>VZTG01000561.1:18962-68207 GCA_013397845.1 Melanocharis versteri | reverse complement strand
AGCTCAGGGATGCTCTGGGCAGGCTCGGGGGTGCTCTGGGCAGTTCAGGATGCTCTGGGCAGCTCGGGATGCTCTGGGCAGTTCAGGATGCTCTGGGTGGCTCAGGATGCTCTGGGCAGCACAGGGATGCTCTGGGCAGCTCGGGGTGCTCCGGGCAGCTCGGGGATCCTCTGGGCAGTTCAGGATGCTCTGGGCAGTTCAGGATGCTCTGGGCAGCTCGGGGATATCAGTGAGTACAATGAGACAGGTGAATCTGAGAAGCAGCTCCGGCACTGCAAACAGGTAAAGGTTCTTGATTGCGAGGGGGGGAGCAGAAGGAAATCTCCCGAGTACAAATGTCACGTCCGTGGAATAGAGGGACTCCCTGAGAGTGATCCCAGGAGCTGCTGATCGCCAAACCTCCTAATACCTCTCCTGCCCTGTCTGGCAATAGAAAACTGTTTAGCTTTTCCTGTTAGTTTTTGTAGTTACCATTAAAGGCAATACCACAACTAACATTATATCAGGCCAAATTACACTAGTGTGCTGCTTCTATTTTTTTTGCTTTCATGCTGTGGCATTTCCTTTCCCTTGAAAACACTCTTTCACTCAGTCTAGCAATTAACTGCTTGAACAGTATAATAAGGAAGCAATTAAGAGGTGACAGAGAAAAATTAACACTCCATTTCACATTAAAGGCCAAGTGAGTATCCTGGCCATTGTGCGTTAAATGTGTCTTTGAAAACCCGTAGTTGGGATGTATTTTCCTTTTGAATAAGAAGCCAGCTCCATGTTTTTTAGTCTAGAGTCCCAATCTGAAAATGGATGATAACTAATTGGGTGCTGCCTGCTTAAACAGGCTGTATTAATTGCAGTTTGTTCTCCTGTAAGTGTCAAGGAAAACAAACTCTTTGTAATGTGTAGGCACAATGTATGCAGCCTTAATTTGAATATGCATGTATCAGGGCAAATAAAGCAAACTACTGCATGCAATGTTGCCATGGCAGGCAGCATTTGCATAATAAATAGCAGCTATCATGAGACTTTCTTTATGAAGTTCTCTCCCGTGCTGTCAGCTATGAGAGCCGGCACTGAAGGAGCCAATATTGAGAGAGCAGGAGTGTGTTTTGCTTGCGGATGCGGTGCCCGGGCACAGTCACTGTCGGGGCTCGGGATGGGAGCTGTGACAGGCGCAGGGCTCGCAGTGCTGCGCGGGGCAGCCGCAGCTCAGCAGCTGCAACACAGCACAGCAGCCGCAGCACAGCAGCACAGCAGCTGCAGCACAGCACAGCAGCACAGCAGCACAGCACAGCAGCACAGCAGCACAGCAGCTGCAGCACAGCACAGCAGCTGCAGCACAGCACAGCAGCACAGCACAGCAGCACAGCANCCGCAGCACAGCAGCCGCAGCACAGCACAGCACAGCAGCCGCAGCGCAGCAGCCGCGCAGATGTGGCTCCAGCTGTGCTCGGGGCGAGGCGGAGGCTGCGCTCTGTGCCGTGCCTGCAGCAGGGCTGCCCGAGCTCGCTGCTGGGGCCTGTTCTGCAGCAGGGACCCGGAGCCGTGATTCTGCTGAAGGCTGGGCGTCACGACCTCGGGGGACTTTTGCAGTCCTGGTGATTCTGTGCCCTATGATTTGTGACAATCAGACAGGTGGGACACAGCGCAGCGGTTCCAGTGCTGATGCTTTTCATTTTATAAGCAGCCTAAGGCTCCAGACTTTTGCAAAAGTTTTTTAGCAGTCGATAAAGATCGAGGTGTACTGTGAAAGCTCTTGGGCTGGAATGTGCCAGGGAAATCATGGACGTGCTGCTCTAATCCCACAGGAACTGAGGTTGGTTCTGTCTCTCAGAGATGGTCCTTGGCTTTTCCATAACTTTTTGAAAAATTACACAGTGCTGAATCTTATGAGAGGCTTTTCAGAGTGGCTACCAGTTGCTAAATGAAGCCAATCTCTGGTTTAGTTTGACATTTGGAATCTGCATGGGGATTTTTGGTTTACTTTTCTGTATGAATTGTATTTAGTAACAGATGTAGTCTCTTCCCGTTATTTTTGCTCTCTTTAATAAATTGTAAGGAATAAGCTGACTATCAGTATGATATGAAAAGTAAGCAGTGATTTTCAGGTTTGATTTTGCTCTGAATGTCAGAAATGATACCTTTATCTGGGTCTATTTTTTAGCTAATGGATGGATCATGTAATATCTATAGTAAGTAATATCTTTTCCTAAACAGAAAAGAAAAAAGTCTCTTCAAACAAGTAACCCCAGATCTCATACAACAGCACAGCATGTGTCAATTCACACTGTGTCATGTGACTTGAAACTACTTAATACAGCCTGACTTGGAGTGACATTTGTATTGCCCATATCAGAGAATAAAAAAATAACACTTTCACGAGTGAGGAATTATCTCTTCCAGTTGATGGTATTTTGCTATTTGCAGGTAAAAGTGAAAAACAGGTAAGGGTTAGTGAGCTGCCTTGAAAAGAAATATTACAGTAGGGAAGAGATTTGATAAGGGCCTAACCATGCTGGCATTGCAAGCAAAAGAAATGGTTCTGTTCATGAAAGGATGGCTCTGTCCTTAGATGTGATTTGAACTGAAGCAGGGGAAAACCCAGAGAGGAAATCTCAGCTTTTGAACAACAGGCTTGTCAGCTAATTAAGGCTGAAATACAATTTTAGGGAAGGAAAAGGAAACATTATCTGTTGCCAAGGAGTGAGGGCAGGTTTTTGTGCCACACCTCACACTGCAGGGGATGGGTGATGCACAGACACCCCGAAGATGTGCAGAGCACTGGGCAAAAGGCACCAATGCTGGGTGTTCTCCTCCCCATCCCACCCTGTGCTGTGCCTGCTCATGCTGCCTCGTGAGAGGACAGTTCTGAGGTCTGTTCCTTCCCTGAAGACATTGAATTTTATGGTTTTTTCATAAAAATCTTGATTTGATCCACAGCTAAAAGCAGTGAGTCCTGTAAATGCTGGACTGGGAAGTAGCTTATGAGTAGTGAGAGTCATCCACACGCTCTGGTACTTTCTCTGCTCACAAAAAAATCCTCAATCCTTCTGGAGGCTTTTCTATTTAGACTGGATCTTCTTCATACCCACAGGAGTCTTTGTGTGGTACCTGTGTGTTTCTGTGACTTCAAAGTATGGAGATGCTGGAAAGACTAATTGTGAATTTATTTCAGCTGTTTTCACAGATTTTTTTTCCTTACAAAGCCACACAAATAAGCTTGCAGTGAATATTTCTTGCTCTCCTGCCATGGCCCCATGCTGCCACTGCCATGGCAACCACGAAATCTCCTCTGCTTCCCTTCCCCATCTCGTCTGCTCGGCTGGGGAGCCTCTGATGCCACAGCCTGGCAGTGCCTCTTTCCAGTGCTGGGGACACGTCCTCCTATTCCCCAGCTCCTCGCTGCAGGATGCCCCTTCCAGTAACTGGAGACGGGAGCTGCTCTGCCCTCTGTGACCCAGGTCAGTGCAGGGGCATGGCCACGTTTCTGCTGGGGAAATTAGGGAGCGAGGACACAGTAGCTAAGGCTTCCCACTGGTTGGGACTGCTCCAAGCAGTGCTTGGGACGGTCTGGGTGATACTTTGTGGGCATGTTTGCATGCATGGCCACTACACATCATTTCTTACTGAAAATAGGCAGTTTCAAAGCTCTTTAATCAAATTTTGAAGGTTTAAAAATGTAGTGCGTTTTACACAGCGGATATGTCTTCTTCTTCACAAAGGGAGGAAGGCACATATCAAATCTTAGGAATGAAAATAACACAACAATTTTGCAAACCACCATGAAATAAGGATTTATGAGTTTGTTGATCTCCCCTGGGGACCCGAGTGCAATAAAAGCAGGGATTGTGCTGACTCGGGTGGAAGTGAGGAACATGTTCAACTTGGAGGCAAATGGTTTTGTGGCACAATCCAGGGAGAGAGGCTGGATGAGCTCAGCCGTCACTCAAACTGTTAATCCCTCAAATCTTTAGCGCTTGAGGATTAATTTCTCTAAATATTGTGCCAAATATAATAGTGTCTCTATCTCTCACACTATTAGATGGGTATGAACTACAAGGAGCCTTTTGTCTCCCTAATAGGATTCATCCCTAATTCCAAAGTCCTAAAGGATGAGTTTAAAATAAAAAAAAAAACCCATAAATCATTTTCCACAGGTAGAAAGATAACAGCAGGACAGCTGCAGAGCTGTAATCCTGGGCTCTGCTCCTGCCCTTCTCACCAGCCCTGCAGCAGGAACACCCAGGGACAGCGGGGCTTGCTTGCTCCTGCTTTATCCTGGTAGAGAGGAGTTCCAGGGTGACAGGGAGGGGACAGCGATTCAGTGCCCTTCCACTGCCAGATCTTGATTTGGGGCTGTGGGTGTGCACTAAAACGAGTGCTCTCCAGATGACCAATGTGGAAACAAAGTAGAAAAATAAAATTGAAGTAGTGGCAATGAACACAGTTCAATTTTCAATGCTGAAGGACCTTTTGTTTTGAAATATTAGCTCATTTTTACTTCCTGAGAAGTCAGACTTGAGATACAGCATTCTGCTTTCATGGCTCCAAATCATTTGAGGTTAGTGAGTATTATTCTCATTATATGAACTTTTTCTGCCAGTTTGGGATGTCAAACAATGCAAAATTAAAAAATAAATAAAATAATTAGGTTATTGACAGCTTGCATTCCGGTCAGAGCTCCTTAAGTCCAGTTAAGTAACATTTTCATTATAGCTGTTAAACATGATGTTTTACTCCAAATGATAATTAATTAGCTTTGAAGGTGTGAAGTGAAATCAAACTCCAGAGTGAGTTAAGACTTTCACACTTTCGCTTTTAGGTGAAAGTGAATATAAAAATAGAGGAACACTGGATGCAAATGGTTTCACTGCTGTAGTTCCTAGAGTCGAAGAATAAATGGATATCTTTCTATAAAAGTGATCTAATGGGATTTTGAAATGAAAAGGTTTTCTTTATTGGAACATTAACTAGATTCTTTGAAAAAATGGTAAGCTGAAAATTTTGGTCTGTCAGCACCCGAGTAAAGATAGAAAATGTGTTATATGCGTGTTAAAAGTATAACAAGATCATGTAACTAGAAATGGAAGAAGTCAGCGAAAATTAGAAAGAAAGGAGGCTGATTTTAAAGTGAGATTAATTAACCATTGAAGGAGCCTCCCAAGGGGCACGGTACCTTTTCCAGCACTTAAAGTCTGTAATTCATGATGGGATACCTTCTTCAAGAAAATTCTGAATTGTTCAGCAGGGTCTGGGGGTCCCTTCCAGGGGGAAGCTGGGCTGTTCAGAGTGAGGGGAGCACAGTGTTCCCCTTTGGCACCTGGGGTTCAGCCTTGGGGACAGGTGGGAGTCTGGGGCAGGAGCTGCAGTGTGTCTGCTCTGGGGGCAGACTCTGGCTGGTGAGGGGTGTGCAAAACACGTCCAGAACGCTGCAGGATGGGGCAGACGTGGCCCTGTGGGTTGCACTTGTGTGGATTTCCTCACCCCTCCCTGCTGCTCCAGACCTGCTGTTAAACTCTGCTGCTGCTGCTGAACCCCTATTAACCTGAAGGCATTAGAGAAATTGGTTGGAAAGCTCAAATCCTTCTTGGGGGTCAGGAAGAAGAGTCTTACAAATGACAAAGAAGAAAATAGGAGTCAATGAGACACACAATGGTAGGGGAAAAATATTCTCTTTTACAAAATCCAGTGACTGAGGAAATTCCCTGGAGGAAGGAGAGTAAGGTGCTTCCTACATGACAGTGAGTGACAGCTTTTTTGTGTACTGTGCCTTGACAGCTACATTTCCTGAGATGCAAGTGAGAAAAGAGACACTGACTCTTTTCCCGGAGTTATTGCTAACTCACATCCCAGCTCTCCTCCATTTCCATGTTCTCCATTTCTAATCCAGATCTTCCCCTGCTTCCACTGAATCCTGCACTGGCCTTTGCTGCACAATAAGATCTGAATGAATAAAAGACCATGGAAGAAAGGAATGGGCCATCTTTCTGCTTCCTGCCCTAAAACCCAGCATTCCCAGCTCCCTCGGTGCCACCTGCTGCTGCAGTGATGGATCATCAGCAAGGGGAACCACAATTCCCAGTGGCACCAGGAGATCCAGCATGGAAACACAGCCAGGTGCTGTGGTGGAACCAAGGGGTGTCTGGTGCATTTGCTGTTTCATGGGGTTGTGGACTGTGGGTCTCTGAACTCCTGGACAAGGGAAAAGGGAGCTCAGAGCCTGAGGCAGAGTGGAGGGTGCTCTGTGGGCAGTGGGGTCCCCGTCACCCCCTGGCATGCCAGGCCCTTCGCAGGCCCCTGTGCCTCTCTCTGGTTTCCAGTGGCAGCCCTGCCCCAGGAGTCTCCTCCTGGTGCTTTCACCTGCTGAGGGGTGGATGCAGCTGCTCTCAGCAGGAGAACAGCCACACTCCACCATCGTGGCCCAGAGAGATGGAGCAGGGAAGGGCCAGACTCTGCATCCTCCTGGTTCAGGCACAAGGCACTGAAAAGGACAGTGACTGGCTGTGGTTTCTGATCCTGGAAATTCTGACTCTGTGTGCATTTATGTATTTTATGGGTTCAGGCCTTTATATGGTCTGCAACCACTTCTGCCTGTTCTGCTTGCTGTCACTCTATCCCGTGCAAGGACAGGATTTACCATACCCAATACCTGCTGCAGAATTTTTATGTTTCCTTCTGATGAAGGAAAAAGGGGTCTAAAAGGAGCCCCCATGGATTGCAGCAGGCTAAATGGAATATGCAGTTCTGGAGTGTGTGAAGCCTCTTGGACAGCAGTTGGGTGATCTCGGAGCGAGGTTTGGTGAAAGAGCTCGTGTTGGTTTCTTGGAGGTTACAGCTCCTTGGCAGAGAAATCCCCAGATGCTCTGCCTCCTCCCCTCGACTCTCGAGTTTAGTATCATGTTTGCTTTTGTCTTGTCTTATTTTTCTTCCCTTTTTCCAGGGAGCCTTGCTTGTGGAATTCCTGGTGGTTTTGATGCCTGATTCACAGATTTTGGCTTGTGAGGTGCTGCAATGGGGAGGCTGATGTAAGTCCAGCTCTTGTTCTTTAATTCTGTTCTCTAAATTCAGCTTCACGGGGTAACAGATAAAAACCCCCAGCCCTCCCTGCAGGTCTCGTGATGGCCTTGATCTTTGTGTTTTTTCAGCTCCAGCCTCATAAACCTTCGAAGCTAACCTTGCAGCTGCATCCTGCTAGGCTCTCCCACACAGGTCAATCTCATTTCTAGTTTTGATTGTTACAGTTTAAAGATAGAATTTCCCTTTCTTGCTTCACAGCATTCAAATGCTAATTAGTTTCCTTAAATGTCTAGGAAGTTATCCCAGTTTACACATATATGGTTTATTAACTCATGTTCATTTCAAACCTGTTCTTTGATGTAGGTTAATGGAATTATTCTTTTAGAATCTCTTTAAAAGGTGACTTCTCTTTCTTTTTTGATGGATAGTGTTTCCCTGAAGCACATTTGTGTGTTTGCCTTTGGAAAAAATACTTGCTTTTCATGGGCTAATGCCGAGTACTCCTGGGTGTGCGTGCAACAGATAAACATTTGTTTTCTGTTTGCAGCAACTTATTTTTGGAGTTCACACTTTTACTCTTTGCTGAAAAAAATATTTCTTTTACCTCCCTTTCCGTAGCTGCACAGCTAATAAGATGGAACAGACCAGGTTTGCAGAAATACATCTGCCTAGAGAATATGGCCACGTGAACCAGCATTTGTTTCCAGCTGTTTTCTTGTCATTAGCTTTTAATTTCAACAACTACCTGCTTGTGCCTCTCCTCTTTTTTCCCCACCTCAGGTATTTCGCGCTGTTATTGTGATTGTCAGTTCTGTTCTGCTTGAAATGTTTCAGTATATGTTGCCATGGTTACAGGTGCCAGAATTGGAAATAAATGAAGGGGGTATCAAGGCACTGTTGTGACTCTGATGGAGGCTTAGCACTAAGATGTTAGCTATTATTTTGCTGGATTCCATGATGTTTGATGATGGATACATTTTAATAGAATATTTAAATGCTTGCTTGAATATAGATTGCACTAAAATGCAATTATGTATAACTGGATTTTAAATAAATAATTTTTTAAATGAGTACACAGCCTTTGGGACAGTCTGCAAGTGAGTGAACAGAGTGTCTAGAACATTTGCTGCGTAAATGGGATGAACATATTTGACTGTATCTTCTACTGGAGTATGGATGAGTACTGAGTACAACTCTCCAGGAAAGTTCAAGGAGATAAGAAATTTTTAGGAAACAGAAAGCTGCCTCAGAATGGTTTCGTATACCTGGCTGAGGAAGCTACTTGGAAATGAGGTGGATGCTGTCTCTCTTTTATAGTCCGTGTAGCAGTAACAACTGCTTGCAAAGTCTTTTGGGAGGCCTCTGGTGGAGGTGACGTGGGGGTTTCTGCAAAACCAGAGTTCTCTCTTCCGTTTCCCATTTTGTAGGCTCGAGACTTAATCCAAAGCTCAGCAAAGTCACTGGAGAAATTCCCAGTGACAACAGTGAAATTTGAATTGAATCTTAGGCCAGCTGTTTAGCAGCCTTTCCCCCATTGTTCAAAGCGATTTCAGCCTGTTTTAAGTGCTCTTCTCTTTCAGACTGGCCGGGTCAGTCAGTCCCTCTCAGCGTGCATCCGTGGGTAATGTGTTTCATGTGTTCTTTAACAGGGGGATGGGCAAAATACGGGAGCGCTGCTAAATGTCTAAAACGGGCAGTAACGTGGCAGGCTTGTCCCAGAGAAAGTTCCTGCTTCCCTTCCCCAGGGAAGGGATGCGTTTTCCTCTCTTGGTGTTCTCTGTCCCCACTGAAGTCGGCTGAAAAGCTCCTGCTCATGTGAACTGAGTTTGTATGTGTGAATATGCATTTATTTATGCACCCATTTAGTTATGAATGTGCAATTAAAATCTTCATATTTTTGAAATAGCTTTGAAATTAAGCTCTGGCTTTCTATTTTCTGAAATGTTATTTTGAGGCCAGTAGAAAGAGGGCGAAGATCATGGTATCCCTATAGTGTTGATTAGTGATAATAATTGGATGGTGATAGTAACATGAGATTTTACTAAAGATTGAGGTTTTCACAGTAACTCAGTTCATCATGTCAAATGCAGGAAACTGGAGCAAGTGAAGGCAGTTGCTGTATTCATCCTTTCCCCAAATTTGTATCTTCTTTTCTCACTAACCCTTCCTCTAGGAAACTCTCACCAAGAGCATTCCACCTTCAGCCAGGCTAGAGCCTTCCAGAGCCCACAGGTACTGAGGTTTTCCCTGGTGCATCCAGTTAAAAATGCAAAGTTCAGCTTCTTGACGATGGTCACCTTTTGTGTACCTCTGGCATTTATGGCAGGGCAGAGGCTGTGCTGCTTCCCGTGCCTGGAGCAGCTCCTGCAGAGTGGCCGGGGTGACTCTGCACGGCACGGAAATATGCTCTGCAGCCAGCCTGGGAATGCCCTGCTCCTGTCCGTGCATTCTGCTCCACCAGCTGGAGACCTAAAAGCTGAGCACTTCTGAGTGCTTTGTCCTCTGTCCTTTTGTCAGTCTGGGCCGAAATTTTTAACTCTCTGTACTGCAGAGGCTGTCTGGGGGAAGCTGGGGAGCAGCATCTGCTTTGTGTGAACCCTCAGCAAACACACCAAACTCCCCCAAAACAGGGTGTCATATTTGCCTGTGATTTTGCAATTGCCTGTCATTAGGTGGAGGGACACACGTGTGCACAGGATAAAAGGAGCTGCATCAAAATCAGTGTTTACACAAACTCCGTAAACAAAGCAGCATCTGTTGGGCTCTCTGGAGCCTTTCCTAGGCGCTGCGATCCCTAATTGTTGTCAAACTGTTGTGTTTTCCTTGACACTGAATATAATTTACAGGAAGAGGTAAATGTAACACCCGTTCATCTCCTGATGAATGAGCAGAGCTATCGTTTTGTGCTTGACTTTAGAATTTTGGCTCTGGTTTGTACCTGGTGAAAGGCAGCTCGCAGGAATTGTTTGGCACGAACTCCAGGAATTGGAGCTGCACAGGACAACAACGACCACTAGTGGCTCAAGGTATTTTTTCCAAAATAGCTAAAACTGGAAGGGAAGAGCCATGGATTCAGAAATGCTGTCCATGTCTGTAGTGCTCATGGGCAGCCCATACAGGGGCAGAGCATTGCCAGGCTCTGTCTCCCCAGGCCAGGCAGTCTGACCCCTGCCTGGTTTGCATTGCTGATGGCATCTGCAGTGAGGCTGAGCCCGTCGGCAGTGCAGTCAGCACCGGAGGTGAAGGGCACAGCATCCAACCCCCTCTGCCTTTCTCTAAGTGACTGTATACAGTGCAGGGCAGTGGGGATTGCTCTTTATACATCACCAGATCACAGTCTGGTCTCTGTTGCCCCCCCAGTGCCCCTTTTTCAAATCCCTGTGTTCTTTTGCAGAGGAGGAAGAAGAATCAGAGTCGTGTTTGTGAGTAAAGCTGATGGAGTTTGCTTTGGGCACTGCTCCTCCTGTGCTGTCAGTGACCCCAGTGCAAACTTCATCAAAACAGATCAAAGTGGCACAGTTCAGGTGTAAAACAGTCACAGCAGAATAAATTAGCACTCACTGGTTTGGGTTGGAAGGGACCTTAAAGATAGTCCAGTCCCAACCTCCTGCCATGGGCAGGGGCACTTCCACTGTCCCAGGTGCTCCCAGCCCCAGTGTCCAGCCTGGCCTTGGGCACTGCCAGGGATCCAGGGGCAGCCACAGCTGCTCTGGGCACCCTGTGCCAGGGCCTCACACCCTCCCAGGGAGCAATTCCTGCCCAATATCCCATCCAGCCCTGCCTTCTGGCAGTGGGAAGCCATTCCCTGTGTCCTGTCCCTCCATTCCTTGTCCCCAGTCCCTCTCCAGCTCTCCTGGAGCCCCTTTAGGCCCTGGAAGGGGCGCTGAGCTCTCCCTGCAGCTTCTCCTCCAGACGTGGAGCTGCTGGAGTGGGTCCAGAGGGGGCCATGGAGCTGCTCCAGGGCTGGAGCCAGGCTGGGAGAGCTGGGGGTGCTCATCTGGAGAGGAAAAGCTCCAGGGAGAGCTCAGAGCCCGGTTTCTCTCATGTAAGCTCTTTGTGGTTCCAGGCATTGCCCAAATACCAGTCTGCAATCTGAGTTTTCACTGGCTCAGCTGGTGTGAGGAGAGTCTTGGGCAAGGACAGGAAGGTCACTCGATGCATGGAGGAGCTGATTTCCCCATCCATGTAAATGTGGGCAAGTCACATTATCGTTAATGAGCTGCAGGTGGGATTGGAGGGGGGATTCTCTCCCAGCTCACTTTATGAGCCACTGTGGAGTTATTCTGAGCGGCCTGGGCAGTGTGCAGCTGAAACCAAGCCAGGGGCAGGGTGCCAAATGGAAGGGGGAAACCCTGAAGACAGACAGTTTGTCAGTACCTTAGCAGCTGTCAGCCAGTTGTTCCAGGAAGATATAAATATCAAAGGTTAATGATACCTGGCTCTAGCTCTCTTTCTGTGTCTATAATGTATGTGTGTTGCTATATGATCAATGTGTTGTATTTAGACAGAAACTGCTCAGCAGGGTGAGCAAAAAGATCATCAGCTGAACACCAAATGTAAAAGCTACATCTTGTATTAACAGTAAGTTAATTCTTTCCAGTTGGCCACGAGATAAAATAAGGACAGCTCTCTGGTCAGGGCATCCACTCTGGCTCCAGAGGTCTGCGTTGATTTCTCCTGCGGGAAAACTCCTTTCCAGGTAACCCCAAATCTGCCAGTTACGAAAATGCTTGGCTGTAGATTCAAAGATTGGCTATGTAAGTGGTTAATGCATAGCTGGGTCCTAGGTAGGACGGAAAAAAGAGGAATTTCTTTATCCTTAAGGGGACTATTAGGATATATATATATAGCAGGGTATCATATTGGCAAGGTATCATATCCAAAACTAAGAGAAAAAGAAAGATGCTTTTCATCTTGCTTGTTAACCACTTTAAGTTAAAGAACTTTACAAGTGCAATTCTAGGGGGGAGTTGTCTTCTGTTCGTTTCTGCCTGGAAACATGATGCAAGTTTAGTCATTTCAGCTGCATGTTAGTAGGTGGCAGTCTTGATCAAGTTTTGAAACAGTGAAGTTTTAGCTGCAATTACTCCATCTGAACCCTTCCTATGAGCACCTCACTGGTTCTGACCCTGAGTCTGCCTCTTGCCTGTAAAAAATGGATAAAATCATGTCCCTGCTTTGAAGGATGGTTCTGGGTTTTGTGGCAGTGGAACTGTGGACTTAGCCCCTGGACTGCTCTGAGGAGTGAGCACCCTGGGGCCAGAGCATCTTTCCTCTCAGCTGAATCACCTGTCAGGTCTGGGCTGTCTGCTCTGACCTCCATCTCTGCAGGAAGAAATGGGAGGGCTTTCTGATCTGGGTTAAAAGCCCTTCTGTGCTTCTCCTTGGACTCTCTCCCAGTTTGATTGGTCTGTATCAATAGACAGGTCACCTTTCTTGGCTCTCAGAGCTGATGGCTTTATGTTTATCATCCCAATACATCTCTCAAAAGTCTTAGCCAAGAGAGATGACTTGCATGTGAGTCCACCAAATAAAGATATTTTTAAAGTAATCACCTGCATTACAGATAAACAGCGTAGAACGTAGGTGATGGATAGTGAGTTTCTTTCCGAGAAACTTTATGTGACTGGAGTATCACTCCATTAAACTGCACTGAGTGTTGTAACAGTCATCTGGTGAGTTGCAGAGAAGTGCTATTTTCAGCACAGCATTCGTCTAAATGGACGCTTTCCCCAGGTTTTAAAATATTAATTCCTTTGCGCTGTCTCCAGTTTAAGATATCCGCGGCTTTAGGAGCTGAGCTTTAATCCACCCCGCGAGGGCAGGGTTTGGGGCAGGGCTGGGTCAGAGCTGTGTGGCCCAGCAGAGCAGCCAGCCCTGCCTGCAGGGAGGGAGCCAGCTTTGCTGAGTGTGTGGCTGCTGTGCTGTGGGAGGGAGGGAGGGCAGGAGGCGGCTCAGGCTTTGTTTTCATTCCTCTTACCAGAGCCTCTTCTTGGAAGCTCTGTCAGAAAAATGGATTGAGTCGCATCTCTGTACACTCAGGCAATGCCACAAGGCCGTTAATAAAGATTTCAGGCCATGAGGGTTATCTGGTCTGGCCTTTCCTCCCTGGGCAGCATGAAAGTAGGACTTTACCTGCTCCTAAATTCTTCTCTCCTCAGCTGGAGTAGCTGCTGTGTGATTTTTTTTCTTAACCAGCTCCTGAGGAATTTTGTGCCATCCTCTGACTACTACAAAAAATTAGAGTGGAGAACAGAGGGTAAAATAGTAATGGACAAATAAACAAAAAATATAGTTATGAATCTCTCCTTGTTGGAGAAATATACGCTGTTTAATCTGACTTTGCACAGCACTGCAAAGCTCTTCCCATTCCAAAGGTTGATGGAAGTTACCGGATCCTGTGGGGAGGCAGATTGCAGAAGCCCTCTGAGAAGGAAGTTGATGGCTTTGCCAAGCAGGAAAAACTGTTTCCATGTGTTTCTTCTGCTAGCCCAGAGAATTTTCCTTTAGGATGGAGTGTGGTCCCGTTAGCAGAGTGATCAGGTCCTCCGAGAGGCCCGCAGCCCGGGCAGCATCCCTCGGCAGCGCTGCAGAGCCTGCAGGGTGGCAGGATCCACTCGTGCAGGACAGCCCAGGGAGCAGTGCAGGGAGCAGCTCTGGTTTCCTGCTGGAGAGGCTGGGTGCAGATCCCAGCCCTGGGCGGTGACCCTGGCTCTGAGCAGCCCTGGCAGTGGGAATGGTCCCTGCTCACACCGGGAGCTCTGCCTGGCTCTGCAGCCAGTGCCCAGCTTGTGCTGTCCGTGATAAAACAGGCAGAATTTATGGCTGTGATGCAAGAACCGGGTGGTAAAAGTTTTATGGACTTCTTGTGGGAGCCAGAGTTCCAGGGAAGCCGTAAATCTTGAAGGCAGTGTCTGCAGTCTTCTACAGGGAGAGCGTGTCAGGGATTTCAGCAGAGCGATTCCTTTAAACCCCAGCGATGGTGCCCACAGCGTGCAAATCCTCCCTCATCCGAGGACTCCCAAATCGTGCCTGCAGTGTGCCGTGCCTCTGGAGCCACGAGATGGCACTTGCTCCTCGTACTGCTCTGAGTTTGCTTCTCCCCTGCTCCAGCTTGTTAGCTGCTGTACATGGGAACAGTCTGGATGTCCGGGTGTTACTTGTTTCATGCTGAGTTCATCATTTTCTATTTTAATTTGCTGTTAATTTGGAAATTTGGTAATGCTAAAAAGCCCTGAAATTAATGCAATAGGCTCTGCTGTGACCCACACCTAGTGTTACAGTTATTTGTAAAAGAGACCCCTTTGGGAATGAAAACTTGCACCCAATACATAAATATTTTAATGGCATCTAATTGGATTCTAAAAAACTTCCAAGCATGTTAAATTCCTTCTTTAATATCTGCATCATTAAATGTGTGTGATTACAGCAACATATATAAATCCAGAGGCGGGGAATTATTCCAAACCACTCAAACCTCCACCTGGAAAACCTCAGCAGAGGGTTGCTGCTGACTCTGTCACAGAACAGAGGGCAGTCTGGGGTGATGGGGACTGCTCTTTGGGAACCCTAGAAATGATTAACTAAATTGGAGTAATTAATTCAACAGCACAGGTTCATCCTCAGATACAGATGATAAAATACATCTGCTAGAGCAAATGACACAGGGTGTAGAAGAGACAGGGGACTCTATGGAACCTATCCTAACTGGCTAGTCTCCATAAAAATACCTCTAAATGTCAGATTTTCATCCATAGAGTTGGTTTTCAAATGAGTTGTTTTTCGCTTTGAGGGGATCAGAGGCTGAAGGTGGGCATTTGCAGCTGAAACTTCAGAATTTGTTTTCTTCACACTCTCAGAGGGTGAAGGGAAAAGCAATTTCTCTTCTTGGCAGTCCCGGCCTCTTCCAAGGCAGGTTGCAGCCCTGCCTCTGGCTCCTGGCCCTCAATGCAATGCCCCAGCATCATTTCCGTGCTGCTTGCTCCAACTGTTTGGCATCTGCTTTGCTTCCTGAAAGGCAGCTGGAGCTGAGTCAGTCCTTGCCTTGCACTGAGCGTTCCACATTCACACGCTGAGTTCATTCACTGGTAAATTCGTACTGGTTTTTGCACAAAGATCTCTTTTTCCTGGATTTAATTTGGCTTTTTATGTAGTTCTCTGTCATTTCAGAGTTTCTTTTCAGGAATTTTCAGTCTGATGCTACAGGAAAAGAGAATTTTCTGTGGAAAAAAATGGTGCTTAAATTTGGTAGATGGCTTCCCTTTCCCAAACAGCTCTATCCATACTGGTGCAGGGCTTTCCCCACTGCCTGCAGGTCCTCCAGCAGGAATATCCACCTGATGAATTTCCCAGTTATAAATGTTGGGTGTGGGAAACAGTGTCCACCTCCTGTTCCCAGTGGTGCTTGTGCCTGTGAGAGACAACGAGATTAAACTGAAATTGGAGCTTTCTGCCTTACACAACAGTGTTTTTATTGAAACTATAAATCTGCAAAATGGTTTGCAGTAGCCGAAATGTCTTGTGCTGCTTTTCATTTTGACTCAGACCAACAAACACAAATGCCAGGCCTGACTGGATGGTGATGTTTTAATTTCTAACAATTTCCTTCCATTTTAATTGGGAAATTTCATACTACAGCTTTAAGAAGCTGTTATTAAATTTGAAACGTCATAAGTGTTCTGGAAAAAAACCCCAAACCAACACTTCAGTCTGTAAAAACAGACTCTCTCCTTTTTGGAAACTGCATTTGCCCTTCTCCATATCAAATTTCTGAGAAACTCTGCTCCTGCCTGGAATTAGTGCGCTGAGTTGATCACAGCTCCAAAGTCCCCTTCTGCTCGCAGTGCTCCTTGGCGTGCTCAAGGCAGGATTTTGCCATTTTGCTCCCACTGAGTGGCCTGTGCAGACAGGTTTGGTGGTTGGTTTGTTTGTTTGTTTGTTTGTTTGTTTGTTCAGCTCGGGGTTCATACTAAATGGTGCCAGCACTGTTAAGTAATGAACTTTGCTAAGACATTGGGATAAGTTTAAAGACAAATTAAACCAAAAAGAGCACAAAGTAGTGTCATATAAATATTTAATGTGAACGTATGGATTGCGTTGTCCTGGAGACTGCTATCAGAGGCACTTTGAAGCCACATGTGGCTTGTGATAGCTAGACAGAGGCAGCTTCAGCCACGAGTTCAGGCTCCTCTAAAAAACACCCCTCCAGGGATCACTTTGAAGTGGTAAAATTTTATGGCTAGCTAAAAAATCAGAGTTCTGCAGCCAAAAATAAGTGCTGCTGTATTTCCTCTCTGCCCTTCTGAAATGGACATAACATGTATTTTTAGTACCCTTCTTCTCCAAAGTGAAGGTAAGATAACGTGACCTGGGGAGAAAAGTGACAGGTGAGGTGTTGATGAGGAAAGGAAGCCTTGGGAGCTGGCAGCAGTGTCCAGACGAGCTCAGAGCAGGGGGCTGGGGGCAGCTCACTGCAGCAGAAAGAACTCCAATCTCTTTGCATCCCGGATCCCCCTCTGCAGGGGATGTCCCCAAACCAACCTGTGCACAGGTCTCCAGTGGCACAGGCTGGCCCGAGCCAGCCTCACCAGGTCACCAGTGGCAGTGCCTTGGCTGCCTGACCAGTGCTGAACAAACGTTGTTTTGGGAAAAAGTTAAAAGTAGCAACTTGGAGTTAAAAGAGTCTTAAGTAATTTCAACAATGGCAACTTAGGATCTACATTTCCAGAAAGTTTTATCATGCCAGAGACATCTGTGTTTTTCACCGTACTGGGTTTTATTTTCAATCATTTTTCTCATTAAAAAAATGTGTGTATCTCATTATGTCTTCATGTCTGAGCCAGCATTTAATCCTCTGATTACATATGGTCGGTACAGCATGTGCCATTACACCCACCAAAATAACGGAATGACAGTTCTCTTTGCAAAGTAGAAGACTAGAAATAACTTTCTGCTGAGAGATGCTATTAATTTTTCTCTCTTTTTTTTTTTCCCTAATAAAAGCGAATATATAAGTGGCCATGATTCAGATCTCAGAAAGTGTTTTCTGACTAGTCTGTGACTTGTCATATAAGGGCTGCACTGCAGCTTTGATATTTATGGTATATTATACCCACGTAAGAGTTATTTTAAAAGGCTACAAGAACTATCTGCTTCTTGTTTTATGTATTATTTATCAGTCTCTTATTCTTTCCTTTATGGCACAGATTTACTTTTTTCCCCAATCCCTCCCCTTGCTGTTCCAGGACGGTAGGGCTGCTGAAATGTGCATCGGGAGGGTGTTTGCAGGCTGGGCTGTGCGGGCGGTGGGGTCGGATGCCCCGAGCCCCCCCCGGGCTGTGCCTCCCTGCTCCGTGAGCTGTAGGTGGCTCTGTCAGCTCTTCCTTGCCAAGCCGTGCCTTTCTTACAGCACCCGCGTTCTTCCCAGTCGTTTTTCAAACTTTATTGCTGCTGTTCACCTTGTGTTAATTTCTTTTTTCCCTTTAGCATTTCCTCTGCCTCAGGAAAGCTGCCCTCTTCCTCACCCAGAAAATTCCTCGTGGTTTGTGAGAAGGACTCAAAGTCGCTGTGGAAGCAGGGAAAGGCAGCAGCAGGCTGGACAACAGAGCATGAAACAGCACTGCTGGCCCAGCAGCAGCAGCTGTGAGGGCCAAAGGAGCTCCCATCAGCCCAGGGCAATAAATCCCCATCTGCCACGCACGTGTGCAGCAAACTGCTGGTGATGCTGCAGCAGTCCCAGAGATCGAAGAGGGGCTTTGTAGGTGGACAGTTTCCCTTCACTTAGGATGGGGGAGGAATATGTAATAGAAATATAGAAATAATTTTTTAAAAATTCAGTCTCCTATTTCTTCATTCTCCTTGTTAATTATGTCTCCTGGCATGCACTTGTAGGAGAAACCAGTCTGTCAGCTCCTGCCTCGGCTGCCTAGTGCCTGATTAAATTCACGGGAGATACTCGTGCTGCTCATCCCAGACTCAAGACAGCTCCTTTGGGCAAGAGCTGGTGCAGGAGAGCCACAGCAGTGCTGCTCTGTGCTGGGGGTGCCAGCAGTGCTCTGGGGCTGGGCTGGGTGAGCAGAGCACCCGGGACCCTTCTGCACAGTGCTCTGATCCCTGCTCTCACAGAGGCACCCGTGTATTTGTCAAAGCTGCAGTGACCTGTTTCGCTGCCTTTATCTCCCTGCTGGAGTCTAAGCACTGAATGTTGCTTCTGGACATAATAAAGAACCAGCTCTACATTCACCCCAAAAGGTATCAGTTGCAGTTTAATATTATTTTTCCCTTATTGCTTTTTTCTCCCCTTTCCACATGAACTCTGATGAAATCCCCTTGAACATCTTTTTCCTTCCGTCACCATTTTATCAGGTCCCTTCTTGCTTCTGAGCAGTTCTCTGCAAACCCGTGGTGCTGATTACCCTGGGCGTGCCTGTGCTCATTGCTGTGCTGTTCGGGCAGGGATTGAACTGTTTTCCAATGGGAAGGCTCAGTCACCAGCATGAATCACATGGAAAGGACATGTGACAACCAGCCCAAAAGTCATGGCAAGCCTCATCCTGCCAGTGCTGTTTATTGCGATGCACTTTGGTGAGTGGATCTCAACATGTAAGACAAGCCCAGGAAACGGGTGGGTGTTTGTTCAAAGGAAAGTAAAGGCCAAATGTGCTTTTCAGCAGGGTTCACCTTTCAGGGTGTCATTTTCTGGGCTCTGTTTTGTCATCTGTCCCTGCTCTTTGAAGCTACAATGCTCTGTTTTTCCCCTGATGTCGATGGTGTGCTTGGGAACATGGTCCCACATCTGTCACTTCCCGCATTTGTTACAGTCTGCAGTGTCACACACTTTTTACTTTTTCTAGCAGGTATTTTTTAAATTAAAGGCAGACTTCTTAGCAGAGCTTGGTTATTCATCAATATTATTAGATTCTCCCTTCCCTCTCCTGATGCTAGGAATAGAAACCTATGAAATTACTGTGGAGGATGAGCTCTTAAAACAAAGCGCCGAGTAAGGAGGATGGGAAAAACCCGTACAGCTGAAATGCAGGAAGAGATTTCATGTACCAATGTAGGGGGAATATTGCATTGGATGCTGGGTGTGTAGGCTGGCAGGACCTGGCAGGGGAGAAGCACGAGGCAGGGAGGGGATGCCATGGGCTTGCCCCAGGCCACTTCTGGGGGCTTGTTTTGTCCCTGCATGAGGCTTGTCATGTAAGGGAAGCACCTGGCTGGACCTGACCCAACAGGGAATAACAGGAGCTTTTGAGAAATAGATCCGATTTTTTCCTTGCTTACAAACACCAAGAGAAAAGACCATGCCTTCTTAAAATCTTGGGGGAATACTTTTTTGTCACATTGCAGGGGCACAGACACCTGGCTCCTGTACGGCTGTTTGCCGATGGTGTTGTGTTCCAGCTGGTTTGCCCAAAAAGGATTAGGGAGTTCAGGCAGCTGCAGAAATCACTGTGCTGGCAGCACCTTAATGCTAACAGCACCCACAGGCAGGCTCACCCTTCCTGGTTTCTGGTTTTATCCTGGAGGGTGTTTGCTTGCTGACCCAGCCTTGGGAAAGGAGCTTGGCACCAGAGAAGTGCTTTTATTACAGTCTGTTTATCGTTCATCCCTCCTGGTTGGGTTCACAAGGAACTAAATCTGCTGTCAGGGGATGTACCCAGGCTGCTGGAGTCTGAGCAAGAGCTGGTTGGAGAGAGAAATACTCGAGGCCCCGTTTCTCCCAGTCATGGCCATAGGCAGCTTTCCAGTAAGAACCTGTGTCTGTCTCTGGGATGTGCTTGTTAGCCTTGCCCCAGCCAAACACAAGCCCAGAGCCTTCCTGTGCAACGCCTTGTCTCTCATTTAGCCAGGAGAGAAATAGAAATGCAGCCCACCAAAATTCCATCCAGATGGGAGGGTTCAGCAGGGCAGTACAGGAGGTGTCCGAGATCCTGCAGTCCCACCTGTGCTGCAGGTACAGGATCTCAGGCATGGAGGAGGAGCTGGAAAACCTGCAAAGTGCAGGTGGCATCTGCAGCAGAAGCTGCTCCTCCAGACAGCACAGGGAGAGCAGCTTCCACCCTTCAGCTGTGCCTGCTCTGCTTTTCCACCAGCTATGACATTGTGGAAACACAGCTGCTGTTATGGTTCTGCTGCAAACACAGAGCTTGCAGATGTGCCACCGCCTAGAAAAGTCCTGGCCTTCCCGGGAAGTTATTGTGCTGGCTCTTTCCCACCTTCCTGGCACGGGTTAATAGGGCCACAGGGTGCTGGATGAGAAAACACGCAGCTTTTCTCTTCGCAGTTTTCACAGGCACAAGGTTCACCTGTGGTTCAGTGTTTAACTAAAATTAAGGCTGACAGCTTTTCCCTATAAATTAAATTAATGAGATGTTTGAACTACTGCTAAATTACTTGTGCAGATCTTTGCTGTTTGACATTGTCTCTGGGCTTCCCTCCCACAGGCTCCCTCTGCAGCCGCCCTCCTGCCCTTGCCCGTGCTGGGATTGGAGTGCTGGTCATTCCTGGATTGCTGGTGCTGTGTGTGCGGGGAGAGGCAGCCACACAGAACCTCCACACAGAGCCGCTCCTCTACAAACTTTACTTACCAAAACTTTATGTACCGAAGTAAGTAAAGAGAAACTTTATGTACCGAAAGTTGTTTCTTAAAATAGCATCTTTTTCCCTTTCTCTGGTGCCATATTCTGTTTATTAAATGCAGACGCGATGCAGGGAATGTCAAAAGAAGCAGATTAGAGATTATCTAAAGCAAAATATGATAAAAATGACTATATCATATGGACATGGCGTATAAACCTTGCAGCTGTCTCTGTTAGGTTGAGAGAGGCTGAGAAGGGAGGAGATGAGCAAGGTGACAGGGACAAGAAGAAGGGCTAAGGCAGGTGGTGATGGGGAAGCACTTGTGGATTCAGCTTAGCAAATATAGTGCATTTACTTGGACTCTGTGTGAGTTGTCTCTGTCTGGGATGTCCAGTTTGAATGTCACTCCATAATTCTGAGCTGTCCAGCTGCTGCTTAATTATTGGCATACGGATACTTCAGGCACTTGGGTAATCTTGGCCTTTTGGGCCATTACCAATGAGTTTTGTGTCCTTTCCTGTTTCCGTTTTCATCTGAGATTTACAGCAAACAGCAATGAAAGATGCCAGAGGGCAACTTCTCAATTCTTAGCAAAATAAAAATATGTGCCAGGATTCATGCATATATTCATGTGGACACCTGTGTTACTGAAACACATTTCCTTTGCTATTTGTGATCTATTTACTTGAACCACTCTAAAATTCAACTAATGCATAATATTGAAAAATCTCCTGTGGAGATAGGTAGAAAACATGAAACTTTATTTCGTGCTGGGAAATTCTGCGCTATGTATTACCTCCTTTTCCCTTCAAGCACTTCCAGCATGGAGCCTTACCCTTGCCAGGCTCTGGTGCAAACCCAAGGAGTCTCAAGAGGCTCTGACCAGAGCAAAGCCTTAGGGGTCAATATTTATTTGTAAACCATATTCTTGGGCAATTCTATTTTCCACCTAGTACTGAGTTTACCTTAACAACTTGTCTGGTTACTTAATATTTTTCAGTTGACTAGAGGAGCTTACAGTCCTGCCAGGCTTGTGTTCTGAGTGGATAACTCTTCCAGGGAGGTCTCAGCCCTCCAAGGACCTTCCCCTGTGGCTTAGAGGCGCTGGTGCTTTGCTGCTGTGAGCATCTGACAGGCTATTGAGCAGAGGAGGGCGGCAGGGAGGAGTAGGGCCCTTCCCATGCAGTGATGTTTGGTGGGAGGAGTAGGGCCCTTCTCATGCAGTGATGTTTGGTGGGAGGAGTAGGGCCCTTCCCATGCAGTGATGTTTGGTGGGAGGAGTAGGGCCCTTCCCATGCAGTGATGTTTGGTGGGAGGTGTGGTGAGGTCCTGGCTCACTGCTCGGCCACCCCCGTATCCATCTCCTCCTATTTAACATATGTCTGAAGTGTAGCCCTAAGCACATGTGCAGAACTTGCTGCTGCAACAAATCCGCCCGAACAAGGTTTTGGAGGAAGGGCAGCAATGGAGGCTTTCGAGTCAGAGCCAGGGAAGAACAGCAGAGGAGATCAATAACCCACGTCTAGAAACATCTCTGCTTTGGTGTCACACTGCCACCCGTGTGCTGCGGGCACAGGCCCCTGGCACGAGGGTTTAACCTCTTTGTTATGAGGAGCCTGTGGTGCAGCCCAAGCTCACACTGCTCAGGACTGGTGACGATAATCCAGAGTTTCCATTCTGTGAAATTACAGTGCACCGAGCCCTTCCCACAGAGGGGATTTCAGCCTATGAAAACTTGCCCTGTTTGCTGCAGGGGGTTGAGGCAATGGCACTTGTTTGATCTCCTCCAGCCAAGCCTGGGTTTGAGGTCTCTTACCTGCGAAAAATAAATAAATCAAAATATTAGAAGGTGTCATGCTGATAATTGATTCTTCCAAGAATATTTTCCCCAAAGCTTAAACCATTTCCAATAGCAAGAAGTTATAATGAAGCATAAGTGTATTTATGAAGTGAAATCATTAACAATGGATTAGCCAGTAGAATCCAATTTCCTTTTCCATCAGTGATGCTAACACAGACTGGAATTTCATTGATGTATTGGGCATCATCGTCATCCTCTTAACTGAGAGAAAAATTGTATTTGCCATTCTCCAGTGGCTGCACTTTGCAGGAAAAATGGCATCTTATACAAAGGATCAAGCCAGAATCTTAATGGAGAAGGTATTTACAAGAAAATAAATGTGCACATAAATATTTCACAGGCATCTCATATGTGCATTGTGTTTCATTATGTTTAATGTATGAATGAAACTATTTTACTTGTGTGGATTTTTTCCTCTTAAGCAATGTCTTGAGGAGCTTAATGTAGAGAAATAAATTTGTGTGAATGTCTGTAGTGTTTTATAAGATAATATATGGGAGAGGTAGAGGAATCCTTCTCCTAGGAGTTCCTTTGCTTAAAGAAAAGAGTTTACCATTTTGTAAGCATTGAGTACTGAAATCTGTGTTTGAAGCTTTGGTCCCTGCTTTTCCACTCCACACTCTGAGCCCTGCTGTGCCCTCCCTGTGCCCTGAGAGGAGTGGCACGAGGCTCGCAGCAATGGGCTGCACTGGCAGTGGCAGGGCAGTGCCTCTGGTTTTGGGTAACCAGTTTTAGTCCAGCAGAGCAAACTGCCTCAGGCAGAGCAGGGATCTGGATTCACCTGAACACTGGTGAACTCCTGAGAGAGTGGCTGCTTTGCAGCTCATTGCTCTCTTCTCCCAGCCCCTCAGAAAATACAACAGCAGAGATTCCTTCTGGGGTCCTCGAGGCTCCTCTCTCTGGAAAAAAGTCTTAGTGTAAAATTCTGCTTCTTGATGTCTGAGTGCTCTGCATCTTCCCCCTGCCCTGTCCTGATCAAATTTTAGCATTGTAACAGTCTTTGCTAGGGGCTAGATGTCCACAGGTGATAGAGATGTCCCTGAGATGTGTGCTGGGGGCTGAGACAGGCTGCCTGCCCTGCAGGGGGCTGTGGCAGGCGGGGTGGGCACTGTCCCCACGGGGTCACTGCTTTGGAACGAGATGCTGCAGGCTGTCGTGTACCTCTGCCAGCACCGTGTTTATTCACGTACTCTGGTGCTTCAACTTTGCCTCTCTGAATTTTTCTCTGCCAGGATAACATGATTTAGGGAAAAGTCCCAGGAGCTGCTGATGGCCAGGAAAGTCAGCTGCTGTGGATGTGGTGGTGTTACTCCATGCACAGCCAGGTACGTACCAACTGTCTCTTGCTGAGCTGTTATCAGGGCTCTTTCCATAAAGAGAGCATTTCTCCAGATATCAGACCACTGTCTCAAACCAAAAATGAAACACTAGGTTTTGATCCCAGTGATATAACGGGACACTGATTGATACCAAGCAAAAAAAACCCCAACACTTTATTTAGGGAAAAGTAATTTTTGGGAATGTTATTTTAGAAATGGAGGCATGGAAAGTTTAAGTTTAAATAGAAAGCAAATCTGTAGCTTTTAATGAAATCGGTTTCTCTTTTCCTCCCAATTAAGAATCCCCAAACCAATCCATTTCTGAACCAGCTCAAGGTGACCAGAGGTAATTCAAATAGAAGTTTAGACCAGATTGTGTTTGGACTTGTCTTGAGTATTAATATATGCAACCATGATATTTTCTCATCATGTGAACTCTAGAGAGGAAAGATAGGCTGTTGGTTATTTTAATGCTGGTGCTAAAATTATCTGCTAGTTTTGAACATTTCTGTTATGATAGTTGCAGTGTTAACTCCCACAGCCACCTCTCCCACCGACACAGAGGCTGGGGAGCCACGTGGCTGTGTTTGTAGTGCTGCAGATCAGCTCAAAATGTGCATGAAGGAGGCTTTGCTCCAATAAACCACAGCGTTTGCCTCTGTCACCCACTCCAGGAGAGGGCTGACCTCACTGGAGGACTGGAGGAGATGGTGGTCAGAGGAAGAGTCACTAGAAAAGGTCAGTCCTTAGTGCTTCTGCCTTTTGGCAGGGTGATTAAATAAAAACTGGAGCTCTAAATCAGGTTTAGAGCCAACAGGAGCTTTATTCCTTACGTTCACTTAGTATATGATGTAGTCAGCACATGATGCCAGGTAACTTTCTTGTTTTCTTGGAATAGCACTCTGGTTTCGTTTTGCAGAAATCCATCAAAATATCACCCGTGCACAGAGTTAGGACTTGGCTTTAAACTCGCTGTGCAGTCACTACTCAAATGCAGTTTCTGCAGAGCTGGGGTCTTGCATTACCCCGTGGAGCTGCAGGGCACCAGCGCAGCATCCCCACCGTGAATTACAGCTGCGGGGGAGATGTTTAACTGCATTAACAGCGTGGGGCTGGGTTCACTTCAGCACCGGAGTCATCGTGCTGGAATGTGAGATCGCTGCTCTGGTCTCCAGAGGAGGCTGCAGAGGCCAAAGCAGCGAGCAGGGCCATCCATCACACCCCAGGCTGCTGCTCCCCAGCCCTCATGGCCAGCATCTGGGCTGGGCTGAGCCGGGCTGGGCTGGGCTGAGCCGGGCTGGGCTGAGCCAGGCTGGGCTGGCTGCAGGTGGCGATGCTCAGGGCAGGGGATGCTCAGCTCCATCCCCGGAGGAGGCTGCATTCACGCCCTGGGGCTCAGCCCCGGGCTGCAGGTGGGCAGTCTGGGCCCGTCCTGGGCTGTGGGAGGGGCAGGTGAGCGCTGCAGAGGGGACGGGGGGGTGGCTCAGTCACAGCCAAAAGGATGGAAGAGAAAGCTCTGATCGAGGAGCTGATGAAGGAGAAAGAGGCTGTCAGTGCAGAGGCTGAGATGAGCCCAGAGCAGTGTGTTTTCCCATCCAGGTGGTCTAGGGGCACTCAGGGATGGGATGAGTGGGCTGGCACCTGTCTGCAAATCCACACTGTGCTGGGATGCTCAGGAGAACCATTGTGAGCCCGCCTGCAATCCTGCCTTGGAGCAGCCCCTTCCCAGAGCTTAATTACAAGCTCTGGGGATTGAGGCTCCTGGCTGTGATTCCCTGTTTCTCCAAAGGAGACTTGGGAGCCTTAAGAGAAAACCAGTTGTCTTGAACAGCCCATCCTGCAACTAGAAAAGAAATCTATTTTGTGATTAAGTTATTCAAATCAGAATGTGCCATATGCAGCTTTTCCCAATGGGATGAAGCCAGCAGATGCCTTGGCAGCCCCTTCTCCCCCAGCCCCTCCAGCTCACATTGGGTAAAACAAAATGCTCATAAACCAAATAACAGCTATTCTTTGAAATTCGGGCCAGTCTGCTCTGCCTGTACAGCTGAGGCTCTGGGATGTATCTGAGAGGAAATCTCATACACACAGGACATCTGCAAGGCAGGGCCTTGAGTGCATGTCTCTCCATTTTATAGTGGGGCTGTAACAAGTGGACCATGCTGGAAGAAGAGCAATGAAGTAGAACAATATTTAAATATATGCTCCACTGGGGTATACTAGAAGTTGAATATGTGGGATTAGGAAGTGAGTTCTAGGAGAGGGTCCATGGCTAAAGGATGGGGTGGTGAAAGTTTTCTGATTTTTTTTTTCATTCTTCCATCACCTACAAAATATCAGAAGGTCACAGGTAGGAGGAGTTCTCAATGCTGAGACTTAGCTCTTAGTGTGATGGTTCTGTTTTGCACATCAATATCAAATACTATGTGGAAAAATTATTCTGTTTAGAAAAGCATCAAATCTACCTTCAAAGAACAATGCATCAAGACTGTGTACGTGCTGTGGCATTTCTGAAGTTGCCTTCATACTCATTAGACTTTGATGATACAAGTGACTTTCTGTCTATCAGATGCTGCGGAGGCTCCTCCCTTTGCACCCTGCACATCAGCAGTGTCTGGGTTTTGTACTCCTCCCTAATGCATTACATTGTACTTGTGTGCTTTTAAGCCTTTTATTATAGAAAATGAGGACTATTGCTGGGCAAACTCTGATTTACCGATTCTGCAGGCTTTGTTCATTTACAGATCAAAAGGATAAATGAGACGGGATTGGGACAACAAACACATGAGGGATGGTGGCAGATAGCATCTCGTGAAGTGCAGCCTTCCCCTGGCTGAGCTGCACTGAGGCAATGCCACCAGCCAGCTCTGCTTGCCCGAGTGCTCCCAGCCTCTGCTGTGCCACATCCCCCAGTGCCTTGTGTGAGCTGCCCACAGCCCCACCAAGGTCGTTCTCTAGCTGCTTTTAGGGGAGGTAACACATTTCTGATTTGGACAGCCATTTAGTTCTTAAAACTGGAAACTCTTCCAAAGTGAATTTTGGATGTAAAGTGGGAGTGGAGGGGATGGAGATGAAGGGCAGGACAAACCAATCCCTTTCCCCTGCTTCCCTGCAGCGCCAAGCAGAGCAAGGGGAGGTTATCAGCTCTGTGCTTTTTCTCTTTGCATGCTCCTCCCCTGCACACCAAATGTTTTGGCTGTATTTGAAGTGCCTTACAGGCCTGTGCTGGTGTCCCCTCCCAGAATGTCACAGTACCCCTGTGCTTGTACACGATCCAGCTGTGTTTGAGGGCGATGAAAGCACAAGTCAGGTTTCACAGTCTTGCTCCTAAAATGTTAAACCCAGCTCTTCCTTCTGGCTGCCTGAGAGCCATCAGGAACTCGGGGACTCTTTCAAGTCTGGTTGGAGTTGGCAGAAATCCTGCTGCTCTGCTTCTTGCATCTGCATTGGGGTAAAGGTCTTTTCTTAATCTCTGACATTAAGCTTTTCTGTCATGTGGAGCTTGCATATAATAGAGGATGCAAGTTACTGGTTTCCCGGGAATACTCTACTCTGTGTTTTGTTCCTTTCTATTACTATTTTGTAAGTCAGAAGTCTCCATTACTCTGACAGAAAGGCAAGTGAGCAAGTTTGCATAGTCTCTGCCACATTTTCTCTCCCCACTTGCATACAGGGAACAGGGATACCAACAAAGTTCCTACCCTGTCACTGTGCTTGACTCTCCCCAAACAGGGAAGAGCTGTCCCTGCTGCTCCCCAGCTGGAGGTGGCACTTTCACAGGTTACAGGGGAGCAACCAGGGGAAAAGTTTTCCAATTTTCTGGTTGACGTAACCAAACACGCTCTTTGTAATCCTGAGCCCTGTGCTACCTTTTTTCCTCAAGTTCAGTGAGATATTTTACAAGTTCTCACAGTTTATAATCACCTTGGAGTAAGGCTGTTGCCCTGGGGTTTTGCCAGCAAAGCTTTATCTGTGCGTGTGGACCCTGTAATGGCAGGGGAGGAGTGCAGCTCTGGGGTCAGGGCACAGCTGGCAGCACAGCTCCAGATCACATCCCTCTCTTCCTGGGGAGGTGGGGAGCACTCAGGAGTTGCTAGGTGGGAGCAGCTGCACCATTCTCTGTGGGGAAAAATATTAATGCCATTGAAAATGAGTTGTGTGCTTGAGATAAATTACCTCCTGCAAGCGTGTTGCCTCAGAGCTGGTATAGCTTATATTTAAGAGGATTGACGAGGTGTTCAGGCTTCTACAAAATAGGGAGAGATTTAAACACGTGAAGGAGCTACAAGCTCTCATCTTTCATGGCAGTCTGGATTTCTCTAATCCATGTCTGTATTTGCTTACATGTAATTAGAGACAGGCCCCAAAATGCCTCGGTGGGCTGTGTGCATGCTGAATCCAGAGCTGAGACAAATTCATTTGTCACGTGTGATTCCTGAGCACGGCCGAGCCCTTTGCTCCAAATGCAGCCAGGCAGGGGCTCCAGCAGGCTGGGAGCTGTGGGGACTCTGTGCTGTCCCTGCTGTCCCTGCAGGCTCTGGGGACTCTGTGCTGTCCCTGCTGTCCCTGCTGTCCCTGCAGGCTGGGAGCTGTGGGGACTCTGTGCTGTCCCTGCTGTCCCTGCAGGCTCTGGGAGCTCTGGGCTGTCCCTGCTGTCCTTGCAGGCTCTGGGGACTCTGTGCTGTCCCTGCTGTCCCTGCTGGCTCTGGGAACTCTGGGCTGTCCCTGCTGTCCCTGCTGTCCCTGCTGTCCCTGCTGGCTGCTCTCGGGTGGCAGCAGGTCTGGCCCTGCTGTGCCAGGGATGGAGCTGGAGGGGTTGGAGCTTTGCACCCAGAACTTCTCTGTGCAGGTCTGGGAGCATCAGCCCCCTCCCGTCCTGTGTTACAGTGATCAGAGCAGTCCAAACCCCTTCTCTGCTTGCTGCCTTTGCAAATGCATTTCTTGAAAACCTTGCTGGTTAAGAGATCGTGTTGGAAGTGATTGTTGGTGTAACACCCACTTTGGAAAAATGCTTTTGCAACAAAGTCATGTTTATGAATGAAACCAAGCCGGAATTAAACATTTGAATTGCTGGACTAAATATATTGGCAAAACAATATAGAATGAACTGATGGAGCCCTGGTGATACGGCATTTATATCTTGTGGTTTCCATAGATACACGTGAGAGTGTTTTGCAAACACTATACACTACCTGAAGTATATTATTCAGCAATAATAATTACATTTAAGTGTGTTCTGCACAAACCCCTCCTGAAGTATTTGTTGAGTGATGGAAACTAAACAGGTTTTCGAAGGTCATTGCAGCTTTATCAATTCTAATCTTAAATCTTCCCCAGAGTAAAGGTGGGAGGAAAAGGAGGCAGAGAAAGCCCCTGGCCCAAGGCCTGTGCCTGGAATTCTGTGATATGGTCCAGTGAGCGCGGCTCAGCCCGGGGCAGGAGCCTGCGGTGTGTGCATGTCCCCAGGCTGGGTGGGGGAATGACAGGTTGGCTGGGGGTACAGCCTTGCAAGGGGACTGAGAAGGAAGAAAACTAAAGTTCAGGAGAGAGCAGCTAGGCTGAGCAAACAGATCCATGCGCAGCCAGTCGCAGGTGTGTGAGGCTGGGGATGGCTCTCCCCAGCACGCCAAGGTTCCCTGGTGAGGAGGAGCTGCCAGGAACGGGACGTGCAGCCTGAAGCAGCACTTTGCTGGTGATGAGCTCCCGAGAGCCGCAGTGTCCAGGTGAGGCCGAGGCTTTGGGAAAGGCTTTGTGACCAGGACACAGGACACAGGCAGGGCAGAGCCCCGTGGCCGGAGCCACGCCGGACACCGCGAGTCCTGGCCGTGCCTCGGAGCCCTGCCCGCCGTGGGAGCTGAGCTCTCACAGAAACCTGCCTCATCCTGGGCAGGAATAATTGAAACAGTCAGAATTATTGTTCTCCCTCCCCAGTTCTTCTTCGTATCAAATATGCACTTCCCCCCTCTATGCTCTAATTAAAAACCAAATGAGAGGGAGAGAGGAGGAGGAAACTAATAATGCCAGTTGCACATTTGGCTTACAGAAAGGAAAAGCACACTCTAATGCATTTGAGGACAATAAGGAGGAAATGATTCACGCTTAATAAACCTCTTTGCTGTTAATCTCTGTTAACCTAAGGGCTCTGTTACTTTATTGAAAAATCTCCTCACTTTCTGTTGTGTCATTGAAAAGAAAGAACTTTCATTACTATTTTTTGCAGGGGTTATTTATTGAACCTGCTGCCTCTGGAGCGCTGGGGTGTTGTGGAAACTGGGCAGCCTGGTTGCTGTTATGGTAAGAATATTTCATCTCTGCTGTGATGCCCACTGCAGCACGGGGAGGTCCCAAGCCACAGACCCGTGTCATGGGAGGGCTGGTCACAGCTTCCCAGGGGCTGTTGAGGAAGTCTGCTGGGGTCACCTGCTTGTTGAGGTGATTGAGATCTGTGCCAGAGGGGATTCTGGGTGCGTTCCTACCCCCTGAAGGGCTGAGGATGAGTCTGTGCTGGAGGGTTCCAGAAAGGACCCCAGAGCTACACATCCTCCTGTCACCTCGCTGGGGAGGTGGGAGTACAGCGGATGGATGTGATTAGCACACTGCGTTTAAACCCCCAAGTTTTTCCTGCATGATGCACAGTCTTTCACAGCTTTCTCATCCCATGGAGCAATGCCCAGAAATTGATGTTGTGCTGTTGTAATTGGAGAGGAGCGGGGTGTCGCAGGGGGCAGGATGGATATTGCTGAGAATCCCTCACGCTTAATGATTTTCTGTCCAGCTGCATCATCTTTCACCCTCTCCCTTGTGCCTGGCCTTCAAATACCTAAAGGTTTGGGTTTGTTTCTTTCACTTACGGTCTGTGGCACTAAATGCTGTCCCTGTTTTCCTGGAGCAGCTGTGTTGGCAGGGGCTGGGTGACCCCTCCTGTCTGTGACCATGGCTCGGGGGGCACAGATGCTCCTGGGAGCTCCAGGTGACCCCCCACCTCCGCGGTGCTGCGCGGGTGGCTGAGCCCAGGTGAGGGGAGGTGCGTTTGAAGGTAGGACATGAGGAGGACGAGCAGCACCAGAGGTGGCAGAGGATGTACAAGGCGAGAAAAATCGTATTTTTGGGAATATTTAGTGTCAGGACCAGCATGTAACACAGCAGCAAGATGTCCCTTTGACTCCTGAAGCAATTCCCAAGAAATGTGCTCTCGCTTAGCCTGGATGAGGGCTCTTCCCTTCGCTGGAATCTGCAGGTCTTCCCTTCTGGCCCAGCTGGACCCAAGTGTTCAGAGCAAGCCAACACCTCTGACTGAGGTGTCTCCAGTCTGGGAGGTTCAACATTTGATTTGATATCAAATCCTTCAAAGGAAATTTCCCTGTGGTTTTAATACATTGGGTTTTTTTAACTCCAGCAGGAATTTTGTCTTACTATGAATCAAACCGTGTTTCTGAAATCTTTTAATTTTCTTTTCGAGGGAAAGCCATTTTAAAGTCAGAGCTGGATAAAAATTACAGCATGAACATGATCTGACTGGATTGTAAGTCCTTTATGAGATATTCAGAGTGCAATCAGTACAGCTGCACAACATCCTTCCCTGTTAATGCAATCAATACCCTCCTCTTGCAGTGTTGTTACAGGCACATTTCTCTGGTTCTGGCCAGTGAATTTTGAAGTATTGTTTGCATAAGTTTGCCAATTCCTCACTGTGTTTATTTGACAATTATTTTAGTTATCTCAAAATCAGATTTTCGAATAAAGCAGTTTTTCCCTTCTGTGATAGCTATGAAAATTACACATGGAAAATCAAAGCTTTCAGAGGTCATTTTACTTTCATCTCTTGTTTTTGATGAGGTCCTAGCACATCAAAAATCCACACTCAGAGACATCCGTCTCTGCTCAAACATTTAAAATACCAGGAGGCCTTCATGGTACAGAAGGAGTGCAAGCAGAATGCTCCCAGCCCAGCACTCAGTGGAGCTTGGGATGAGGACCCCAATCATGTCAGAACTCGGGATGCTTGGCTGGAGCTCTGCCTGCCTCTGGGCACCACTGCTGGGACTGAGCAGAGCAGGAGCGTGTCAGGCCTTGATTGAAACTGGACAGGAAAGGTCCTGCAGGAGCACATTTTCCACAGGAAAAACCCTGAGCTGAGAGGATTCAGTGCTGGGTTGCCAGCAGCCAGAGGTTACCAACCCTCTAAAGGCTTTCTGTAGCTGGGGGCATTAAATAATTCAGTAGTCTTTCCATCCAACCTCATGGAAAATTTTCTCATGTGCTAAAAAATTCTCCAGACCACCACCAGTAACTGAAATGATGAAACCCGGCCTGAGTACTAACACTATGCTATGGCAAAGATGAATAAAAAAATTGCACGAAGCAGCAGCCTCCTGGCAGAATATGACATTTAAATGTGTTTCCCTCCTTCGAATTAAAATGCAAGAAGTGAGGAGATGCAAGAAGGCACTCACTTGAGGTTCAAAGAGCTGCTCATGTAAAGGATCAATAGATCCAGCACTGTATTTAGTGTCATACTAAATGCTGGACCAGGCAATTATTTTGATTCATCACTGAGGTAAGTGAAGCATCAAAGTGTGACAGAAAATTCTCGTATTTTCGTGTTTCTTATGAAACTGAAATATTTCATCTTTAGAGGCAGTTATGTTACAGATTGATATTCTGCTCTTGACAGGTGTTGCGAATGGCTTGTTAATTCAGTGTTAGTTTTACAGGTTTTTGGCATTTTGTCAGTCTCTGATCCATGGGGACTCTTCCAGCAGCACCCGTGGCCTTTGGGACACCTGAGGGGAGCATTAGGGTGCAAATGTTCTCGCTGACTCAAAAGCACCAGTTCTAGAGTTGGACCCATCTTACTTTAACAGACTAAGAGATGAAGGTCTAAATTTACTCAGGGATGAGTGAATTGAGATAACCAATACAGTACAAGTGCTCAGCCATGTTGCTTCAAAGGCTTTAATATTCTCTGTTCACTAACAGCAGCAGCCAGTCCCAAATGAAGCCTGCAAAGAAGGCTTGTGCTCTTTTTGCCTCGTTATGTAAGTAAAAGCAGCAGATGCTCGTGCCATCCTTGCCGTTCCAGGGCAGGGCTGAGGTACCAGGAGTCTGTGACCTGAGCCTGTGGCAGCTGCTGTTACCCTGAACTGCTGCTGGAGCCACAGCTGCTTGGAGAAGTGAATTTGTTTGCTCAAAGAATGTAAATATACCATATTTGTGTATTAGTGTCCTTTGAAGTAATTCAAATTCCAGTGACAAATTCTGCAGAAGGTTCTTTAGGTAACTGCCAACCCTCAGGCTCATTTCTGCACTTTTGGTTGACAGAAACACCTTTCAGAGAGCTGTGTTTTCCTGGTGTGTAGTCAGAGGTGCCTCTGTGGTTTCTGCCTGAAATCCTTGTGCAGTCTCAGGCTACAATGTCACCTCAAGTGGGGCTTCAAAAGACCAGCAACAGACCTGATCTGGGCTGCAGAGCATGGCAGGCAGCTGGAACCTGAATTACTGACAGTACCAGTGGAGAGCTCAGAATTTACATCAGATATAATGTATTATGAGTGAGATTTATAACAGGATTACAGAAAGCAGTTAGCTAAAGCTACTGGCAGTAAACAGGGATTAAAATATTTATCTAGCTGTAAAAATATGAATAATGGAGTAATTTATGTAGTTATGTAAAGAAGCTATGTACTTTATACTGACAGCAAATAGCACTCCTAATATCACTAATATTTAACAATGTCCATGTATCAAAATCCTTCCATGCCTTTCACTTCCAACCCAAATCCTCTTGTACCTAATCAGTGCATAATATGGAATTTCCTCGAGCTCAGGCACGCTCATGGTGGGTAGATCACCCACAATGCAGCAATCTGCCTTTCTGCCTCCCTGGGACACCAGTTCCTTGCCTCCCTTCCCTCTGGCAGGGTGTGTGATGCCAGGTACAAGGCAGCTGGCTGCTAAGAATTCCTGCATTTTTATATTGCTCTTCCAACGGTTGCATTTCTTTTAATTTAGCTCTGTGTGATCAGTGTTATTTCACAGGGAGATCTGGTCTTTCTTTGGGGAAGTGGTTGAGATTTTAGACTTCCACAAGTCCTGTCTAATATTTGAAACTTTTTACATAGAAGCATTCTTCTTTCTGACGCAGATCCTGCTGCAATATCCCTGCAGTTCAGCTGCTTTGACATGTCATCTAGGAACAATTAGCAAACGTAAAGCAAACGCTTACTGCCTCAACAGAACCGTATTGGTGGCCATGAGCAGCACCAGAGGTTTCACTCTTTACTTCTTCCAGCACCTCCTTGCCAGGAGCAGCTTTCAGTATGATGTTGTCTCCAGTGATGCTTCCAGGCGTGCTGTGACATTTTATCCTGGACAAGTTGTGAGTTCCCCATTGTTGTAGCTCTGTAAAACTGTGCTGAATTCTGCCTGGACTGATAAAACCAGCTGCTGGGGAAACATGAGGTTCATCTGGAGGATCTGTGCCACCCTCTGAAGGCCAAAGCACAGACCCTGGGGCCAGTTTCTTCCTGGGCAGCCTCGTGGATTCCAGTTGCCAGCCAGTCTCCAGCATCCTGTTCCTAATCTTCTGGATGAGATAAAAATATTGTTCATTTCTTGTTTAGGCCTAAGGAGGGAAAGCTCAGTGGTTTGCTGCTTTCTGCATTTACTCTCCAGTCAGCTTAAATTTTTAAAATATTCAGCAGAGAGGATTAAGCAGCACAGCTGGCCTTGATCCTGTGTCTTGCAGAATTCCCCAGGTAATTGGTCATGCTGCACACCAAGCGTCTCCCAACAGCTGCTTATTTCCTAAGCTGCCTTCTGCTGACAGTAATAAATTCAGCCTGTGGTGGTGGTCCAGGAGATGGGCATTAATGATGATTTTTGGGTGGCCAGTTAATTTCCTCCTGGGCCAGACCACCCCAGTACTCTGTGAGCTTTGCTGCTTTATTTCTCTGCAACAGATTGGTCTCACTACGCTGCACCAACACAAATTACTTAGTCAATTTTGGGTTTGAACTCTATCTTTTATGCATCACTTGTGAGTCTTCTGTGAGCTGTGTTTTTGATTTTTGGTGTGCGCAGTGATTCATCCCCTCCTGACATTCTGTGGGGCTGAAGTTTGCTCTTCCTCTCAGACAGCGCATCCCCAAGCGGAGTTTCAGCCTTTGTGAGCCAGCACAGAGCTCATAAAAAAATGATAATTTAAAGAATATGAGCAGTGGCAATCAAAGAAAGTAAATATGGTATTAAAATAAGGCAAAAATGTATGGTATTTGAAAATTATTTCAGCTCACTAGCTAAAAATGATGTAGTAGGGCTCATGAAAGGGGATCCGTGTGTATAGCAAGGGACAGACAGAGTACTTGATAGAGGGTTACCCAAGGGCTAAAAAGGCGTGAAACATTCTCATAAAAAAAATTTGGCTGCTAAAATGGGAAGGAACTCTTTCTGTTGCAAAAGCCTTTCTGCTTCTTCCAAGTAGGGGGAAAAATTTAGGGGGGGAAATGGTGTTTACTGCACAGTTGTTTTGAAAAAAAGCTCTTTTTACAAGGTGTAGACAGGAAAGAGAGCAAAGTGAGTTGCAAAACCATCAGGCGTCTCTCCCCTGGATTCTACTGGAGACATTCTTCAGGGTTTCCCATCCCTACAGTTATTTTTGATCCTTCATAACCTGGCAGCTTTTGGTGTTATCAAGGCAGTATTAGAATGCGTTCTTTAGTCAAAATACAACGATTCCTGTGTTCTCAGGGTTTTGTCAGACCAGTACCTAGAGCAGCTTTCCACCAGCTTGGGGATGTAGTGAGCTGTGGAAGTCACTGCCCTGCTTTCCCATGAGCAGTGGGAGGGAATGTGCCCCGGGTTAGTGACAGTGTCTGCTTGCTCAAACACTTGTCTCTGTGAATAATTGTAACAAATTGTTTATTAACAGCCTCAACAAGCAAAGCACTGGCTAGCTGCACCTCTTGGGCGTGTGTTCTGAAGAGTTTAACTCAAATATATGCAAAAATACTGCCCAGTAATAGCTGTTGGTGGGCAGGAGGCCAGCCAGAAGTTCCTAAATGACTTCTAGCACCCAATAAAGTCTGGTCGTGTTTGCACTGAAACTTTACCCCGTGTTTTTCTCTTCCAGGCTGCTTGGGAAATCGAGGAGCAGTTCCTGAGCAGGAATTGACTTTCCTTTGCATGAAACTTTTCTGGGTTTGCTCCCTTACAGGCACCCGTTTCAGATGGTCAAAATGCTTGCTGGTTCACCAAGGGGGAATTGAGGGATTTCTGGACACAGGGTTTGAGAGGACTTTGGTGAAATGAAATTCAGATTTCCAGAAGATGCTTCCTCATACTGTGTGTGCTTTGCTTGTGGAACACAATACTACTGCCAGAGCAAGGTAAGAACCCCAAACTCAGCAAGTTGCAAGGAAAAACCCCAGCTTCTCTTCTGAGGAGTGTGTGCAGGTGGCTGTCAGTGTGTGCAGGTGGCTGTCAGACATAAATGACGTTCATAGTGGGGTTATGTTCTCCAAGACTGCTGCTCCTGTCCTAAGAAACAAACTCCTGGCCTTGGCCACTGCCTCAACATCTGGGCTAAGGACAAATGCCTCTCCAGACTAATTCACTGAGTTTATCCTCTAATTCACTCTCAGTTTTGTATGAAATTCAGAAATTCTGATGAAATTCAATCTTAATTTTTTACAAAATGGAGACTGATTTGTCAAAAGAGTGTGAGGTGCTGAAGTTACCAGTCTTCCAAAGCAAATGTGATTCCAGAACAAGTTTCTACCAAGCACTGGGATACTGCCAATTCCAGAGCAGTCCTTGGACTAATATCTCCTGAGCCACTGTGAGACATGAATGTTTTATACCTTCGGGAAGCTCGCAGCCAGCTGGCCTTGGTGCCTGTCCAACTCCTCCAGTGCTGGGGGGAAAATCAGCCCTGCAGAGTGCTGAGTGCTCCAGGTCTGAGCCAGCACAGGTGACACTGTGGGGACAGCAGGAAGCCTGGCAGCTGCTGCACTGGGGATTGGATGGAGCTGTTTTCCGGCCTCGAAGGAGCATTTCTGACCCGATTAGTGTTTCTGTGAGACACCAAGATTTCTGAGAAAGGCACTTCAAACTATTTAAAGCGTTTTGCCAATAGTTTCTTCTGAGACTGGAAGCCATGGGAGGAGGTTATACAAAATATCAGTTCTTCAAAATAGAATACGAACTCTGGACTGTAAATTAAGCTTTTACACAAAATGATAACATCTTTTTATAAAAGTAATAGGAAGTGTATTTTCAAAGTAGTACAATTCCTAAATATCTGGGGCTGAAGAGGGAAGGGTTCAGTGCTTTTTTAAGCTTGTTTTGTTTTTAACCCAGGGCAGACCTTTCGGTTCTGCACAGTGCTGAGCTCTCTGGTCTCTCCCAGCAAAGCCATGAGGAATATCACAGGACATCAGAGCAGTCCTGTGGATTCGTGCTCAGTCACTTTTTGGATCAAACTGAAGCACTCTGTGTTTGTTCTGGCAAGCTCCTTTTCCACCAGAGAGAAATGCTTGGGGTGCTGTGGGAGCAGATCATCAAATGTCATTTTTCCTGGAAAGTGGAGCAGAGCATCCCCCATATCACCCCATTTGATTCTTAAGGGGTAGTTCCCCCTGCCGTAAATTGCAGAGTGTATCTAATCATGCTTCAGAAATCCCAAGCCAACATCCAGCTCTTGGGGGAGAGGGAAAACAGGATATTGGGTGGGAGTAACTCCAGCAGAGGCAGGGGAGTTGCCTGGGAGAGATGTGGATGTTACAGAGCACGGACATCAACTCTGTAAGAAAAGAGTGTTCCCTCAGTTCCAGCCTGGATCCAGAGACGAGCCCTGTGAGCTTTCCAGAGCCTCATCCAGGCAGGCACAGATGTCAGAAATGTCACCTGCTGCCGTGCGAGCCCGGCAGTGACTCAGCACAGCGACACCAGAGGCTGCTCAGCAAGGACAGACTGTTCTCTCTTTCTAAGTACACCACTTTTTTCTTTGGTTTTTTTTTTTTAATATCTTCTAATTATGTTCTCTTTGGTATTGATCCTGTGCTCTTTTAGAAGCAGATTCATCCTTTGCTTCTTAAGAAGCAGAAAAGAAAACATTTGGAGCCTGAGCTGCTCTGTGGTCCCCCAACCATGTCTGCTGGGCTCGTTTGCTGGCTGACAGTTGGTTTGGGACTCTTGATTGCGTTTTTTAGGGATGGGATTTTACAGCATGTCAGAATCTCATGTCTATCTCTTTTCCCAGCAAACCACTTGTGGACAGTTGGCCAAACAGAAGTTTTCTGTTTAAAAAAACCAAAAAAACCACCATTTTTTAAGTGATGAGATTCTGTTGCCAATTCTCCTGTCATTCTCCTGTCCTATTTACTGCTTGGACTTGAAAAGCATAACGATTTTTGAAGGCTTTGTTTTTAAACTCTGCTCTTGCTTTTCCTTTGTGGCTGCTTTGACAGACTCCTCTGATGTATATTTCAGTATAGGTTGATGTGAAGCTAATGAGAAGGCAGATGTTTATTTACAGAAATATGGGTTCCATTTGTAAAATTATTTCCTGGTAAGGAAAACATTGCTTTCCAATTACCTTACATGCTAGGAGGGCTTTTTTATAAATTTCTTTACAGCTTGGTCTCTAAACTGTATATTGCTAAAGGCATATAAAACTGCCAGTAAACCCAAACCCCACAACTTTAGCGATCATTATAAAACACAAAAAGATTCAAATGTTATTTTAAGTCAAGAAACGGATTTGCACGTCATAAAATAAGTGTATAAATATCACCACCAATTTACAAATCTGACTAATAAGTACTAAACAGAAAAATATTAAGTTCATAAATTCTCAGGCTCTGCTTTGAGTAGTTGTCTGGTGACTGATTTACACGAAGTACAACTTTGTGTAAATTAAGAATGACAGAGCTTCCATCTTGTCTCCTGTACAAGCCCCAATCCTTGTTATGTGTGTCCTGATTAGACTTATTTTTATCACTTCATCTTTTTGCTATTACCCTTGGCACTATAAAATAATTGTATAAATACACTGGGACAGAGGAGCTCGGTCTTCTGCTTCCGTATTTACTAAGAAAAGAAATCACCATCCTGAGTTGTGCTGTGTGACTTTGGTGGGAGAGGAGTATTTTTAGCCAATCAGAGCTGGAAATGTGGCTGAGAAATGTGTGTAAATTGGGATCCAGAGTAAGCATCTGCAGAGCTGCACACTGGAGCAGCAGCCCCTCCAGCTCGGCTCCTGCCTTTGCATGCTGCTCGCAGGAGCTGGGCAGCAGCCTGTGCTGCTGAGGGCTGCAACTTGCCAAATGAGCTTGGCAGCCAAATCTGCACAGCCTGTCCAAGAGGGGTAAATGAGAGCAGGATTTGGCCTGCTTTCTTTCAGTTAATCTCTCTGTTTAGAGCAGCTCTGCATTTGTCTGGTTGGCACGCTGCTGATCAAGAACTCAGCACTGCTTGTGAGGATGTTACCAGGCTGACAGCAGCCCATAATTACTGAATGTCATGCAGGGCTGGTGATAGATATGGCAGCACTGGAATCCAGGGGCTGCTGAATTCATGAGCCACTTGAGGGTATCTGAGCAGTGAAATGATACCTGGTGTGACTAAAGCAAGCAAACGCTTCAGAACAGGCTTAATATGAAGGCTGAAACAAATGGAAGTATTAGTGTACTTATAGAAAAATATCTGTAGTCTTGAAGGCTTAAATATCAATCCAGTTTGAGGATTAATTTATATTCACATTGTGGTATGTTAATTTATGTAATTATCCATGTTCAGGGTATCTTTACCCACCCAAGTCAGCATGCATTGTGGTGTTAATGCAGTAGGTGCTTGTACTTAAACCATCAAGGCCCCTTTTCCTCTCTTTGTGTACAGGAAGCTTTGAGACAGACAGCAGATGTGGTGCCAACATGATCTTCAGTTTATTTATTTATTTATTTATTCTGTTGGAATCATTGCCATATTTATGTTATTTCTAAGTTCATCTGGGTTTTGGACCATAACCCTGCGAGGGTAGATGAGGCAGGTCGCTGTAAAGTCAGCTGTGTGTGATGGGAGATGCTGCTTTAGGTCTGTCCTTTACAGCCTCTTCCACATTTCCAGCTCAGCAATGCTGTTGCTTTAGGCTGTCATAATTTGATTAAACCCTGATTTGTCTGGAAAGGTGAGTCACCTGTAATCAGCACATTAAATGAAAGACCTACGCGATTTGCTACTGAAAAATAATCTCAAATTCAATAAAGGTTTAATTCCACATTTACAAGCCCTGATGCTTTCAGCTCTCTAATCACTGTTTCCTGTCAACCACGAAAGTCTTTTCATTTCCTGGAGGATGAACACAAACAACTGTGTGAGATCTGCAGGCAGGTGCCAGGGCTGAGCTGCTCCGTGCTAGGACACTGCGTTTTCAGAGATCACCTCATTCCATAGGAAACCTGGGATTGTCATCTTTCCAAGACGTTTTATGGAATAACACTGCTAGCAAGCATCTTATCAGTCTGTTTATGTCCAGAGAGATTTGACCAGACAGTAAGTGAAGTAAGTCAGCATCCACCAAGCTTCCAGGCTCTGGCGGTGTCCAGGTGCATTTGAAAGGAACTTAGTTTCTGGAATAATTCTAGCCTCTGTGGGAGGTGTGCTCTCCCCCTTTGTCATGTAGCTCATCACTGTTATGTTGGAGGAGGTTTTTGTGGGGAGGGAAGCTAAGAAAGAGATTGGACTGTCAGCTAAAGGATCGATGCTGCTTGTATGTACTTACTAACATGCAGCAGTATTGCCTCCAGAAATATTCCTAGAGCTAGAAAGCGCAGCACTTAAAGGATTTGAAGGATTTGTGGAACAATGGTTTCCTATAAAGACAGAGAGGCAACTTTTATATCAAGCATGCTTGAGATTTTTTTTCACTTGGCACATGCAGAGTCCATTAGACTCAAAGTGATCCAAGGATAATGATACGAGCGCAAGCAAAAAAAGGAAATTGAGGGAAGTGCTTTTAACTCCAGCGATCTGAAGTGTCAAAGATAAATAATACATAGATTGGCATTGCTTTCTAAAGCCGACCGCTGAGTCTGAGGGAGGTTTTAATGCTGGGAAATCACGTGTGTCCCACGGAGGATTTGGAGCCAGGTCAGCTGTGCCAGGGAGAGCTGAGGTGATGGGAGTTCCTCTCCTCTGTATGGCACTGGAGGAGGCTGGGCTGCTCCTCTGATGACAGCAGACTCCTTCAGCACCCTCCTTTGTCAGGTTGCTGTGTTAGCCCTGTTTTAATCAGCTCCTTGCAAGAATTAACGAGTCTGCTCCTGCAGCAGAGGGGAGGGGATGGTTCCCTTTGTGGGGCTGAACTCTCTGTGCTGGGGAGGGGAAGCAGCTTGAAAGGGAAGGCAGGGTTTTCCTCTAAAGGTTCTCCCTAGATGGAATAACATGATCCTGTGACTTTTCCCAGGCTGGTTGGTGGCAGGAGCTGATGTGGGGGTGGAATGACTGAATCTAAAGGAGCCGGTGTTGCGGCACTCGTGGGGCCCAGGCAGCGTGGAGACGTGCTGGCACCAGGGACCATGGAGGAGAGAGGGTGACACGGGTCAGTGTCACAGAGGATCCTTGGAGGCAATCTGTGACAGAGGAGGAAGGGGAGCACCAGAGAGAGTGGGGAGAATGAGGAGGAGGAGGAGAGATGGGCTGTGCTCCCCTGGGAGCCCAGTGCACCCAGGAGCAGGGGAGTCCTGTCCTGGTCACAGGTGTCTCCTCTTGTCACCTGGACCTGCTTTCCTCAGCCTCGGCCTCGTCCCACTCACCCTGGGAAGAGCCCTTCTGCGCTCTGCTCGCCCAGGTGAGCAGCTCCAGCAGTTGGGCAGGGCCAAAGGGATTTTGGTGGAGTCTCTTGTACTGAACTTGCTCCAGCAAGGTTTGATGGGCTGCACAGACTGACAGCCTCATCCATATTCATAACCATGATAGCTTTGCACTCACAAAAAATTGGATTGCCCGGCTTCACAACCTTTTACAGATAGAGCGTGTGGCTCTGTGTGATTCTAACAAGGCAGATAACACACATCCTACAAGCTGGTGGCAGTCTTATATTGATTTTGAGTAATTCTGCTTTCTGTCTTTTGACCAGCTATCACTTTCTGTTGTGATAATTAAAGTGCATTTTCGCACTCTGTGGCAGGAAGCCCTGATTTTCTGTGTGCGATACACTGAGTTCCCACATCACAAGGGGAACTATTGGGAAATCCATAATTGCAGGGCTTTGGCAACCTTTAAATATTTCCATGGTTACTGAGGGGAAGGAGTTTCCCATTGGTTGGTGCAGTAATTATTTCAGTGACAAGGATGAGCATGATTTTTGAAGTTGTTTGTTAGAGTGTTATTTGGATTTAACTTAATTTTGTAGCTCTTAGAGTACAATTTCCATACGAGCTGTTTGTTGTTTTCTGTTAATGAGAGGCATTAAAACTTTGGCTAATAGTGCCAGTGGAATGATGTGGAAAACTTTACCACTGGTGCTTTTCTATTGCTTTCAAGTGACTGAGGAAAGCCAGATCCTTGTGATTTTTTGCCTTCACTGTGGTTTGTGTCTGGATTTCATGTCTATGTTTAAAAATTGTGTTTTTACTGATGAAAAATCCCCAGAAAGGAAAAATCGAAGTTGTAACAAACAGCTGTGAATTCATGCCTTCGGTGCGCTCACGTGGAGATGAATGTGCTGAGATCCTATGTGGCCAAGCTCTGATCAGCTGGGGCCTGGCTGGTTTTAGGGTGTCTCCATAGTGTTCCTCATAGTCAAGATGGACAGAAATTGCCTGTGGACAGGCAGGAGGGGCAGACAGGGAGAGTGAATGCCAGGGGTTGTGTGTGTGTAGGGGGATGCTGAGACTTCCCTTCTGGAACTTTTCCATGAACAAAGGGGGACGACATTAACTGAACGAGTGCCTGATGAAATATTGCTCAGTTTTCCAGCAGCAGGGACATGACAGCAATTCTGGAGAGAGCCCCAGCCTGTAACACTCTACAGCTGCTTGTGCAAGGGATGCGAGATGATGCCAGGCATTGGAACCTACTTTCCTTTTGTGCTTGTTTCTGACTCCTCTGATTCTCTTCAAAGAGTGTCTGTGCAGGACGGCGTGGGCGTCCCTGTGCCAGGTGACTTCCTGGTGCATTTGCCACTTGGGCCTGACAGTTACTGGAGTTAAAGATTTAGAGCTTGGTACCTGTGCCAGTTTTTTGGCCCATTATAAGTCTAACCCAGCTTGATGAACAAACCTCCAAATTTGTATTATACAATGAGTCTCAGCATGTTTGTTTTCTCTAGGGAAGTAAAGACAAGTATTAATGTCAGACTGGATTTGAACTGAAAGCATCACACAGGAGTTGTTTTATGGGGTAGTACTCTGGCACTGGGTTGTTTGGGCTTTTTTTTTTCCTTTTTTCTGTTCCTACCTCCTTCTGCTGACTGCCCACAGCCCCAAATTAGGACAGCTAGAAATTTTCTGGTTGAAAAAGCTCAAATACAGTTACCTTTGCTATGTCTCTGTGCTAATGCCAGGGGCTCATGAATAGAAGCAAGGCTCGAGGCATAAACCTGGAGCAGTTCACACTGTGGCAGCTGCAGACAAAGAGGCAGACTGTGTTGAAAGCTGGGCACTTGAAAGCATGTTGGGTTTAGCCAGGACGCAGCCCAGGGGGCAAAGTTAGTTCATTTTCGGGGGCTGTGCGTACAGATTGATTAATTTTTAATTGGGACAGCTTGTGCTGCCGAGGGTTAACGCAGTCACAGGTTCATGGCCCACTCAGGAGTGTGGCGTTGTGCACTGAGAGGCCAAATGCTGCACTGCTGGCACAATCAAACCCATCTTCTCCTCCTAGGAGCTGCATGGATGCTGACAGCATCTGGACTTCAGTGTGGGTGTAAAACGAAGCCTGATGTGGACATGGGAATACTGCCGTGGGTGTGGTCAGCTTTACAATGGTGCTCAGGTAAATCAGCAAGGTGCAGATGCTGTGCTTGCACAGGCAGTACCAGCCCAACCCAGTGCTGACTGCTGGCCCTGCAGAAGGGTGGGGAACCAAGGGTGCTTTTCTCATCAGCTCCTCTTCATCACTCGGGGCAGAACCTTTGGGAGACCCTGGGGTGGGAACTGAGTCTCCTTCCCTTTCCCCGCCTGGCTGTGGTGCAGGGTCTGGCCCATCTCCCCCCCCGGCTGTGGTGCGGGGTCTGGCCCATCTCCCCTCCCTGGCTGTGGTGCGGGGTCTGGCCCATCTCCCCTCCCTGGCTGTGGTGTGGGGTCTGGCCCATCTCCCCTCCCCTCTGATCCTGTGCCTGGATTCATCTCGTGCTGATGCGGTGTGGGATGGCTCAGAGCAGTGGCACACAAGATTAATGGAAATGTTCTGTAGTCCCTTCAAGTCCTGCTGCTGAGATAACGTAATGCAGATTGATTTGCACCATTCCTCTTGCCTGTCCCTGCTTCCCGGAGGCTTTGACAGCATGGCAGCCTTGCTTATCTGCTTTATTTATTTATTTTAAACGAGGGAGGAAGGATGTTAAATATCCCGTTGTTTCTTCAATTATCAAATTAGACGTCACCTTTCCCTGCTTCAATTCCCCTGACGAAGCAAGGGAAGTGCTTTGGGTTATAGCTAGAAGCAGGTGAAACTTTTTCAGAGGTAGCTGGGGCCACTCGTTTTCATTGCCTTTGAAATGTTCCTCCTTAGGTCTGGAGGGAGAGTTAAGGGTAGCACACCTGACAAAAGAATAAATCAGTTCTAGACCTGGTTTAATGTTGGGAAGGTAGTTTTCTGCAAGCATTTTCCTTCAACCGTGTTGCTGCTGTGCGGGTTCTTGGCCTCATGAAAGCCACCGATCTGCATGGAAAAGGGACTTTCCTTAAATGCTGTGGTGCAATAGTAGGGCAGAATCCTAAATGTTCTGATTGGGAGGGTAAGAAAAAGCATTGCTATGCACTGGGTTGTGTTTGTCACAGCTAGAATTGCACCTGCACACGTGATTACAGTGTGTAGTGAGAACAGAAAATTCTGCATTAAACCCAGATGATAAATCTTAAATTTTCTATGAGGTAAGCCTCAGGCTAGCTGTCTCTGTATCAGAATGGAAGCAGTTTCACAATCATGAGAATCTCTTGTTTAGTATCTTCAAACAAATCCTCATTGCAACTAAACTCTGTGTTCAAATCAGTGCCTGTCCTGGGTCAGTGTCCAAAAAATAATTTAGAGCAAAGGCAATTCCAAATCACTACCTGAATATCTTTAAAAGGTTAAAAGAATTATCTCGGCTATAAATTTACATTTTCCCCTTCTCAGCCCTTCTGGCTCAGGTGTTCCTGGGGTGGCCTTTGCCCTTAGATCAGCCTGTGGTGCTGCAGTGGAGATGCACTCCGTGATGTTCCCTGAGCTCTCTGTGGGCTTCTTTATGTGGTTGGCTGTTGGAATATCCTGTATCAAACAGTTCAGTGGCGAATGACAGGCTTCACCAAACGCCGTTCCTCTGGATTGCTCCCCGCCTGCTGCCAGGACAGGCATCCCTGGAGCCGGAGGATCTCCGGCAGGGGAGGAGTGCCCCAGGCGCTTTGGCTGCTCCGTTTGCATTGCCCTGCTGCTGGGAGTTTTGCAGAGGTGATCCAGCCGAGGGTTTTCCAGTGGGGACTGTGGAGGTTGCTGGAGCAAAGCAGGGAGGCTCCCGGACCCGGCGCGAGGCGCTTCCCGTGGGACGGTTGCCATGGCAATGGGATAACCAGCACATCCCCGAGGGGAGGCTCCCTCTGCGGCATCCCGAGGCTTCCCAAGCCTCGGAGCTGCTCCTGAACGCAACTTCGGTTGCTATTGCTGTTGCTATTGCGACCAAGAAGTTACCCAGGAGGGGAGGCAGCCGTGGGGTGTGAGCAGGGGCTGCGCCCGGAGCACGGTGCTGGCAGCAAGGGGCGAGGAGCTCCCGATGTGGGGAGCTGAGAGCCGAGTCTGGCGTGGGAGCGGCAGGACCGAGACGTTGGGTGCTGGCACAGAGCCTGCCGTCCCTGCTGTGGCTCCCAGGAATCAGCCCCGCCTGGGGCAGGGCTCTGTCACCGGCTGAACGTTGTGCTTTTGCGGTTGGTGGTTAGTTTGGGAAAGATGGTGCTAAACACATATTTCCCCTACTTTTCCTAGACCTAAAAGTGTCCTTCAGGTTTGAATCTTTCAGCCATGCCTAGAGGAGAGGGTTTTCTGTAAACATCAATATGTTTTTCTTTTATCATATTCCATCAAGGCTGAGAAATCAGCATTGCAAGCAGGGAGAGCTGAGGCAGCACTGTGGCTGCCTGGCTGTCAGAGCAGCTCCTGGGGGAGTGGGTGTTTTTCCCCAGCCTGGCTCGGGTACGACACTTCAGAATTTGTGCCAGGCCAGCTCGAACATGCTGGTGTGCATGGGATTGGAATACCAATAAAGGCCGAAGTCAACTCGGTGATTCCAGGGCACTGTAGTGAGAAAAAATAGTATTTTCTGAAGGCTGAACTGTAACTGTTACATTTAGGCAAGTACTTTAAAGCAGGGTCACAGTATTATTCTGTGTTACTAGGTGACCACTTTGTTGTTATAAGCTGGACTTTGCCTGCAACGCTGGCAGACATTCTGGATACTGACTTAATCTGAGGAAGAAAACTAATCCATTTCAAGAAGCAAAGTGTTGCTTTCATTGTATGCTCCAAGCCATCGCCGTTGCTTTTCTCAGTGTGAGAATCTGAGCCTGCCACTGTGTAATTTCAGTGACTAAGATGGCTTTACATTGTCACTGTTGTCAGCAGTTCCAGTTCTCATCAAACAGCTACTTTTTGGTGTGGGAAATTTAGCATGCACATTGTCATGCTGGGTGCAAACTTCCACCCTAATATACAGCTTAATATAACAAAAGCTCATTCCAGCTCTCCCCAGGCTGTGTCTGCACCACTTCAGGCAGACCAGCAGAAGGTGAGGAGCAGGGCTAGACCCATCCTGTAACTGGGAGGGAGCTCCAGGAGTCAGTTTTGTAAGTGGGAGGGGAGCTCCAGGAGTCAGTTTTGTAACTGGGAGGGGAGCTCCAGGAGTCAGTTTTGTAACTGGGAGGGGAGCTCCAGGAATCAGTTTTGTAACTGGGAGGGGAGCTCCAGGAGTCAGTTTTGTAGGATGCCAGAGTTCACTCGGGCTGGGACAGTCTCCTTTGCCTGACCTTTGCTTCCAGTCTGAGGCAGTCTCTTATTGATGATTCTTTACAGAGGGAGGAATTGCTTCCTGTGCATGTGGAGAGGAATTGTCAGTGGTGATGGAACTGGAGATGTGGCTGTGCTTTACTCCCTTCTGATGCTGCTGTGAGGTTTCTGGTCTGCAAACAGCAACCCCAGTGCAGCTGAGAGGGAGAGCTCTCCTCTCCTTCTTCCTTCGCTGCCACAGAAGGCAGCACAAATCCAGCTGTTGGGGACATTTCCCTGCAGCTGTGCTCTTGGTGGAGGCATTTCATGGCTCTATCTTGGCATCCCTCAGGCAAATGCCACAGAATTGCTTCTGTTCAGCAAAAGAAACCCTTGGGTTTGGGTGCTGGCCAGGAGCAGCAGGGATTGTCAAGCAGGACACTGGCCCCTGCAGCCTGGAGACACAGAGGTGCTGTGGGGAGGGATATTTCTGCTCTCAGGTGCTTCTCCCCTTCCCTGCTCCCCAGGGCACCCCAGGGCAGGCTTACCCAGGGCGGTGTCACAGAGGTGTCCACGAGAACAGGAATTCATCACCTTTTCCTTTCCATGAGCCCTGTTGCTTTGTCCGGGTGAACAGCTCCAGACTGGCTTGGTGGAGTGTTTCTAGGTGGGTGTATGTGAGAGCAAAGTTTGACTCAAAATTCTTAAGTTAGCCTCAGATGAGAACTCTGGAGGAGGAGGAGGACAAATAGAGATAACTTTAGCTTTGCTTTAGAAAGCTGGGGGCTTTTTTATGGAGAAAAGAATACATTTCAGATTTGTTGTTGCACAAAGTTGAGTTTTGTTTGGAAAAGGCCATTTGGCAAATTGTGTGATTATATTAAGCTCACAGGTGGTGACTCACTGGCATAAATTATTTCCAGGAAACAAATGAAGGGAAGGGTAATGATACGTTGTTTCTTCTACCGTGGAATAAAGGAATAGCCTTTCTGCCTGGGGGTGCTTTTAGAAAAGCAGATAAAACCTGGAGTCAGAAGTATTTAAATCAGTAAGTCCTGTCTTTAACATTTCCTTCAGATTTCCGTGCTGTAGTTTCTGAAGAGGCTGAGGATCAAATTACTTCCAGCCACAGAGATCTGAAGCCTATTTGAAGTTATCCAAAATGCTTCCTGTGCACCTTTTCTGGGGAAGTTCCTAAATATCCGACTCCTCATGGGAGGGAGCTGCTTAAGCAGGGGGAGTAAGCGGGCTGGAAATAGTCATTGTCCCTTTGGCTGCAAACTTCTAGGCTCTTCTCTAACAGCCACTGGATGGGATGAGGAATGCTGACATTCGGGAAAAGCTGAAGGAACTGCTCCAGTTGTGGAGTATCACTTCTGCTAAGGCTTAAAAAAAATAGTAAGCATTTAAAATCACCCACTCATCAAAGAAAAAGCAATTCATATTTGCAGATCTCATTCCAGCACAGAAATATTTTATAACAAACACATGAAGAGTCGTTACAACTTGTGCTTCCTCAAAATTAAAAATAATTTACAATCACAACAAGTCATGGTGATAGAGGAGACGTAATTTTTAAAGCTTAGTATTTCTGTTCTGGGCCAATTACAGAACCTTGAATTATAGAGGATGATGTGATTGTTTTTCATGTGGCAATGCCATTTAATTAAGATTTAAACAGATGGTTAACAGAAATAGTATTGTAGGCTTCATCAAAGTAAAATCTAAAGGACACAATAATATTTCCACTTCAAAGTGGTTTGTTTTGATTCCTACCAATAAATAAATTAATTTCACATGTCAGAGGAAAGCACTTTCGCAGTACAGCTCCTGCATTACTGCTTGTGTAGTGAAGTGTGGGTCACAGAACAGGGACTTAATTTGTAACCCAGCTCAGGTACAAATCCACCAAATGAGCAAAGTGCTCAATTTGTGAGACTTGGTGGTGACCACTGAGAGTGAAAAAACCCCAACAAACTGTTTTTCACAGGTGGGAAAAGCACAGGCAGGAGTTCAGTGGAAAGGCAGCGTCCAGCCCCTCTGCCCTGCAAACCCTTCAGCCTTGCCCTGCCCTGTCAGTGCCCAGCCCAGCCGAGACAGAGCCCGCTCAGCAGGGCAGAGAGGGCACTCAGGAGGTAAGGAAAGGGAGAGGAGCAGTCTCTTATCTCCCTTCACGCAGGGAAGCAAAGGAACTGCGGGGATTTAGCCCCAGAGCAGGACTGGAAATGTGGAAACACAGGTGGATCAAGGCAGCAGCTGCCGTCCCCCCCCGCTCTGCCTGTGCCAGTCTGT
>VZTG01000560.1:71559-82978 GCA_013397845.1 Melanocharis versteri | reverse complement strand
ATCCCCTCCCTGACCCCACAGATTACTGCTCAGAGGGCTCTGTGGGTCCAACCCCCCCGAATCCCCTCCCTGATCATACAAATTCCTGCTCAGAGGGCGCTGTGGGTCCGATCCCCCTTTTCGGGGCTCTGACCCCACAGATTCCTGCTCAGAGGGCTCTGTGGGTCCAACCCTCCTGGATCCCCTCCCTGACCCCACAGATTCCTGCTCAGAGGGCGCTGTGGGTCCGATCCCCTCCCTGACCCCACAGATTCCTGCTCAGAGGGCTCTGTGGGTCCGATCCCCCTTTTTGGGGCTCTGACCCGTCCCCCACGGTCACTCGTGACCTCGCTAGCGCCGCTGGTGACAGGATTTAATCCAGCTTGACCAGGCACAGCTGCCGGCCAGGAAAATGGGGCAGGAGGGGGTGAGGGTTCAGCGCTGGAGCTTTGGCAGGTATCAAGGGAAAAGCCAGAAATCCTTCCCTGTTAATCTCGGGCTGCACCAGCGATCTGCATTCGGTGTTTAAAGCTCCGCCGCTCCAGCCTGCGGCTCACGGGGGGTTTTGGGGAGATAAATTCAATCTCCTCCCCACTCCACATTTTGCCCCAGCGTCTTATTAATGCTGGAGAGCTCCAAAAATCCAGGCTCAGCCATTGAACTCCGGCCTTTTACCGTGTGGGGTCTTTAACTCCTGACCCCAACGCGGCTCTAGACAGACCCAGGGGAACTCCCGAGCCCCATAAATCTGTCACATCCCTGAAATCCACTTAAAAATTCCCCAAGGAGCAGAGCCAGCGCCGCGAATCGGTTCAGATGCAAATTTATGGCGTGGCCTGGGCCCAAGCGGGGTTTTTGATTCACAAAGCTCCTGCCCAGGGGCCCGGCCTGGCCAAGGTGAAGGCGACCTTGGGGTTGTTGGGTTGGAGCAGGGGCTGGAGCTGCTGGCCGGGGAAGGAGGGAAATGCGAGGAAAACCCAGGGAGAAGGGAGATAAGAGGCACAGCGAGGCCAGGGCACGGCTGGAGCGGCTGAATGGGGACAGAGAATGTGGGTTTTGTTTCCTTTTCTGATTGCTGCGGAATTAAAGAGCTGGAAAATGGGCTTCCTGCAAGGCCAAAATTGAGGGAATTCCCCTGGGCACCGAGGCTCTGCCAAGTCCTCGGTTTTGTGCTGTTTCCCTCGTTGGTATCAGCAGTGTAAATACATTTTTTTAGCGATTTTTCAGCCTGTAGGAGTTGTTTTTTTGGAATTGCTCAGGTGCTTTGCTCAGCGGACCCTGGGGGAAACTGAGGCACAGAGGTGCCACCTGGAAATACTCGGATTTCTTCCCAAATCAGAGGGAAATGCTGGATTATTGAAGGAAGAGCTGGGCTGGATTGATGCTTGTGGGTCTTGGTGATCCACAGAAGCATTTTTATTGCCCAGAAATACTTCTGCTTGCAAAAAGCAGAATAAATCCTCGTTTTCCAGAGCTTTGGCTCGCTGGCGAGGAAGGGGTCGAGTTTTTAACGGCTTCGGTGGCGACTTAAAAATTTTGTCCAGCCTGAAACTGGAAGGAAAAAAAATAACCCCACGGCTTCCTGTGTCACGGGATTGGGGACACGGGGGCGCGGTGTCACCTCCCTGTCCCTGCAGGCCATTCACGGCTGGCGACAGCTGAGGCCACTTAGCGAATTCCAAGAAATTCCAAGAAAATGGTCGTTTTTATGGAGCAGGGAGATGAATTAAACCCCGAGGTGGGCGCTGGTTTATCTCGATTTCACATCGACAGGAAGCCGCCTCCGGGGGAGGGGGGGGAAGCTCCGAACAATGCTTTCCCCGCGAAGGAAAAACAAGATTTTGATGAACTTTCGGAGTGAAACTCCGCTCGGGAAGCGACTGTTCCGCATTAAATAAACAAAGAGCTGGAGGCTTTGCGCGTATGGGGGAGCTCTGAGAGCTCCTCGTGCTCAGCTGATGGTCATGGGGAGCCTCGAAAAATTTCTAATTTTGCCCTGCCTGGATCTTAAAGCTCCGCGGAGAATATTTTGGCCACTGGGCAGCGATGGGAGAGCGCTCAGGTGGGATGTGCTGGGGGTTTTTACCTCCTCTGCCCCTTCCCCTTCCCTCCCAAAGCCCCGTTTGCGGCCCCACGGTTCAGCCCGGGTGGAACTTGGCTTTCAGCTCGGCTGATTTGGCTTTCACAGGTGCTTTGTTGCTGTTAAAACAAGGCCCAGACTTCCCCCTGCCTTCAGGTGGCTGCCTTTTATTAAGAGCTTTTTCATCTCTGATATTAAGAGGGAAATAATTTCCTCACCTACATCTCGGTTTTGCCAGCTCGGAGAGGCTTTTCTTTGCAGCTTTTGGAGCTGTTTGCTGGGGATATAAATGCAAAATATATTTATTTTTGTATCTCTATTTAAATATCTGCTCCCAAATGAATTGATGTTGGGACTGCAGTAATTTTATTCCATCGATTCCCTCATTTGATTAATCAAATTAATCTTGCGCTGGGTACTTCAAAAGCTTTATTTTATTTCCAGAATACTGAGAAATATTCCTCATGGAAGCTGGGAGAGCTGAGGCGTTTTAAACAGGTTTTCAGTAATGTTTTTCTTTAAAAAAGTGAAAATTTTGAAGTGCAGGGCAGCATCTCTTTATTTCTCATCCGACTCCGGACTGTGGGGGGGAATTCCTGGATTTCCCTGGGCTCTGAACCTCACAGCCAGCACGGTGCCAGAGGCTTCCCGGCTGGAAAAACGAGATTCCTGCAGTCCCGCAGGGCTTAGTCAGGACAGGGAACCTGGGAACACCCTGGGACGGCCGGGACAGGAGCCCGGCACCTGCTTTGACACCACTGATACTTTTAGTTTTAACTTTCATATTTTTTAGATTTTATACTGCGTTAGTGTGTCTGTAACTCTGGGCTCCATGTACAGTGCTAACAGCTCTTCTCCTGGCCTGGCTGGACAAAACACAGCGTTTGCAGCCCGAAGAACCAAGGACATTTGCAGCTTCAGACCCCAAGAATGTAAACAGCCACGGATTGAGAGGGGACAGTCCGAAAGGATGGGACTGCGTGGACNCTGGGCTGGGTTTAGAAACCTGGGCTGGGTTTAGAAACCTGCTCTGGGTTTAAAACCACAGGGGTTTAAAAATTAAATATTCCTGTGGCTTCCTGCACCCCCGGAGCATCACACAGGAGCGAGTGTCCAGCCCTGGTAGCATTTTCCCAAGGATTTTTTATCCTGGTAGAAGCTGGACAAGATTCCTGCTGCCTTTTAAACTCCGCCTCCTGAGAGGAAGAAATAAAATCCTCGTAAAAAAATAAAGTAAAAGGTAAAAAATGCTATTTTCTTTTTCTTTTATTAGGGAGGAAGCCACAGTTTATCTTGCATGGGATGCTATAAAATTGTTGCTCCCGTGAGTTTTTCCTCCTGAGCATCCCTGGGAGATCCCTCCGCAGTTTTCCATCAGCAAACCCTTTTGGGATGGTCTGTGAGAGGTCTGCAGGTGCAAGGGGCTGATTCTGGCTGTGTGAGGGGCTTTTCTCAGCCTCTGGGCTTGGAAAAAAACAACAAAAAAAATCTCCATTCTGAGTTCACCCCATTTGGTGTTGTTTGGGGAACCTCTACAAACGGGTCACCCCCCAAAAAAAAAACACTGTAAAGGGGCTGGAGAGGATCCTGAAGCTGCTGCAAGGGCTGGAGCCAGGCTGGGAACGCTGGGAATGTTCACCTGGAGAAGGGAAACCCCAGGGAGAGCTCAGAGCCCCTTGCAGGGCCTGAAGGGGCTCCAGGAGAGCTGGAGAGGGACTGGGGACAAGGGATGGAAGGACAGGACACAGGGAATGGCTTCCCACTGCCAGAGGGCAGGGATGGATGGGATATTGGGATGGAATTCCTGGCTGGGATGGAATTCCCAGAGGAGCTGTGGCTGCCCCTGGATCCCTGGAAGTGTCCAAGGCCAGGCTGGAGCAGCCTGGGATAGTGGGAGGTGTCCCTGGGTGGGGCTGGATGGTCCTTGAGGTCCTTTCCAACCCAAACCGTTCCGTGAGTTTTAGCAGGAATTCCTTGTCCGCATCTCCACCTCTCCCCGCTCCCAACTCCCCGCCCCTGCCTCTTGTTAAACTTTCAGCCACATCTCCATCCCTCCGAGGAAATTCCTGCCTTTCTCACCGTTCCATTCGCGTTTATGAGCATTTTCTGCTGATCAACAGCTTTCCCTGGCGCTGGGGACCCCGAATTTTCAACACCCCCTCGTCCGTGTGACAGCGCGAGGGTGCAAACCCCGCTTTTGGGCGCTCCTGACTCAGCCAGCCCGGCATTCCTGGGAAAAGCCTGACTCACGTGAGCCCATTTGCCGGCTCAGGGCTCTAATTACGGGCTGTGCCCATCTCGGCAGCGTGGGAACGGGAGCCATTAAGCCCCTAAAAGCTCCCGATCATTCCCGATCCATTAATGTTTCTAATTAGTTAAGCCCGGAGCCTCTTTCTCTCGCCGGGCTCGCTCGTGTTCTCCGAGCGTGCAGCCACAGCTCCATTATATAATGATCCCCTCGCTGCTGTAATCCCCGTTCCCAACTCACACCGGGCTNNNNCCGCTCCCCTCTCCCCCCTGGGTCTTTTTTTTTTTTTTTTTTAATCTATCTATATATATTTTTTTTAATTTTATTTATTCTCAAGCGCCTCATCCCAGAGCCGATCAGGCAGTGGAGGAGACGGGCAAATCAAAGTTGGGCTCGCATCGTTCCTAATGAGCCCGAGCAGCCGCAGGTGCGGCCCGGGGGGGTTGGGCCGGGCTGGGCCGGACCCGGTGCCGTTTGGGGCGGTTGCGGGCGGTTGCTGGGGGGTTAAAAAGCCGTTGGCACATTCGGAGCACCCGGCTGCCCCTTCCCTGGGGGGTTTGACTTTCATTCCCGCTCCCTCCGTCCCTTCCTTCCAAGGAAACCATCTCCACGGCAACCTCAAACCTCCGGGCTGTGCCTCGGAGCCGCTCAGCCGTCCCCAGGACCCCGGTAAGTGGCTCGGCACGGCCGGCCCTGGTGGCCCGTGGCTACCGGCTCCCCCGGTGGGCGAGGAGCTGAGGGCTGGCGCTGGACTGGGCAGGGGGGAGGGGGACCCAGCCCCGTGTCCCCTCGTCCCCCTCGAGGCTTTGTGTGGCCGGAGAAGGGGTGGCCAGAGTTGTCCCCGTGCGGGAAAAGCGCCGGAGGGGGTGGCGGGGTCAAGGGGCTGCTCCCCTGCCAGGACCTTGCCTTGGGTTGGGGACGTGTCCTGCTGTCCTGGCTGGCCGTGTGGCCTTGGGGATGGTCCTGGATGGACCACGACCACTCCTGATCCCAATTTTCCGCCGTGTTTGGGAGAGCAGCACGCGGAGTTGGGGACTCTGTCCCCGCTTGGAGCCGGGTTTGCAGCGTGGTGTCCCCGGGATCGCTGTGGTGGCACCACGTGGGCACATTCCCGGTGTCACATGGAGGGACACGAAGCGCCAGCCTTGTGGAAAAGGGTTCTCTGAGCTGCGCTGGGGGCTCGGGGTTCCTGAAAAAGGGGAGCAGCAGGAAGCAGCTCATTCCTGAATAAATGGGATTAGAGTTGTGGAGCTGGAGGAGGATGTGATGTGTAAGGACGGCGGTGCTCTGGTGGGTGCTGGGGGGTCCTGGGGTCCCGGCGGGGCTGACCCTCGCTGTCCCCTTGTCCCCAGGGCACGATGAAGCTGCTGGGGGCCGTGCTGGTGGCGCTCACCCTGCTGCTCCCCGGCGCCTGGGGCAACGAGGCCTCCCGGACCTGCATCTTCCAGACCCTCAGCGACTCCGACCAGGAATTCTGCAAGTGAGCAACGCTCCGTGTCCCTTGTCACCTGCCCAGCCTGGGTGTCCCTTGTCACCTGCCCAGCCTGGATGTCCCCTTCGTGTCCTCTGTGCCACCTCCTGGCACAGCTCATTCCAGTGTCCCCTCGGCCAGAGCTGTAAATTTTGGCCGTTTTCCTCCTTTTCCCGGGATCTGGGATGTCTCTTATTCCCTGGCCTGCTGTGCAGAGGCTTTGGAAGTGACTTTTGCAGAAGTTTTCCATGGAAAACTTCAGAGGAAAGAGGCTGTTTTTCCATAGGATCCTGGGATGGTTTGCATGGGAAGGGGCTTTAAAACCCATCCAGTTCCAACCCCAACACCCCCCACTGTCCCAGGCTGCTCCAACTTGGCCTTGAGCACTTCCAGGGATCCAGCTTCTCTGGGAATTCCATCCCAGCCGCTCCCCAGCTCACAGCCAGGAATTCCTTCCCAAAATCCACCGAAGAACATTTAAATTCCCACTGCTGCTGGGGAGAGCTCCCCTTTTCCCACCTCCGCATCCCGCAGCTCCTTCCCAGCATCCCAACCCCATCCCAGCCCAACTGGGCACCGATTCCCACCTCCAGCGGGGCGACGCCTCATTTTCCTCACCTCTTCCCTTTTTCCAGGGGGGATTTGGAAGTCATCTACCCCGAGGTGGGCGACGTGAGCTGCTCCTACGTCCCCAAGTGCCACGGGTACCGGCAGCGGCTCAGCACGGAGTGGGGCAAACCCCACGTCCGCTACCCCTGGGCCAAGAAGGTGAGGCTTCCCTCCGGCTTTTCCTGGGGTCGGGATGAATTCTGCAGCTTTTTCCCCACTTTTCCTCATCCATTCAGGGGTTTGGTTGCAGGCTGAGCTGTGGCTAAATGGAATTGCCTTTTTTTGGTGATGCCCTTGTCATTTATTTTTATTTTTTTCCTGCATTGCGGCCATTAAATCGCCTTTTCCCATGTTCAGGTTTTCTTTTGCTATACTGAAACCACTTTCATATTTTATTTTTCTATATTCTTTCTAGTTTTCTATATTCTTTCTAGTTTTCTATATTCTTTCTAGTTTTCTATATTCTTTCTAGTTTTCTATATTCTTTCTAGTTTTCTATATTCTTTCTTCTTTTCTATATTCTTTCTTCTTTTCTATATTCTTTCTTCTTTTCTATATTCTTTCTATCTTTTCTATATTCTTTTCTATCTTTTCTATATTGGTATTTTTTATATTTTATATTTTTCCCCTCTGGCCACTTACTAAATATTTTTTTTCTACATCACACCCACTTCACAGCTATTTCAGCCGCGTTGTAGCCATTTAATAAATTATTTTCACCACATCCCCACATTTCAATTAAGAATATTTGCTGCATTGTAACCATTATTTCCCCTATAAATGCAGCCATTTATAATTTTCCTTACATTAACTTTTTAAAAATTAATTAATTTTTTTGCATACTGTGACCATTTAATTAAGTGGCCAGAAGGTAGCAAAGAAATTAAATTATTTTTTCTGCTACATGTGGCCGCCTAATAATTTAATTTTTTGCTATTTGTGGCCTCCCAATGATTTAATTTTTTGCTCCATTGTGGCTATTTTTAAAAAAGGAATTAAACAGCCACAGGTAGGAAAAACAGGAATTAACTGGCCACATGTGGAGAAAAGTTTAATTAATTTATTTTTTATGTTGTGGCCACTGAATATTTATAATTTTTGCCACGTTTTAACCATTTCAGTTTTGTTTTCTCTCTTTTGGCCACTTAATTTTCGGTGTATTCTGACCACTGATTTCTCGCTCCATTGCGGCCGTTTCATTTTTTGCCACAGCTCAGCCAAAAAAAAAAAAAAAAAAAATCGATTTAAAAATTTCCGCCGCGGATTTTAGTTTTAGAAATTGTTTCAGACAACTTTTCGAAGGCACCGCGGTCTCGGGTGGAGCTCTGGGATCTCCCGCTGGAATTTGGGATCGGGATGGGGGGGGGATCCCGGTGCTGCTGTTCCCTCCTGTCACCACCAGGTGGCAGCGTTGAACTGCCCGAGCTCCAGCGCTGGGAGCACTGGGAGGAACTGGGAGAACTGGGAGGAACTGGGAGCACTGGGATCTCCCGCGGGCTGTGCTGCAGGTGCCGCGGGCACGGGGAGGCGACAATAAACGGGGTGACGTTTTGGGGGACACCCTGCGCCACGTCCTGCTGTGATCCCAAAGCTGTCCCAAGATGCGGCATCGTCTCGTAGCGTCCCCAAATCCCAGTGAAATCCCAAAAGCCGCCAAATCCCAATAATTGCCGTAATTCCCATCGCCAGTCCAGCCCCAGCACTGGGAGCTGATCAGGGAGAGCTCAGCTCTGCTGGTGTCACCTCGGAGCGTGAACAATCCGTTTTTCCAGCTTTTCCCCGCCGTCTGGGAAGTCTCTTCCCCCTGCAGATCACATGGTTGGAAGGAGAACTTTTCCTTAAAGATTTCTGATTCTTCCCAAAAAAATCCTCCTTGCTGGCAGAGGCTGCTGCACACAGACCCATCCTCGGCTTTCCAGGAGTTTGAAGTTTCCCAGGGATGTGGGCAGTTGTTTTTCCTTTAATTTTAGTCCTGGAAAGCAAAGCAGGGCCGGGAGAAGGGAAGGGACTCTCCGGGGATGGAACGCTGCTGCCGTCAGCTGCGGGAAGGATTTTGGGGACAAGAGCCAGACCCTCGCAGGCTGTGCCAGTGGGATGCAGGATGTGCATCCCAGAATCCACAAAAACCAGGGAAGGGAATCAGAGCTGGGTGGTGGCACCTGCTTATTTTGGGATGGGATTCCAGCTGTGTCTCGGGGAGGGTGGCAGGTCCCCAGGGAGCCCCTGGCACGGCCGGCGGCTCCCGCTGGCATCGGGAATGGCTCCGCTGATGGATTTGGCACCGTTTCCTTCCAAGACATCTCGGCACATCTTGCGCTGAGGCGGCATCTGAGGACACGGGGCCCTGCTGCTTCGCGGGGTTTGGGGTGGGTTTCTCCTCTGGCTTCCCCCAAAAACCAGCTCCTCGCAGCTGGGAACGATCCAGCTGCAGTGTCCAAACTGAGAGTTCATTTTGGGAAGGGGCTGGCTGGCCTTAAACCCCTGACAGAGACCGGGCTCTGAGTTTCCTCAGGTTTTGTTTATAGGAATAGATAAATTTCTTACTCCTGAACCTCTAAGGATGCTTTGGGATATTTTCCCCTCCTAGACTCACCCTAAATTGAGTGGGAACAAAAGCTGAGGCATGAGAGTTGTTTTTATGCTTTATGGGGTATTTCTAAACTCAGGAAATTTGATTATTCCTAATTTATTCCCAAATGAGAGTGGGAAACTGGCAAAGTGAGGTGATCTCCATCTCCCTGTGGTGCTCCAGTGGGATGCTCCGGCTCGGTGATCCTGGATGGGGTGGGGAGGGCTGGCTGAAGGGCTGGAGATGCTTTTCCCATCCAAATCCGTGGCAGAAAATCTCGGGGTTTGAGGATGCAAACTTGTGTAGGAAGTGTCGGCTCTCTGTGGAACACTTTGTCTCTTCAAGAAAAACAACCACCAAAAAAGCCAAATGCGGAGTGTTTGTTTTTCTCTCTAGAAATATTTATCAGTTTTCTGAAAGGGGGGGGAATGGGAGGTTTCACATCCTTGTCCCAGATATTTGGGACGGGTTTGGGGTCACCTTGGTGCCCAAGGTCCCTCCCCGCAGCCTCAATGCTCCTCAGTGAAGGGAACGTCGATGATTTTGGGGTGAAGGAGCTGAAAGTGGGGTGGCATCTTGCAAAGCTGAGCTTTGATGGCAGCAAAACCTGGCCTGGGGGACTTTGATTCATTGTTTTAGGGTGGATTTTAATATTTTGTGATGTTGAAACACCAAGCTGTTGAATCCAGCTTTATCAAACATCAATTTACTGCCCAAACCCCCCATTTTGGGGCAGTTTTTAATGCCATGAGGGCACCTGTCGTGTGTGGCTGCACCTCTGTGAGCAACAGGCTCAGGGAAAGGAGTCAGGGATGCGCTGCCAGGGACAGGAGAGTGGTTATGGATGGCTTGGATACCGTGGAAAACCTCGAATTGCTCTGTCCTGGTGGGCAGAGATCTGGGAATATCTGGAGATCAGCCCTGGTATGTTCAGGATGCTCAATCCATGGGAGATCAGCCCTGGGATGTTCAGGATGTTCAGTCCATGGAAGATCAGCCCTGGGATGTTCAGGATGTTCAGTTCATGGGAGATCAGCCCTGGGATGTTCAATCCGTGGGAGATCAGCCCTGGGATGTTCAGGATGTTCAATCCGTGGGAGATCAGCCCTGGGATGTTCAGGATGTTCAATCCATGGGAGATCAGCCCTGGAATGTTCAATCCTTGGGAGATCAGCCCTGGGATGTTCAGGATGTTCAATCCATGGGAGATCAGCCCTGGGATGTTCAGGATGTTTGATCCACAGGAGATCAGCCCTGGGATATTCAGGATGCTGAATCCATGGGAGATCAGCCCTGGGACGTTCAGGATGATCAATCCACGGGAGAATTCACCCTGGAGTGCTCAATCCTCACTGGAAAACTCTCCTGATCACATCCCAATCCCCCCTTGGGTCCCACTGCAAAGACCCGACCTCAAAACCCCAAACATCCAAGTACCCACAGCACCTTCCCAAAATCCCCAAGCCAGGAGCTGCTGGAGGCCCTTTCCCAGGCCAGGGAAGTGGGAGAACATCTGGAACGACGGGAAACGCGTCCTCCTTGTCCTGCCTTGATATTGCTTCGCTCAAGCAAAAATAAATTGGAAAAGAAAATTGGCCTTTGCACCAATTTGGGGCAGTTTCTCAATTGCGCAGCGAAGCAAAGCCCCTGACGATGATGGATCGCTGCATTAACCCAAACCCGCGTCCCCTGATTCCCTTTTATTACCACTCGTGGTGGCAGACAGAAAAACAGATTACACTGGAGATCAAATCGATAGGAACTTTATTTACTGGCCGTTTAAAAACATATTTCTGGGCTTTATAAAAACATACGGCAGATGCCAGGGATGGGCCTTGTCTCCTTGTTAAAAAGCAATTTACCTGTGCTGGAGCCGCTACCTTTTACCTGCTCCTCCAGATTTGTTTTCATCCCAAGGTTTGACAACTTCCTTAGAGGCTTCTTCGGGCTGTGCCATCAGTTTTTTAGGATATGGGAAGGGATTGGATTTTTTTTTCCCAGGCAAAATCTAGAAATGAAGTGTTTTTCTCAGGGTTCCTACCCTAAACTCAACTTTTTTAACTTGTTTTTGCAAGCAGCCAATTTGCACATCTCTGAGCTGAACTCCTTCCTGCTGCTCCACAGCTTGCTGGGATAGAGGCGTTTCCATGCTGGAATGAACTGGGGCTGGAAAAGCCCCCCAGCTGTGGGACCTATGGGATGAGACCCTCAGGGGTGGCTTTGAGCTTCACCCAGCAGCTTTTTGTGCCTAAACGTGTGCCCAGCACCCAGGGGTGCTGCTGTGGGGCTGGAGAGGTCCTGCTGGGACCTTGGGAATCATTGGAGCCCAGGGAGGGAAGAGCAGGAGAAGGAGCTGCTGCTAAGAAGCCACAGAAAGTCTACTTTTGTTCTTTTCCCTGATTGTCCTCCTTTTGTGAAGCTCTTGGTGGCCTGGTTTGGGGACAAGCCTGGTTTGGGGACAGG
>VZTG01000560.1:53784-64107 GCA_013397845.1 Melanocharis versteri | reverse complement strand
GACCCCAAAATGCTGCAGCTCCTTGAGATGCCACAGCCCATGAAAATTCTGCAGCCCCGAGATGCTGCCCAGCCTCTTCCCCAGCCCAGAGGGAGGACAATGACAGGGCCAGGATGACCCTGCGGTGGGAGCAACCTCTTGCAGCCACCAGATTTGCAAAATCAGAGCTTTTCTGCACTTAAACTGTTAAATTCCTGCCTGGACCCGGCTGTTTTGGGGGATAATCCAGGGTGGGAGTGGGGACCATGCGCCAGGCCTGGGGTCAGGGCTGAGTCGCTGCTTGAGGCTTTGCCCTGGTTTTTTGTGCAGCTGCTGGACCTCATCCTGTCCTCGCTGCTCCCGGGAATTCTCCCTCCTCACGGAGGGGCAGGTCACACGCAGTCGAGGGATTTGCCAGATTTCTTCCAGCTGGAGTGAAAAGCCTGGGAATTTGGGTGGAGAGCTGGCCGTGAGGGAGATCAGGGCTCCTGGTGATTGGGGACAGGAGCAGTTTGGCTGCTGGGCTTGAGGTCAGAGCTCGGCCTTTCCCAGGATATCCATGAGATGAGCCGGTCCAGGAGGGGCTGCTGGCAGAGAGGGAGACCTGAGAGCTGCCACCTGGCACCTTTCCCATTGGAAAGGGAAGGAATGTTTGGAAAACAGGACTTTTGTTACCTTTTGGTCTCCTCTTGTTGGAATGTTGCTGCGGGGATGGAGGAGAGATGTGCAAAGCCACGCTGGCCCCTGCAGTGACCACAACCTTCACACACGTGGTTTTCCCAGCAAAACCCAGTATTTGGGAGAGGGAGATCTGCAGGTGGATGAGGGGGGGATCCCTGTGGGGTCCCTACCTGAGTGATGCCACCCATGTCCCACCCACCCAGGCACCCGGAGTTTAAACCCCAACAGGCGCCGTCTTTCCAGGAAAATCCTTTATAACCAATTTTGTTCATCCAGGGTAGGAATTGCGCTCCAAGAGCTGCTTTTCCCAATGGCTTGAGGCCACAAGGCAGAGCTGTGGCCAAGGAAAATCTCTTCCTCCTCTTTGCACACCTCAGCACACAAAAAACCTCCTCCACGAGGGCAAGCGTGCAATTAAAACCCCACCGCGCGCACACACAAACCCGTGGCAGCCTCCAAACAGTGAATTAAACGAGGATGAAAGGCAAATGCCAGCTCTGGCAAAACCTTAGGAAAGGAGCCATCAGCTCTCCGCAGCGTCCTGGGATTTTCAAACCACGCCAATGGAATTTGGCCGCTTCATTTCATTCACTGTCAATCAGCGTCGCTGCTACTGATGCTTCCTCCTCTTTTTAGATCCCCCATTTCTTTTGGCGATGCCCAGAGCGCAGTTGTATCCCAGCCAGGCAGCCCTCATCACCAAGCGATTAAATCATCGGGAAAAAAACCAGGAGAGACGTCTCTTCTCAGACATAATAGTAAAAAGGGGGCGGCAGGGACGGGGAGGGGGGCGACGGCTCCGGGTCTATTTCTGCTCTGATTTGTCCTGGCGCTGCTGGAGCCTTCCCTGGGTGCCGAACGGTGCCGGCGATCACCGGCTGCAGGTGGCAAAGCGGGATGTGCAGGGAAGGCTCCTGCACCGAGCTGGGTTTTCCCGGCATCCCAAAGCTCCCGGTCCCGGGGTTTGGTTCTGTTTTGGGGCCGGGTCCTGACGCAGCCGTGCTGGGTTCCCGTGGGCGCCGTCGCTGTGTGGAGGGATTGGGGTGTTGGGGAATGTGGGCATCACGCCTGGGCCTGAGCATTCTGACATGCAAGGAGCCTGATCCCTGAGCATCCTGATCCCCGAGCATCCTCATCCCTGAGCATCCTCATCCCTGAGCATCCTGATCCCTGAATATCCTGATCCCTGAGCATCCTGATCCCTGAGCATCCTGATCCCTGAATATCCTGATCCCTGAGCATCCTGATTCTTGAGCATCCTGGTCCTTGAGCATCTTGATCCTTGAGTATCTTGATCCTTGAGTATCCTGATCCCTGAGTATCCCGATCCTTGAGCATCCTGATCCCTGAATATCCTGATCCCTGAGCACCCTGATCCCAGAGCACCCTGATCCCTGAGCATCCTCATCCCTGAGCATCCTGATCCTTGAGTATCCTGATCCCTGAGCATCCTGATCCCAGAGCACCCTGATCCCTGAGCATCCTGATCCTTGAGTATCCTGATCCCTGAGCATCCTCATCCCTGAGCATCCTGATCCCTGAATATCCTGATCCCTGAGCATCCTGATCCCAGAGCACCCTGATCCCTGAGCATCCTGCTTCTTGAGCATCCTGGTCCTTGAGCATCTCGATCCTTGAGTATCCTGATCCCTGAGCATCCTCGTCCCTGAGCATCTTTATCCTTGGGCATCCTCATCCCTGAACATCCTGATCCTTGGCATCCTGATCCTTGAGCATCCTGATGCTTGAGTATCCTGATCCCTGAACATCCTGATCCCTCAGCATCCTGATCACTGAGCATCCTGATCCTTGAGCATCCCAATCCCTGAGTATCCTGATCCTTGAGCATCCTGGTCCTTGAGCATCCTGACTCCTGAGCATCCTGGCCCCCGAATATCCTCACCCCTGAGCATCCAGGCCTCTGAGCATCCTCACCCCTGGGCATTCTGATCCCTGAGCTTCCCAATCCCTGAGCTTCCCAACCCCCAAGCATTCCAGGCTAAGCATTCTGATTCCTGAGCACCCCATCCTCTGAGCATCTCAGCCTCTGAGAATCCTGGTCCCTGAGCATTCTGATCCTTGAGCATTCCAATCTCTGAGCATCTTGGCCTCTAAGAATCCTGACCCCTGAGCATCCTGGTCTCCGAGCATCCAATCCTCTGAGCATCCTGATCCCTGAATATCCTGATCCCTGAGCATCCTGATCCCTGAGAATCCTGACCCCTGACCATCCCTCTCTCCAAGCATCCTGACCACTGATCATCCCAGCCCCCAATCATCCCAGCCTCCAATCATCCCAGCCTCTGAGCATCCCAGCCTCCAATCATCCCAGCCTCCGAGCATCCTGACCTCTGAGCATCCCGACCTCTGAGCATCCTGACTCCCAGGCATTCCATCCCCCAAATCCCCCAGCTTTTGAACATCCTGCCCCTCCAGCATCCATCCTCCAAGCATCCCCATCCCCGAGCATCCTGGCCCTGTGCCTTCCCTGGGGGCAGCCTCTAAAATCGAGTGCTTTAATAACGGGCTGTAAAGGGACCGTGGAGAGAGGGGGGAAATAATTATGTGATCCAGGGTTATCAGTTCACCGAGTGTTTCCTGCCCTGGATTTGGCCATTCCCAGGATAAAACTGAACGATGAGGGCTGCCTTAATGAAAATACCCATCCCTGGGAAGCACCAGTGTGACCATTCCAACCCTGTTGTGTCCGAGTGTTCCTGAACCCCTTTTTCCTGCAGGAATTTGCAGCAGCAGCGTGACCCTGGCTTGGTGTGTGTCTGTCCTGGGCTGTTGGAAGTCGCTTTTATTTATTTTATGGCTGTTTGTATTTATTTTTAAGGATTTTATGTTTAAACATAAAGATTTAGGAAATCCTACCCAGCTCATCACATCCCTGGGGCGGCTCCAGTCGCTGCCACCACACCTGGCTCTGTCCCGAGTGGCAAAGTTTGGCTCAGATCCCAGTTTTTCCCACACGAAACAAAACCCCTCGGTGAGGGAATCCAAAATTTGCCATCCCAAGGGACTGTCCTCAAGTGGCTGCACATCCAGGCTGGGAAGTGAAGCCTCTGGGGGGTTGTTTGTTTGGGAAATAGGATCAGAAATCAGCCGTGGAGTGCTGGCGTGGCCGCCGAGCAGGGCAGCGCAGGGCTGGGCCAGCCACTGCTCTTTCATTCCAGAAATGTCACTGAGTCACGAATGACTCAGAATTATAATGGGAGACATTTCCAACCCGGTGCATGACTCGGAGACGTCTTCCAGGGGTATTAGAGCTGTTTGTAAAGTCCAGGCCTTGCCCTGGTGCTGTCCCTCCCTCCCTGGCTGCTTTGTGTCCCCCCCTCGGCCGAGGTGACAGCCCAGCGTGCGGTGGCAGCCGGGATGTGGCTGAGGACGCTCCTCCGTGTCCCGCGGGATCGGGGGGACATTCCACAGGATCAGGGGGCTGCATTAACGCTCCCCATCAGGTGACAGGTGTCTATTAAAGTGACTGCCATCACCGCTGCCTCCCGCCTGCCCTTGACCTGGGGCTGGCCCAGCAGACAGCTCCGTGTCACGCGTGACCTCCGGGCGTGACCTCAGCGCCGAGGTGGCCGTGGCTCCCGGGATTTTGGCTGCCAGAGGGGGGGATCTGTGTCTGAGCATCATCTGGGTTCACTCTGCCGCCCTCCCCTCCCCTTCCCACACGGGGAAATTGTCCTTCCCTCTCCTGAGGTGACAGGAAAGGGACAGGTCTATGAGGTGTCCCCCCCTCACAGACACAGCGGTGCCCAGGGGCAGCGCTCCCCTCGGAGATTCCTCTGCACCTCCTCTTCTCACAGCTCACCTCATCCCAATTAATTAAGCAGGATTGGTAGGAATGAAACGAGGGAGGTGTTTGATCCAGTCAGACCAGTTCAGGGCTCTGGGGTGACCGGTGTGGGTCGGCGCCGGCGCCGTTCCCGGTGCGACGCCGCGAGCCGGGCTCGGGGAGCCGCGCGCTTCCCTCCTCGCTGGAAATACTTTCTCACCAAATAGCATTAAATATTCCTGAGCTGTGAACATCTTGGACTGATTTTATTTTCCATAAATAAACTTGTTGGGAGATATTTGGAGATGGGCCTAAGCTGCAGAGCTTGGACTGGCTCCCAAATCTCGCTGCTGTTTGGGCTCGAGGGGTTGGTTCAGGATTGTTTCGAGCTTTATTTCGGTTTCAAGGGGTTGGGATTAAAGAGGTGCCCTCAAACAGGACCCTCTCAGTGCTTTCCCAAAATCCCTGATCCCCACAAATGCTGTTGATGGCGGGAGAGGGGATCACAGGTGTCCCCTCACCTCCAGACATGGCTACAGGGTTGTATCCATAGGGGCTGGGCGTTTTGGAAGCAGTATTTCCAGTGGGATCAGCTGGATTCTTCCAGAGGCACCAAACCTAATTTTTTTGGACTGGAACTGTGGATACTCCATGTTTTAGGCACTGTGGGGTTTTGGGGTGCAAATCTTTCCTTGTCACACAGACAAGGTGCCCCTTGCCCAGCTGGAGACGCCTCCAGCCTATCCCAGCTTCTCGCTGGAAATTCCTTGCTTTCCAGATTGGACAAAGAAAAGCAGCGAAAGAGAGATAAAAAAGCAAGAAAAACCCCAAACAATGATGTTTATTTATTTTCCAATGGGAAAACCAAGTGGGAGAGCTGCAAGGACGTGTTTGCAAACCTGCTCCTGGCACGGCGCATCCAGAGGAGGCCAGATCCGGATCCGTGGGGCAGGGAGGTTTAATTCCCTTCCTTTCCCGGCAGGGCCGAGCGTTTCTCGCCTGTCCCTGTGCCTGATTAACAGTGACAAGGACAGGATTGCTCTTTTGGTGAGCGCACATGCTCCCCAAACCCCCGGCCGTCCCTCAGCCTCGCCTCGCCTTCTTCTCCCTCAATCCCCAGGTTTATTCCGGGGGAAGAGGAGTCTAATCCACGCCGTAAACTCTGTCACATCCTCATTAATTTGGCCATGTCTCCCTCGGTCGCCTTAGGGAAGCGTCACATTTTTAACGAGGCTCCGGGGGGGTGACGGCTTCGTTTTGACAGCTGAGGTGGGAAAGGTGCAGCGTCAGGGTTTGCGGCGCTCCCGGGGCGGCTGCGGCTGCTCCGCACCGGGAATTTCATCTCGGCTTCGTTTCGCCCGGGATGAGGCCGCTGCTCCTGGATTTCCTGGGGGTTTGGAGCTGAGATGGGCACAGACCCGGAGCCGAGAGGTGCTGCTGGTTTTCCACAATTCCGTGGGATTGTCGCTGGAATCCCGGCCTGAGGCACTTCCAAGCCTTTAGGAAGATCCCAGGATTTGGCACCATGGCTCGTGACCAGCTGCCCTGATCAGCTCTGGCCCATTTTCCTCCCATTATTCTTAAATTCGAACATTTTGTGGTGAAATCTTCTGGCATGGTCTTATTTCCAAAGAATAATGTGAATATATCTATATTCCAAAGACTATTGTGAATATATTCCAGATAATCTTATATAAATGACATATATTACCAATTGATTTTTAATATATATATCCATAACGTTTATTCCCAATATATTATATCTAATATGTATATTCCCAATCTATTATATATACTATGTATTTTCCCAATATATTGTATATAATATTCATCTTCCCAATATACTATATCTAATATTCATCTTCCCAATTTATTATATCTAATATGTATATTCCCAATATATTATATATAATATTCGTCTTCCCAATATATTATATCTAATAGGTATATTTCCAATCTATTATATATAATATTCATCTTCCCAATATATTATATATAACACAGCTTTCCTATACATTTATTTTATATTCCACATATTTAATGCTCTATCTGGCCCTGCATCCCTGAGTGTTTTTGTGCTCAGGGCAAGGATCCGTGGCTTTTCTGTGTAAGGCCAGCGGCTGATCCGTAGGGATCTTGCTCCATCCCAGGAGCTCTTCTAACCCATTCTAATGCAAATGTGCATTAGCTGATAATCGGAATGTTGAGTGGATTATTTCACCCCCAGACGAGCTGCTGCAAGGCACTTTTTTCTTTTTTTTCCCTTTTAATATATTAAACCAAAAGAAAAAAAAATCCCAACCAACCCGCCTTGCCACAAAGAAACCCACCTTGGGATTAGGATTGATCCCCAGGGATCTGGGCAGGAAGCAGGATCTCTCTTTTTTCCCTCTCGAGGCCATAAATAAATGAAGACCCACGACCTGGTGACACCCCGGAACAGCTTTATGGCGTGTGCACCATAATTGCATCAGCAAACATTTGTGTTGTAATTAAAGCCAGGAGCCACCAAACCATGAGAAATCAATTAAAAGGGATCCTGGCTGTGGGAGCAGCATCCCAACCCTCCTTCCAATCCTGCTAAGATGCTGCTTCATCTTTTCCTCCCCCAAAACAAATCCCACAGGAGGGATTGATTCCTTTAAATGTTTTTTTTTTTTCCTTCCAATCTCCTGGATGCTGGAGCATCCCTGCCTTGGGGGGTCCCAGCCTCGCTGCTGGTGTTGATTTTGGTGGATTTTGGGAGTGGAGGGGTTGCCCTGGGTGCACCCCAATGTCCACATGGGATGTGGGTTTTTGGGAGCAGCCACAGGTTGGGTGGTTGGTTAAAGGTGCTGGGCTCAGCTCCTGCCAGGAGCAAATGGAAACGTGCAGGAAATGGGCATTATTTCCAGCAGGGTTTGGATTTTGGGGTACAAACGGGGAAGGGATACCAGCCCTTAGGAACAGGACCCTGCCGTGAGATCTCATTAAAAAGTGTTTAGGAATAATGGGAGAAATCTACACCCATCTACCCCCAGAAAGGGTTTTGGGGTTTTTTGGGTATAAACAGGGTATGCCCATCCCACGGTGGGAATCACGGAATGCTGCTGCTGCCTCTGCTCCAGCCCCTCAGCATCTTCCCCAACCCCCCTCTCACCCCAGGAGCCACTTTAGGCTCAATCCATCACCCCAAATACCGGGATTTAGCCGGAAGCTGCCATCCCCCTCATCCTGCTCTAACCACAGGACGCTTCACCCACCCATGGGAGATGCCATTCCCCCCATACTCGGGGAGCTTGGAAAAAGGAGCTGAATCCACCAAAACAAACCCTTTCCCTGCACGTGCGGCTGCTTCCCCCGGGAGAGGCTGAAAGAGAGACTGAAGCGCATGTGACAGATGTTAATCGCATCATTTAATGCACTCCTGGAAGGCACTTGGATACAGGGATGGGGAGGAAGAGGAGAATAAGCTATTGTCTCCCGTTTCCGGCAGCATCCCCAGGGAATGGATAACCCCGGGATGCACAGCTCACCCAGGGTTTGATAGGGAGGTGGGAACGGTAGCACGGAAATTCGGGAGTTTTCTGATGGATCCACGGTGAATGCGCCCGTTTTGATACAAAGGAGTGATAAAAAAAGGGATAAAAATTGGGGGGTTTTGGTTCCCAAAGGGCTGTTTGTGGGGGAAAGCTGGAGAGGGGGAAATAGGGATGGAGGGATCACACCTGATCCACGGCCTGGACCAAACATGGATACAGGAGAGGGGAAAATAGGGATGGAGGGATCACACCTGATCCACGGCCTGGACCAAACATGGATACAGGAGAGGGAAAAATAGGGATGGAGGGATCAGATCTGATCCACACCTGTACATCCCTGGAGAAAACAGGGATACAGGAGAGGGAAAAATCGGGATGGAGGGATCAGATCTGATCCACACCTGAGCATCCCTGGAGAAAACAGGGATACAGGAGAGGAGGAAATAGGAATGGAGGGATCATGTCTGACCCACATCTGAGCATCCCTGGAGAAAACAGGGATACAGGAGAGGAGGAAATAGGAATGGAGGGATCATGTCTGACCCACATCTGAGCATCCCTGGAGAAAACAGGGATACAGGAGAGGAGGAAATAGGAATGGAGGGATCATGTCTGACCCACATCTGAGCATCCCTGGAGAAAACAGGGATACAGGAGAGGAGGAAATAGGAATGGAGGGATCATGTCTGACCCACATCTGAGCATCCCTGGAGAAAACAGGGAATGCAGGAGAAGGGAAATAGGANCCACATCTGAGCATCCCTGGAGAAAACATGGATACAGGAGAGGAGGGAATAGGGATGGAGGGATCACACCTGACCCACACCTGAACATCCCTGGAGTAAACAGGGAATGCAGGAGAAGGGAAACAGGAATGGAGGGATCATGTACCAAATGGGGTAAAAGAGGGAAAATTGTGGTGGAGGGATCATTCCTGATCCACACCCGGGAACCCCTGGAGCGAACACCTCCTGCTCGACCTCGAGAACGATGAAACCCCATCCAGCATCCATCGTGGGCTGGAGAGGGGATATTTGCCGGTGGCAGGGAATTGCATTTCCGAGGCAGAAGCAGCATCCCATGGGCTGCTTCCCTGATTGAATTCCCCCTTGGTGACCCGGGAAGGTAATTGAGGCACAGGGGAGCCGGGGCAGATCGCACCCCCTGGAAATCAGCACCTCCAGCCACCCCCCGAGCCAGGCAGCAATTGAGGCGAGCTGACTTCAAGGTGCCTAAAAGTAACCAACTTATTGCCTAATAGATTTCTCAGTCATGAATTCCCCGTGCTCCGTATGCCCCCCAATCAGAGCAATTATGGATTTAAATGGAGCTGGAATCCGTGGTGCAGAAAATGCCCCGTTTTAGCGGGAGATTGGCCAGAGGTGAGGGACCTGTAACACCCCTGGTAATGAAAGCTCTTCACAGCTTGCCGTGTTCCACCCGGGAATAATTGCTGCAGCCTGTGATACGGATCCGGCTGCGTTAATGATGCCCTGTTCCTTTTCACAGGACTCATTTCAGCTTCCCCCATTTTTTTTTATTTTTTTATTTTTTTTTCCCGGGATTTCAAAGCGCCGAGGCATCGTGGGAATTAACGCATTAACACGGCCGTTGCAGCGCTCAGGGTATTTCCAAATGTTATTCCCGGGATCGATTAACAAAGTGCCGGGGATCGGGAGCCTCGGGAAAGGGTGGCTGGAGGGGAATGGAGTGTGACACGGGTGTCATCCCTCTGTCCATCCCATTTGGAATTTATTGGCCGTGACAGGATGGATTTATCAGAACAAAACATACATCAGGAATTAAAAAATAAAAAATAATAAGAAAAAAAAATATTTTGGATTGGAAATAAAACTCCCATTAACTTCCAAATGAAAACCACATCCAAGGGAGACAGTTGGCTTCTCCTCTGAGTTTATTATTAAATATTTTACCAGGGAGGGAAGTTCTGAGCTGAGCATCTTTTCCCTCCTGTTCCTGGCAAGAGCAGTTTGTGGGGAGGGAGGGTGAGCTCTTGGTTGTTTTCCCGAAGCTCTTTCTGGGGGTAGATGGGTGTAGATTTCTCCCATTATTCCTAGATTTAAACCGTTTTTTAATGAGATCCCAAGGCAGGGTCCTATTCCTAAGTAATATTGTGAATATATCTGTACTTCCAACATATCTCTATCTATCTGGAATATAGTCTATATTTCCATATAGAACATGTATAAATATATGTATGGAATTTATAAAGAATATATTGAGGATATATAGAGAATATAGTCTATATTTAATATAGAATATATAGAAATATATAGAAATATATAGAAATATAGAAAAAAATATATAAAAATATAGATAGAAATATACATAGAA
>VZTG01000560.1:33056-50244 GCA_013397845.1 Melanocharis versteri | reverse complement strand
CCACACCCCTCCATCCCACTCCAGCCTCCCTCCATCCCCCTCCAGCCTCCCTCCATCCCATTCCAGCCCCCCTCCATCCCATTCCAGCCTCCCTCCATCCCATTCCAGCCTCCCTCCATCGCCACCTGAGCCTCCTCCATCCCCATCCCCACATTCCCAAGCCAGCCTCCCCTCATCCCAGGCGAGCCTCCCTCCATCCCCCTCCATCCCCGCCACTTCCCCAGATAATGAGAGCGAGTTTAAAAAACTTAAAGCCTCTTCCTGCCCGCGGTGAGTGACACAAATGGAGTTCATATTTAATCATCTGTTAACTCGTTGTCTATTATAGCTCTTTAATAGCACCAGAGATATTCTTAATGAAGCATGATTTAAGGTATTTACAGCTCTAGGACCGACAGACATCACTCACAGTGTGCAGGTAATGAGGCGTAAAACAGCTCTGGAAACCGTAAAAATGGGAGAGAGAGAGAGAGCGAAGAGGGAGAGAAAGCAGGCGAGGAGTTCGGAGNCCTCCCTCCATGTCCACAGGAGCATCCCATCATCCCCATGTGAGGATTCCCCCATTTCCTCCATCCCCATCCCTGCATTTCCATGTGAGGATCCCTCCATCCTCAATCCTCCTTTTCTGTGTGAGCATCTTTCGATCCCATGCAAAAACCTCTCCATCCCCACCTCTCCATTTCCACATCCACATCCCTCCATCCCATTCCAGCCTCCCTCCATCGCCACCTGAGCCTCCTCCATCCCCATCCCCACATTCCCAAGCCAGCCTCCCCTCATCCCAGGCGAGCCTCCCTCCATCCCCCTCCATCCCCGCCACTTCCCCAGATAATGAGAGCGAGTTTAAAAAACTTAAAGCCTCTTCCTGCCCGCGGTGAGTGACACAAATGGAGTTCATATTTAATCATCTGTTAACTCGTTGTCTATTATAGCTCTTTAATAGCACCAGAGATATTCTTAATGAAGCATGATTTAAGGTATTTACAGCTCTAGGACCGACAGACATCACTCACAGTGTGCAGGTAATGAGGCGTAAAACAGCTCTGGAAACCGTAAAAATGGGAGAGAGAGAGAGAGCGAAGAGGGAGAGAAAGCAGGCGAGGAGTTCGGAGCTGAATTGTTCCAGGGTTTGTTTTAAAATGTTTAGGCATTTAAAGTCATTTCAGCTTCGCCGAGGTGTCTGGTAGCACCGAGTTCAGCGATTCCCAGCGCTGAGAACCCCTGCCTTGCCAGGAGGGGTCTGGTTCCATGATGCTCCCGAGGTGGGACATCTCAGGAATCACGGGAGGGAGCAGGGAAAAAGCTCTGGAGGATCCCCAAGGGCCATGCAGGAGCATGGGAGCAAAGCCTGGAATTTCTGGGTGCATTTTCCCCTTTGTTTTCCCACAAGGTTCCACAGCCACTTTTGCTCGTGGAGGGGACACCATGACCCTTCCCTTTGCTTGCCTGCAAATGCCACCCCTGTGCGAAGCTTTTATTTTTTTATTTTTTCATTTTTTCCCCCAGAAAAAAAAAAAAAAAAAAAAGAAAAAAAAACCACCAGAACCCAAGCCAAGTTTTGGAAAATAATTTGTGACGGAGGTGCCATTCTGCATCAAAATATTGTGTAGAAAATGTCAAATGTCACCAATCCATGTGTCCCCCTGCGTGATAGTAATTGGGCTGGAAGGCTGCGCTCTGCCACCGCGGCCGCTCGCCGCCGCCTCCTCCTCCTCCTCCTCACACTCCGCTCGGGAAATGTGTCGCTTCCCGCGTCCATCCCGGCTGCCCTGCCTGCGGAGCGGGGCCGGCCGCGGTGTCCCCAGCCCGGGGACGAGTGCGTGGTGCTCATTAGGCTCGAGTGGTGATAAACAGCTCCTGGGGAGAAGGGGGGCACGGAGCGGCGGCTCGGCAGCTGGAGCGGGGCGTTCTCGGGGTGTCGATTCCTTCCTGGATTTGGGAGATGCGGCCCCGTTCCCCTGAGGTTTTCCCCTTGATGATTTTGGTGGAATTCAATTTGGGGAACCCAAAGTGGAACCACAGTGGGGTCTCTGGTCGAGGAATCACAGCCTGTTGCTCGCCTCCTTCCCCAAAAGTGCTCTGGAGGCACAATCTCCTGCATTTCCAGCACCGTGGACCCTTTGGAATATTTATCCCACTTTCTGCCTGGTTGTGTTGGGTGTGTAACACCCCCATTGCAGTTTGATTGCGCAGAGCCGCTCAAATTCGCTACGAGGGAAAACAAACTGTTCTTCCAGAGCAAATAATCCATTCCTTAAAACATGCCAAGCCCTTAATCTGGGAACAGACCTTTCGCACACACTCCTTAACCATCCTGGATGAATCAATCCTCATTAGGACATTAGGATGCATAAATATTTGGCCGGTGAGGGAGCCCCGAGGGAGAGCAGAGGGATGGGGAGAGTTGCAGTTGGAAATTCAATGAAGTTCCCTTCGGCAGCGGGAGCCAGGCCTGGGAGAGTTGGGTCAAGTCTTCAGCCTGTGCCACTTGTCCCCTTGGGCAAGTCCTGCGGAGCAGGGTTAATTTTGCTGACCTATTTTTTTTGCCCGTGGAAGTGGCGAGGCGAAGGTGGAAAACGAGGAGGTGAAATCCTGCCGCGCTCGGCAGCTCCTTCCCGAAGCCACAACACAACTCGTTCGCAAACAATTTCCAAGGAAGGAGCTGGAATTTCTCTCTGGCGAGGCAGCAGCAGCAGAATTGAGAAGTCGGTGCCTGTTATAGAAACTTTTTAGTACTGGGGGCAAGCCAAGAAAAAAGCCCAGATTGATCTCAAATCTCAGCTGGTGCTGGCGGCGCTTCCACCTCCGACTCCTGCGCTGGTGGGACGTGAGCTGGACCCTCCAAGCATCCCTGAAGAGAGCTGGGATGATGCTTCCCAGCATTCCGGGTACTCTTCCCAGCTCCCAGCCCAGCCAGGAGCTCCTGCCCTGCTCTGGAAGGTGGTTTTGGGGTAGATTGAGGATTTCTGGTGTGTAATTGCATAAACCCAGCTCTTCCCTGGCTCCATCCCCCATCCCGTCTCCACACCAGTGGGACCAGCCTGGATCATCTCACGCCATCAAAGCCCTTCACACCGGGATAATCCAGGCTGTGGCAATGCCAGGCTGCAGCTCCCAGGGAGGTGAAAGGTTTTTTGGCTCAGATACCATCGCAGCCTGTCCGTGTTATGATTTCCTTCGGCACGCGGGGAAATTCCTTAGGAGCTCTCAAAGACGTGGGTGGCAATGGGGCAGCTGGAAATTTCACCTCATCCCTTGAGTGGCGAGGGGCTGGTGCAGGGAACATCCCGTGCTCCGGGTGGGCACGGACAAGGAATGGCTGTGAGGGATGGGCGAGCTGGGAGGATCCAGATTGGATCCATCCAAACCTGTTCATTCCCCGTGTTGGGAAGCTGGCAGTGGCTGGGGCTTTGCCCATCCCCATTCCTTAATTTTGGGATGGAATTCCTACGGCAAAGCTGGGCTCCATCCATCCCCCCTTCACAGAATAAAGCACATTTTAATCCGTTTTTCCTCCATGCCCTGGAAAAACGGATGCCAACGGGGTGGACACACCAACGCGGACACCCCTGGGCTCAGCCAGCTCCATGCCCAGCCCAAGCCGGGCATCCCTGGCAGGGCAGAGCTCCGGGGCCGCCCCGGCGCTGCCGAAAATGCCGGAGCACTGCATGTGTGCTGCTTCCATGTGCGCTGGTTTCCAAGGAAACCGCTCGCTCTACATGTGTGTCGCTTAACACCCTATTTGCTTTCATTTGGATAAGTCTTTAATTCCTGTGCAGCCCCGGCTCGGCGGGATCTGTTGAGCTCCGTGTGTATCCTCAGCGCACAAAATCCCTCTCCTGCCTGCCTGCCTCTTGGAAAAGTCCCTGCCTGCTCGGAGCGAGTTTCCTAAACCTGTGCCTAATTGGAGCAGCTAATGCTTTCTGCAGGAATAACTGGATATTTCGCTGCTGCTTCCCCTCTAGAAACAATTAGCAGGGAAAACACGGAATGCAGCGCTCTTGTCACCTGCCACCAGCTCTGCTGCTGTGTCGGGTGGAGGAGCAGGGCAGGACGCCCATTCCCGGGGATGTGGGGGGCAAAGCTGGGGGGTGGAGGCATGGATCCGAGTCCTTGGGAAGGCAGCAGCTCCTGTCAATGGTTAAATTTTGATTTTAAAGTGTCCCGGGGTGAGGTAGAAGGGAAGGGTGGCCTTGGAAGCGTGAGCCAGTTGGTGTCACACATCAACCTGGAGAGGAGAAGGATTCAGGGAGAGCTCAGAGCCCCTTCCAGGGCCTGAAGGGGCTCCAGGAGAGCTGGAGAGGGACTGGGGACAAGGGATGGAGGGACAGGACACGGGGAATGGCTTCCCACTGCCAGAGGGCAGGGATGGATGGGATTTTGGGAAGGAATTCCTGGCTGTGAGGGTGGTGAGGGGCTGGGATGGAATTCCCAGAGAAGCTGTGGCTGCCCCTGGATCCCTGGCAGTGTCCAAGGCCAGGTTGGAATAACCTGGGACAGTGGGAGGTGTCCCTGCCCAGGGGATGGAACTGGGTGGAATTTAAGTTGTCTTCCCACCCAAACCATCCCATGATTCCATGACACTGGTGGATACACTGGGTCCCCGCTGGCTCCTGCACTCCAGCAGCTCCTCCTCGAGCAGGAATGAGCAACAAAGCTTTGGGGGTGTTTTTTTCCCCCCAAATTTTCATCCGCAGTGGCCCCAAGCAGCTTTTTCTTCCCTTTCCCCCTTCCTCCCTTCCCTCTGCACAGCAAGATGCCGCCTGTTCTTGTGCACTGGAGGAATTTTCCCATCTAAAGCCACTTTCCTCCTCTCCCAAAATCCCCGGGGCTGGTTGATGCTTGTAAAGCTGAGCAGCTCCCGTGTCGCTCGGGCCTGGCTCCCGTCTGCAGCCCTGACAGCAGCTAATGCTGTTAGCCTGTGTCGAGGAGGGATTTCAGCATTAAAACCCCCCAAATCGCCACACTCGGGCTGCTCTGCTGCTTGCAAGCACTTCGAAAACACCTCCCCCGTGTTTGGGGTGCCCGGGATCATCGCACAGCGGGTTTTGGGGTGGATTTGGGGGGCTGGCGCAGCCTCGGGAGCAGCGCGGGATGAGCAGCTGGGATTAACTCAGCTCGGCTCGGGCTTTGCTATCTTTAGGCGGAAGGTGAGGGATTGTGGCTCTTAGGGTGGCCGGCAGGTGAGGAGAGAGAAAAATCCCCGGGGCCAGCCCGGCTCGGGGCGCTGACCCCAACTCCTGTCCCCACGGGGGTCTGGCCCCGCCGGCCCCCGGCCGCGTGCGCCGTCACCTTTCTAGGCCACAATCTGTCCCCAGTTCCAAGCCTGCTGTTAGCTTCACTTGCACTCTCTTCTCGTGTTTGCTGTTATTTTTTAACACTTTTTTTTTTTCCTCCCCATTTTTTTTCTTTTTTTTTTTTTTTTTTTTTTTTTTTTTTTTTTTTATAAAAACACTTTACNTTTTATAATTTTTTTTTTTGCATAAAAGCACTATCCTCTCCCCAGAGCCTGCCTGGAGCGAAGGCATGGTCTGTACAACTGCAATTATTTCGAAGAACAGATGGAGTGAGGAGCAGAAAGTCTGTTAATAGTAATAGAAATGCTACATGTTAACCTGGACAGCACACGATGACAGTCCCATGACTACACGTTCTGTTCCCACCAGCTGGGCTCCGAGCGGAGCCGAGAGATTCAGAAACGCCGAGCTCGGCTCCGCACCCTCCCCAAAGTTAGAGCTCAAATTCCTTCACACTTCCAGCGTAGGGTTTTTGGGTTGTCGGGCTTCTTCTCCCCCTCCCCTCCTCCTCCTCCTCCTTCTTATTAAACGCTGATTTCGGCGCTGTTAAGGAATTTTGCTGCTTCTTCCCTTTTTTTTTTTTCAGCCGGCTGCAGCTGGGAGGGTGCTGGGGAGGGTGGTGGCGGCTCAGCCTCGAGGTCCTGACCTTCAGCCTCGCGTGGTGACGCCAGCACAGCCCCTTTCCCACGCTCACATCTGCAGGGTTGATGTAATTCCCCCACGCTGGATGATGCCAGGCCAGGGTTTACGGAGCGGGGCAGCGGCGCGGCCGCGCTCCTGGATGGGGCGGTTGGCAGGACTTTGGGATTTTCTCCACAACTATCTTAAGATGTTGGCTAAACGGGCTGAAATTCGCGTTTTCTGATTAAAAATGGCGCTGCACGTGGAGGTGGGGTCTTCAAGAGGTTTGGGATGCCAAGGGAAGGGAGCACAGCGGGTCTCTGGTTATGGCAATACCCCAGGCGGTTTTTTTGCCTCATTTACCCCAACCAGAGGTTGGGAAATAGAGCAAAAATATTGAGTCAGCCCCGAGAACCTCGCTGTGCAAATCCCTGCCCGGTTTCACAAGCGGCCAGGGATGCAGCCACAGAGCTCCAGCTAATTCCAGTGGGAATTGCAGGGCTCAATCCCAGGGCTGTTGGTGAAAGCCCAGCCCCTGGGACGGCTGGAGCGGAGCGTGGCAATGCTGGCGCCCTGACAGACGCACCTGGAGGTTTTATTCGGATATAGATCCCTTAATCTGGGTGCTTGCAGGATAATCTGGGGCCTGAGGTGCTGCCAAATCCCTGGAGATCAGCAGGTTTTCCCTCCACAGCCTCCTTCCAGAGGTCACTTCCATCCCAGCTGCGTCTCTGGCAGACCAAAATATCCACGTGGGCTCCGTGGGGGTCCATCCATAAATCCCAGCTTTGTTTTCCCAATTCCATCACTCAGGAGTGGTACCTGACTCCCAGGTGCTGCTTCTTGCATCATCCCGGGAGCGTCTTTTGGTTATTTTGGGATGTGTGGGGCAGAGTTTGGCTCCTCACAGCCACCCCCACACAGATTGGGGCACTCAGCTCATCCCCGACCACCCCTGGATCCCAAAAATACCACAGGGGCTGCAATCCTGCCTCGGTGGGATGTGGTGAGAGGATGGCTGGATGAAGAGGGAATTCTCCTTGGTGCCTTTTCTTTGCAGGAGGCAGAACCCACATTTTTCCCCCGGCGAGATTTGGGATTAAATCACCCCGAGCGGGTTTGTGGCCTCCCCAGGCGCCCATTCCTCGCTCACCTCTGGGGTGATGCAACCACCAGAGTGCACCTGCTGGGAAAAGAGTGGGAAAATGTGGATTTGGGGACTTCTTGCTGTCACCCCGTGCCCACAGCGTCCCCGTCTCGTCTCTTGCAGAACAAGAAATACGTCCTGGTGATGGTGGATCCCGACTCTCCCAACAGAGCCAACCCTCGGCACCGCTTCTGGAGGCACTGGCTGGTCACCGACATCCTGGTGAGTCCGTTGGGGTCATTCCCAAACATCCGGGGAGGGCTGGATTCCCATGGGATGCAAATCCTCCCGGCGAAATCCCGGAGGACGAGTGTTTGCCAGAGAAATGTAAATGGTGCCGGGCGTGTAGGTAGGGAAGAGCTTCCTCAGGCTATAAAGAGCCAGGCTGGTCCAAAAATATTGCTGCTTGGGGTTTTTTTTTTTCCCCTCCTTCTCCTAAGGAAATGCTGGAAAAAAAAACCCCAAAAAACATTTTGCCAACTCCCCACCACCGGTTTTCTCTGCGGAGACAGCGCGTCCTTCCAAACAGCTCCTGCTGCCGGTTGGGTTTTGTGGTTAAAAAAGTGGGTTTGGTGAAAATCTCAATTCTTTTTCTAGTTCTTAATTTTTTTGGGTTAAAACTGGTTTGAATTCAGTGAGAAAACGCTGGAAAATGAGTTTGGGATGAATCGTGGCGCTTCCCAGCGCTGTGTCCATGGGATGAGTCCTTCCCCCTGTCCCGGCGTGTCGTGGCTTTGCTCCCAGAAATATTTTGGAAAAGCAGTTTGTTCCCCTCCTGCTTGCTTTTATCTCTTCAAAAAACGAGATTTCGCAGCCCTAAATCAATCTAACTGATAATCTGGGTACTAAAGCCTAATTAAGATATCAATTAATTTGCAGCGTGCATTTAACAAGAAATATCGCGTCGTTCTCCTCTATTATTCTCTGAAATTACTGCTGAGGGCTCTTTGTACAGATACCTTAATTAGACTTTTTATTGTTAATGGGCATATTAAGCAAATTAAAACGGGATATTAATACTTTACATTAATTCCATAATTGGCTGAAAAATAGGAAGCATCGGGAATAATTGCGGGAATTTGTGTACAGGGCTTGGGTTTTTTTTTTTTTCGTGTTGTTTTGTGTTTTAATCCTTCACAGAAACCCTTCTGCATTTCTAACAACAGGGTCCTGAAAGTCTCTCATTAATTTTAATATTTACCAAACACAAAGGAGCCCAGGCTCCTGTGTTTCCTTCTGTACACAGATCCTTCGGAGCCGTTCCCTCTTGCTAATTATTGTGGCTTTCCCTTTTTTTTTTTAATTTTTTTGGAAGTATAAAATCCTTTAAGCAAAGAAGGGAAATGTGGGTTCAATCCTCCAGCATGAATGGAATGTGGGGTTTTTCCCCCTGGCGTTTGGGCGATGCAATTTGTGATCTTTAAGGTCAAAAATTCCATGTCAGGCCATGCAGGAGGGTGGAAAGAAGGAGAGTTTTTGGGAAGGGAAAGGGTTTTCCCCATCTGCCAAGGATGGGGCTGATCCTAACTATTCCTTAAGCTTTCTTATCACGAGATAAATACATTTATAAATATAAACACACATATCTGAGCAGGGATTTGGCCTCGCTGCTCCTGATGGTCCCTTCCAACATGAGATATTCACTGATTCCATGCAATATTCTATATAAAACCTATATATTGATATGATCCCTATAACGATGGGATAAATATATCCCCTCTATCTCCCGTGGGTGTGTGTATATGTATCTCTCCTCTACACACACAGAGACGCGTATAAATCCCCCAAATCCCACAAACGCACGATAAAGCACCCAAAAATCATCCCCATCCTGTGAGGACACTGGGACAAAACCCCCTCAGGTCAGTCCCCATGGCTGGGGGTGCAGTGGGGGGGTCCTGGCGTGTCCCGCCGGGGCTGCAGGCGGAGTTTTCCCGATCCCCCAGCCCCAAATCCGGGTGCGGAGCCGGCGGGCTCAGCCACATGGTGTCTCGTTGAGATGCAGATCCTTGGGGGGATCTGGAAGTCTTGGCTCGGCGGAGCTTCAGCTGACAGCCTTATTTGCACACTGGCTCTAAAATAACCGTGTAGGCTTTACATGACACCTTCTGTTGCTTTGGTGCAGAGAGGGGCTTGCAAGTGCCTTTCTCCGGGAGGGACGGGGCGGCCGGCGCCGTGCCGGGGGGCTGGCGGAGCCCCCGCGCCCGCCGGTGCCCCGGCGTCACCCCGGCGTCGCCCAGCGTCACCCCAGCATCACCCCAGTATCACCCAGCAGTGCTGGGGTACCACCCCAGTATCACTCAGCGTCACCCCAGCATCAAGCTGGCGTCGCCCCAGTATCGCCCCAGTATCACCCAGCAGTGCCGGGGTACCACCCCAGTATCACCCAGCATCACTCCAGTATCACCCAGAGGGTCTTGGTACCACCCCAGTATCACCCCAGTGTCACCCCAGTACCACCCAGCATCCCTTGGGTACCACCCCAGCGTCGCCCAGCAGTGCTTGGGTACCACCCTAGCATCACCCAGTGTCATCCCAGTATCACCCAGCATCACCCCAGTATCACCCAGCATCCCTTGGGTATCACCCCAGCATCGCCCAGCAGTGCTTAGGTATCCCCCCAGTATCACCCCAGCATTGCCCAGCATCACCCCAGTATCACCCAGCATCAGCCCAGCATCACCCAGCAGTGCTTTGGTGTCATCCCAGTATCACCCAGCATCCCCTGGGTATCACCCCAACATCACCCAGTGTCACCCAAGTATTGCCCAGCATTGCCCACTCTCACTTGGGTATCATCCCAGCATCACCCCAGTATCACCCCAGTATCACCCAGCATCCCCTGGGTATCGCCCCAACATCACCCAGTGTNCCCAACATCAGCCAGGGTCACCCCAGTATTGCCCAGCACCACCCACCGTCACTCAGGTCTCATCCTGGCATCGCCCACCATCACCCACCGTCACCTGGGCATCACCCCAGCATCACCCAGCATCATCTCAGCTTCAGTCCAGCATCACCTGGGTACCGCCCTGGCTTTGCCCCAGCATCCCCCAGGAATCGCTTGGGTGTCATCCTGGCATCCCCTCATCCTCATTTGGGCGTCGCTCTGGCATCCCCCCGCCTCCCCCCAGCACCACTTGGGTATTGCCTCGGGTATCACCCCAGTATCCCTGAGGTTTGGCCTGGCATCCTCCCAGCATCCTTTGGGTATTGCCATGGCATCCCTCCAGCATCCCCCCAATATCCCTTGGGTACCACCCCAGCATCACTTGGGTACCCCCCCAGCATCTTCCCAGTTTGCCCGCAGCATCTCTTGGGTACCACCCCAGCATCCACCCAGCTTCCCCCCAATATCCCTTGGGTACCACCCCAGCATCACTTGGGTACCACCCCAGCATCCCCCCAGCTTCCTCCCAGCATCATTTGGGTACCACCTCAGCATCTCCCCAGTTTGCCCCCATCATCACTTGGATATTGTCCCAGCATCACCCTGGCATCATTTGGGCATCACCCCAGTATTCCCCCAGTATCATTTAGATATGCCCCCAGCATCCCTTGGGTATCCCCCCACCCTCCTCCTGGTATCCCCCCAGCATCCCCCTCGCATCACNGGTATCACCCTGGCATCCTCCTGGTATCACCCCAGCATCCCTTTGGTATCGCCCCAGCATCCTCCTGGTATCCCCTGGCATCCTCCTGGTATCCCCTGGCATCCCTTGGGTATCACCCCAGCATCCTCCTGGTATCACCCTGGCATCCCTCGGGTATCACCCCAGCATCCTCCTGGTATCCCCCCAGCATCCTCCTGGTATCCCCTGGCATCCCTCGGGTATCACCCCAGCCTACCCCTGGCATCACTCGTGTGTCACCCTGGCATCCCTCCGGCGTCACCCAGGCTTTGCCATCCCCCAGTTTGGAGGGAATCAGCTCCAGCAGCACTAAATGCCACTCTGGGTGCTGCAGTACTTTGGCACGCCACCAGCTCTGGGGTTTGGCTCGGGATTTGCTCTCCCAGGTGGGTTTTCGGGGTGGAACATCCCAGCCCCTCTGCGCCGCTCGCCGTTCCTTATCAGCCGCTGCTCCGTCGCCGCTGCGATTGTCAAACACGAGAGATGCTTTCACTCCTATTCAAAATAATTTAAACAAAAATGTTGCTACAAAGTGGAATAATATCTTTTGATGAATGTTTTTAAAGCCCTTTAGGTTTTCATGGTAATTTGCAGTGTAAAATTATTTAGAGATAAGAGCCAAATTAGCTCTTATAGGCGGAGGTCGATATGTCCCGTTATCCATGGAAGCAGTGTTTAAATATAATCAGCCTTTACTCTAATGCAGCATAATTGTTCATTTGAAATAGCTTTTTTTTTTTCTCTCTTTTTTTTTTTTTTTACTCCATTCAATGAGTCATTAAAATATTCAAAGGATAATGCAGTGAATTGGAAATGAATTTATCACATTATCCTGTACATACTGTAGAGCATCAGGTAACCAGGCAGAGTCGGAACCGGTTTACAGCGAATCCCCGGTAAACAAGGTTTTCCATTTTGTATTCAGTGGGGAAAGAAAAAGAAGGGAGAAAATACTGCCCTTCAAATGGAAAGCTTTCCGTCTTTATTCCCCCTCCTCGGGGAGGAGGAAGGGGGAGGGCGAGAGCAGCAAATTTGTACTCCACTAAAGCCTCGCCGCTTTAACTTTATTTTTATCAAAATATGTTTGTAACAGAAAGTCGTTATGGAAACGGGTTCTGCCAGCCGGGAGAAATCCTGCGCCAGGCTGGAAGCGAGCGGGACCCGCCGGGCGCTGCTGCCGCCGGCACCGCTTGGATCAGCCACCAACCCCTTCCCAGGGCAGGGCGCTGGGGAAACTGAGGCACGGAGCTGCCGCAGCCAACTCTGGGGTCGGATATGGGAAGCGCATCCAACGTTTTTGAAGCAGAGCCATTCCCACCCATCGCCCATCCCGGCTTTTCCCCCGCTGTGGGTGCAGCTCCCGCTGCTCCAACTCCTCCCATGGCTTTGTAGGGCGGAGTGGGGATCCCATGGGTGGGGACTGGCGCGTTTGGGTGCCGAGGGATGGTGGCACCGCTGTCCCCAGAGGTCCTGGCAGCACCGCTGGCCTTCCCCGCGGTGTCTTCCCCGGCGGTGGCCGCGTTTGTCACCGCGCGCGGCGTCGCCGTTGATAAACAGGCTCCGGGTTGCAAGTGTCACCATAGAAACAGGTGCTGTCTTAAGCAAACAAGGGCTTTATCAACCTTAAAAATTATGGGGTTTCTGCACGAGGAAAGGGTGGAAACGGAGCTGCGGGGCACAGGCTGCTCGCCCATGGCCGTGGCCCTGTCCCCTGTCCCCGTCCCCATCCCAAAGGGACGTGTGCTCTGTGGGAAACTTTTCCTCTGTAGCACATGGAACGCGGCTCCAGCTTATCCAGAACGCTTGGATTTATCAAAAATCAGAGAGATCAGCTGTTAATCGCTGGCTGCTGTCCTTGCTGCTCCTCAGCTGCTGGGTGAAGAGTTGTAGGGACACCTTGGGGACACTCTAGCAGAGCACTCGTGATCCAGGTGCATTCAGCATCCCAGCAGGAGACAAGAGTCAGGGCAAGGAACGATTTTTAATCATTAATTGATGCTAAAGGGGAAAAAATCCGTTTTTGGGTACCCCACGGGCAGCGGGGCTCCGCATCTGGGGAGATGCTGGAGGTGCTGGGGCAGCTTTCCTTGCCTGTGCCATGCAGGATCCACGATTCCTGCGGATCCGTGGCGCTGTGGGATTGCTGATCCCCACCTCGCCGGGGGGGAGAAGGGGCAGATGTAGGAGTTGGTGCCCTGCTATTGTTCCTCCTCGCTGGAGGCCTTTCGACTCCGCTTTTTGGTGATGAAACCGAGGGTTTGAAAGGGAAAGAACAGAGGGAAATGTTGTTTTAATTGATGACTTGGCTCCTCGGAATACTCAGTTCCCTGGTGTGAGTTTCTGTCGCTGCTCGTTAATGAAACCTTTATTAATAAAAGAAATCAGAAAAAAAACTAAGAAAAAAACCCAAAATAAGCAAAGAGGCTGCAGCTCAGGGGGAAGTTTTCTTTGTGCTCCAAGGTTCTGTGGAAGGAATTCTTCCCTGTGAGGGTGGTGAGGCCCTGGCACAGGTTCCCAGAGAATCCCTGGAAGTGTCCAAGGCCAGGTTGGACGGGGCTTGGAGTGACCTGGGATAGTGGAAGGTGTCCCTGCCCACGGGAAGAGGTGGCACTGGATGGGATTTAAGCTCCCGACCATTCTTGATGGAAGAAGAACTCAAACCTCATTCTTAAGAACCCAAACCATTCTTGATTCCGTGAATTTCTCATCCTGAGCAATGTGTGAAGGGAGATCCTGTGCCTGGAAGGAAGCTGGAGACAGGTGGGGGTTGGTTTCTTCTCCCAGGTGTGGATGAAAGTTGTGCCAGGAAAGCTTTCAGTTGGATATTGGGAAGATTTCTTCCCTGTAAAGGTTGTCCAGCCCCGGGCAGTGGTGGGGTCACTATTCCAGCAGGGATTTCAAAGCCGTGGGGATGTGGCACGTGGGGCCAGGCTTTGCTGCTGGCCCTGGCAGTGCTGGGGGAGTGGTTGGACTCGATCTTAGAGGGTTTTTCCAGCCCAAACAATTCCATGGTTCCGTGATTCCGTCACTCCTGGGGTGCTCTGTCCAGCGGGAAGTTGTGTCCTGGGATGCTGAGGGTCGATCCCACTGCTGCATCCCTGCAAATCCCGGCATTCCCACCCCTCAGGAGCTGCTCCCTGCTCGGCTTTGTGCTCACCTGGAGTGTAATTAACGCTCCCAGGTAATTACACTCCCAAAGCCCCTGGAGAGAGCTGTCACTGAGCGATTCCCGCAGGGACAGCAGGAGCTGGAAGCTCCCACGGGACCAGCAGTGGCTCTGCTGAATTTTGGGAATTGCCATTCCACAGCCGGGATGCAGCAGAGACAGGGAGGATGGAGATGGTTGGCTGCGCCCTTCGGGGAGTAGGAAAAAGGGGGAAAACATCCCAAAATCTCCCGTCCTCCTGGAAAGGAGGGCGGGGCTGGCCCAGGACACACGGCCACGGCTTCTCCCTCTGGCTCATCCCTCGGGAATGCTGCTCCCTCCTCCCAGGAGCCCCGGGAGCCGCGGGATGCCAGGCTCGGCACAGAGGTGCATTACAGGATTATTATTATGGATTTGTGATGAACGGGGTGGTTCCGACGGCTCCGAGAGGCTCCCGTGAGCCCGGGCTGCTTGGATTTATCCACGCCCCAGCCTCATCCCGCGGGTGATCCTGACCCTGCCATTCTCTAGGGATGAATTCAGGGTGAAGCCGCAGCGAATTCGGGGTTCAGCGCCCAGAAACCCGCCAGGTTTTGGGGTTATTTGGGATTTTTCCACGTGTGTGTCACGCTGGCCAGGAGTTGCTCCCTCTGCTCTGTGTCCACAGCAGGGATCGTTATCCAGATGGGAATTCAGGTTTTTTTTCCCTCGATGCTTCTGTTTCATTTAACATGCAGAGGCTACTAATTTGTCACAATTCAATAAAGCCGAGGTTACAAACACTCTGGCTGCTGTTTATTTAAACGATGGTTTGTTAATTAGCTCCTCTTAACGAGGAGAGAATAAATCAGATAAAACCTACCAAAAATGGCAGGCAGAGATTTCGCAGATTAATTTCATTTTCCAGGCAGGTAATTGAGTTGTTCCTGGCAGCCAAGCTCCCAGTTCCATCCCAATCTGCTTCCCAGGGCGGGTACAGGTGTGTGATGAGCATCGTGGCTCTGGAATGATGCTCAGCCTCGAGGCATTTCGCTCACCACGCGTCCAAAAATGACTTTTCCAGCTTTTTTCTGGCTCTTTTCTGGCTTTTTTTCTGCTGTTGGGCTCTGTCCCCCCAGCCTGGTCGCGGTGGGGGGTGACCCTCTGACTTTCCAGTTTTCTCCTCTGTTTAATCTGAGGAAGTTTGGGATGGAAACAAAGATCTGATCATGAATAAAGTTGTCGGGAGTTCAGGGAAGGTTTATCCACCACCATCGGCCAGCGCCGAGCTGCGATCCCAGCGCTGGCTCCGCACCCACCCGTCCCGCCACCACGGGAATATTTCATTTACAGCCCATAAAACCTGGCCGGGGATGGGATTTCTTACAAACTCTCACCCGTGTCCCCTATTTGGGGACATTTGTGAGCATCCAGGGGCCTCAGGAGGATCCTGGTCGGCGCGGTGGTGGCCGGAGGAGAGCGCCGGAGCCGGGCGTACCTGGCGGAAGAGACACCGATCAATGATTAATCGGGCATGTGTGGTTGTGTGGGAGCGATTTGTGTTGGAGGAGGGAACTCCTACAGCACCCCGGTCATGAATCATTTGAAGAGCAAATTTGTGCAGTTACCAAGGGAACGGAAGAAAGGAAGGGACTTCCCTTGCCGAAATGACTCGCGCTCTGATGCGGCTGAGAAAATCGCTCCNGGGAGGAAAAAAAAAAAAAAAAGAGTCGAAGCTGTGACTAAGCAGCAGAAGTTATGTAAAGTGCTCGCTGGGAAGTGCAGGGGAGGGACAGCACATCCTGCCGCTGCCCACGGCGGTGGCGGGGGGCGGCCGCCGGCCCCCTTCTCGCCTCCCCGGGGAGCGGGGGCGAAGCCGCCGGCTGGGCCGGGCCCGCTCCTGCCTCTTGCCCTGGCTCAGGCAGCCGCTGACAGAGGCTGGGGAAGAGCCTCGGTGTCCCCGTGGAGCGGGGCAGTGTCCCCAGGCTGCGACCGCCACCCCTCCGTGTCACCCTCGGTCGCTGTCCCGCGGGGAGTTGGTGCTGCAGGAGTTTTCCTGGCTCCGGGCAAGGAGTGGGGGGCAGTTTTGGGGTGCTCGGGGCCCCGCGTGGGCTGTGCATCACCCTCACTCGGGTGGGTGCGTGGAGCTGGGATTTTCCGTCGGGAGCGGGGGTGTGGGAAGTGATGCTTGCGTGGGGCTCGTGGTGATGACCTTGCGGTGGCCAATTTGTCACGTCTCTGTCAGGACTGGGCTCGTGGCCGAGGGTGGGATCCGCTGCTCTGCTTCCCAAACAACGGCCAGATACTCATTTTGGGGCTCAGCATCCAAATTTAACCGTGCTCGCCCAGATTTAGGGATGCTCATCCAAAGGGCACCAAAGCACCAACCGCCGCTCCACGGCGGGGGATGCGCGGGGCACCTTCAAAACGCCAGGAATTTGGTTTCCCTCGGAAAAAGTTCCCCTGGGGCTGTGCGAGGCAGAGCGGCAAAGGCTGCGGCAGCAGCGAGATCCGCAGCAGCAGCGGCGGCATCGCCGGAAAGATGCTTGGGATCTTTCCAACTTCCGCCCGGGAGCCCCCGAGCCCGGCGGGGAGCCGCAATCTCTCCCGAAAAGGGAATGCAGAGGCAGCTGCACGGCGAAGGAAAACCCTCTGCCTGCCCTCCCCTGGTGCCACAGACACCCGGTGTCTGAGCGATTAGTCACCGCCGAGGCTTCCCTCCTCCACAGCAGAGCCTGTCCCCCCACACAGGGAGCCAGCGGAATGCTTAATTGGAGTTCCTCACACCTACCCGGGGGTAGCCTGAAACGAAGTGACAGCGCCGAGCAAAGCGCTGGAGTCAGACCCCGGGAGCTGCGGGTTGCTATGGAGTCCCCGGGTTTGGATTTTCGGAGGAAAGGAAAGGGATTGTGGGGATGGGTAGAGGTGGTGGTCCCGGCGGCAAAGCTGCGGGTGCTGCCGGGATGATCCCGTGGGATGGGGAAGGGGAAGGCTTGGTCCCTGAGGGGTTCTGCTCCTTGATGGGACGCTCGACCCCGAAAAGGTGTTTTGTGCCCCGTAAACCTGCCAGGATTTGGGATCGATGGGAAACTTCATAAGGCTTCTGCATCCTGGGTATGGCAGGGGCAGGGGAACTCATCCCTGAATCCTGTGGAGGGCAGGGAAACTCATCTCTGAATCCTATGAAGGGCAGGGAAACTCATCCCTGAATCCTGTGGAGGGCAGGGGTAGGGAAGCTCATCCCTGAATCCTGGGTATGGCAGGCATAGGGAAGCTCATGCCTGAATCCTGTGGAGGGCAGGGAAACTCATCCCTGAATCCTGTGGAGGGCAGGGGCAGGGAAACTCATCCCTGAATCCTGTGGAGG
>VZTG01000560.1:0-11395 GCA_013397845.1 Melanocharis versteri | reverse complement strand
AAAAAAAAAAAGGCAGGGTTAGGAGCGCTCATCCCGACTTTCTCCCTCCCGCCCTCTTCCTGTTCTCGCCTCTTAAAAAGGAGCTTTATCCTTTGACTCTCCCATGCCCGGGGCTAGCGAGGAACCCGCAGCATCTCGGGGCGAGCAGGCAGCCCACATCAGCGGGCAGGGAAGCAGGGAGGAGGCCCGGCCTCTCCCGATAAGCCCCCGGCAAAGCCAGGAATAGCAGCGCGGTCCCCGCACGGGAGCGTCCCCGCCAGGGGCAGAGAGAAACCCGCAGTCCCTGCCTTTGAAGAGCCGGGGCTGGCAGCCGGCCCGGCCGCACGGCGAGCTCGGGATGAGCTCGGGATGAGCTCGGGATGAGCTCGGGATGCGCCGGCAGCTTCCCCCCCGCCGGGCAGCCGCACATCTGGGGGAGCAGGCACAGCTGGAGGGCTCGGGCACGCGTGCACATCTGGGCGGAGGAGGCGCGAGCCCGCGTGGGTGGGCTGGCGGTGCACATCTGGATGGGCGCTGCCGCCCATCTGCGCGGGGCGGGCGTGCGTGCACATCTGGATGGCGCGGGTGTGCACATCTGGATGGCGCGGGTTTGCACATCTGGGCAGGGCCGCAGCAGCCGGCACAGCCCCACGGCCCCCTGTGTTCCCTCCAGCACCCCCGGGTGCTTCTCCCCTCACATCTCACACTCCGCCTTCCCCCCTGCTGTGGTCCCAGCCACCCGAACCTGCCCAAATCCTTGCTCATCACCTCCCTGTCACCAGGACATTTTCGGCTCCGGCTGCCAAGGTGGCGAGCCAGCGCCGGGGAGCCGATATCCAAGGATCTGAGCGGGCTCTTGGCTCCCCGGTGACCTTTGGTGTGCCAGGGGCAGCTGGCAGGAGGCTGTCACCGGCCGTGACTCAGTGCAGAGCAGGTTCTTTTGGAGGGAAAGGGAGGCTTTGATCCCGGGGAGCCGAGGCACCGAACCCTGTTCCCCGCGTGCACTTTTGCTGGGAGTTATCTGAGGCATCTTTTTTTTCGGGATAATAACTCCCAGGGCAGGTTAGGACGGAGGAGCCCTGGCAGCGGAGCGTGTGTGGGCAGGACTGGAATAACGGGTGCCGTAGGAGAGGATTTATGAGCACTGGGAGGTTGGGAATGGCCGGGAATAGCACAGCAGGTCAGGGGTGAGGTGGGATGTGCGGGGCCGGGATGTGGATGCAGCTCCCGTTATTGTCCCTTTGTCATCCATCCAGTCCTCACAGGATGCTCGGTGTCCCGGGAAAGCTTCCCTGGTCCCGGGAAGCATCCCAGGATGGGGATGGAAAGCCAGGCCTCTGCGAGCAGGAGTTTCTGTTGAGAGCAAAGCCAAGTGGGAATGCTGGTGGAAATCACCACAATCCCACCTGGAATGAGCCAGCTCTCTCAAATACCGGTGTGCCAAGCAGCACCGAGGCTTTTTAGGGAATTATTGTGGCTTTCCCAGTGTGCCACAGCCCGGATCACTGGCCTGGATCTCCAGACCATTGATGGTCTCCATGTGCAGGTGACAGCAGTGTCACCTGTGTGATCCAGCCCCTAAATCCCAAACAGCCAAAGAAAAGCCCCGGCACGCTCCTTCCCACCCACCCTGGAGAAGTGGCTCCCAAATGATCCTTACAAGGAAAACACACAAAATGTTGGAAAATGAAGCCCTGGGGAGAAGTGGGCACAGCCGGGATCCATCCCCCTGCGGGTTTCTCCTGAGGATCCCAGTTTCATCTAACCTCCCTCTTTTTGTCCTTGCAGGGTTCGGATCTGAGGGTTGGGAAGATCAAAGGGAAGGTCCTGACAAGTGAGTGCAGACCCCAAATGAGGGGACAGGGTCTCAGCCAGCTGGGACGAGGGGGTGGCAGCGCTGGCTGGGCTGGGCACACCAGGACACGAGGGAGGGACACAAGGGAGGGACTTCAGGGGGGGACACGAGGAGCTCCCCAGGGCACGGCTGGGCGCTGTCTGAAACAGGAGCCACTTTTTCTCTTATTTTTTCTAGAGGCAAAAGTGGTTTAAAAACTCCCCAGCGGTTGGAAAGGCTCCAAAACCAGTGCAAAAAAAGAGGGGGGAGGGATAAAACCCAGAAGAAAAACACAAGATAAAAGCGGGTGAATCCCAACAACCCCTGTGATGGTGCAGGAACAAAGACTTTCAGTTCAAAACGGGCCAGACGTGGCTCGGGGAGGTCACACCCCAGGGGAGAGGGGCTGGGGTCTCACCTGGCTGCAGGTGACTGAGGCCTGGAGGAGCTTCAGCCTCTTGTCCCTTGGTGTCACACCCTCCTGTCCCTGGTGGAGACAGAGGGGTGGCCGTGCTGTGTGTTGGGGGTGCTGTACATCCCACAGGTGTCCCTTTCCCAGGCACAACTCTGTCCTCAGCAGCTGGACATGCCCCAGGCCAGCTGCAGGCCGCACATCTGGGCAGCTGTGCGCTGCTCCCTCCCAGCCTGGAGCACGGCCTGGACCCCACGACCCCCCTGGGGCAGCCCAAGGGGTGCTGGCCGTGCTCTGGTGGGGGGTTGGGAGTCTCGGATTGTCCCCCCCAGCAGGTCCCCTGCCCAGGGGAGGCTGCACCCAGTGGTGGGGAGGTGCAGACATGGGAAGGGGATGGAGGAGAGGTCAGGGTGGTCTGGGACGCGTGAGGGGCTGTTTTGGTGGCCACTCTGCCCACGGAACACCTGAGCTGGTGCGTGGCGAGGGCCCACAGCGCAGGGAGCTGGGTGGGAGAGCTGATCCCGGCCTGGAGGAGGGTGCTGGGTGCCGGTTCCGGTGGGAATCTCGGCTCAGAGGGATGCTCAGCCCTTCTCTGCTGCATCCCAGGTTACGGCCGGCCCAAGCCCCCGCGCTACAGCGGCTACCACCGCTACCAGTTCCGCCTGTACAAGCAGCCAGCACACGAGACCATCGCCCTGAGCCCCGAGGAGCAGGACTCGCTGGGTAAGGACCCGCTGTGCCCTCGATCCTGGCCCCGAGGGGCTTTTCCAGGCGTGTGGATAAAGCCGCGTGTTCCGGCAGGTTGGGGATGCTCGCTCGGGGCAAAGGGATCCTTACAGGCGCCGGGGGGGAGGTGTTAAAGCCTCGGCAGGCAGCAGAAAACGTCTGGTAACGGCCTGGCTAGCGGGATCGGAAGCAGGGAGAGATGTGGGCTGTGGAACGCAGCCCTTGCTGGCACGTCCCCCCCAGCCCGAGCCGCGGGAGTTGCATCACCAGCACCTCGGAGCAGGCGGATAAGGATCAGCCGCGGCGGAGAAGGTTTAGCAAGGGATTGCTCAAAGCGGGCTGACACAACGCCCGCCAACTCCCAGCTCCTCAACTCCCTTCCACTGCCTCCTCCCAAAATCCTGCACGGCAGGGACGGAGCGGCCGAGACCCCCGAGACGCCAGGGCACCGTTGCTGCTGCTCCATCCTGGGGCATGGGGTGGCCTCCAGGAGCCCGGGGTGGGCAAGGATCCATCCTGCCAAGCGTGGGCTCCTCCCTGCCCTGCCTGGAACACGGGGCTCTGTGGCTCACGTGGCCTCCACAAGGGAAATTTCAAAACTTTCCCAGCTGGGACCACATGAGCAGGGCTCGACGGGCAGGTCAGGTCGGTGCGTCTGGGCTGCGCTGCCTGACTCAGCCCGTGCCTGTTAACCCACACCGCACGGCCCGGGACGGGGGGCTGGCTCCGGGGGGCTCCGGGACAGCCCCTGACCCCCCTGGCACGGGGCCGTGCTGCTCATCCCCATCCCAGGGCTGGATGGGATGCGGCTGCCACAAATCTCCCTGCGGGTTCTCCCTGCCCGTGGCTCTTTTCTGGCTCATTAGCTCCGCTTCTTAATGACACCGCTGATGTCACCCCCCCGGCCCCCCCGCCAGCAGAGCTGGCCCCTCACTCCTGCTTGGAGCAGGGGGCTCCGTGTTGTCCCCACATTCCCATCGCAGCATCCCAGGGCTGGGAAGGGACGCCAAGACACCCACCAAAGAGCTTTTCCCAGATAAATCCTCTTATTAGCAGGATATGCAGCTCCAGCCCCCCAAATTTCACCCCAAAGGGGTTCAGCCACCCTGTGGAAGGTCCCCCACCACCTCCCTGTCCCCAGGCCGTGGGGTGGCCGGGCATTCCCCAGCTGGCGCCGTCTCCATCCCGTTGGAGTTTCCCAGCCCTTCCCGCTCTTCCTGGGAAAGACCCAGTGGATATTTTTCCGCAACATCCGATTCCTGAGCATCGTTTGTCAGGCAGCTGCGGGGGACTGGCAGCCCTGGTGTTTGAGGAGTTGGTTGAAGGTTGTTTTTAACCATTTCCCTGCTGCACCACATCCTCAGCCTGGCCAGGCGGTGCTGCTGCATTGAGACACTGACAGCCCATTGTCTTTGTTCCCAGGGAATGAGCCCTAAAAGCAGGCAAAGGATGAGATTTTTGTGTCCCAGGGGTTTTAAATAAATCCATCCCCAAGGCAGTGGGATGAACACCAATGGATCGGCTGGTGCACCCAGCCCTGCGGTGCCAAGGCAGCGCACGGGGGAGAGGAGCAGACACCTTTGGCAGAAGGTGGGAACAAGGAGGGGGTGACCCCAATCCCAAAGGATCACGGATGAGAACCCAGCCGGCTCCTCCGTGGCTCTGCCTTGCTCCTCTCCTGCAGTGGAAGTGCTGCAGGCTCTCCCGGCGATGCCGCAGGCACAGTTCACATCCTCACTTGGAATTTCCCGTTTTATTTGGCCTCAAATGAACCCCTTCTTGCTGCTTTTACTCTGTCCTGCATCTGGTGACAGCCACATTTCTGTCTCACCGAGGTTGGGGACACCCATCATCACCAAGCCTGGAGAGGGACGTGTCCTGACCGGGTGCAGGGAGCAGCGCTGGCCCATCCCAGCCTCGGGATGCATCCAGTGCTGCATCCCTGTGCCGCGCATCCCTCCCTCCGGCACCTCATCCCCTGGCAGAGCTGAGCCCCACCCCAGCGTTTCTGCTCAGCTCCCACAGAATTCCCTCCTGGCACGGGATGCGTTTTGGAGGCCAGGCCAGGCAAGGTCCCGGGCCAAGCGTGGCCGAGCCGGGGGAGGTGACAGTGCCAGGCGGGATGGCAGGAGCTCGGCCCGAGCCTCCAGAAGAGGGCACTAAACCAGGACCTGCCCGCGTCGCCTGTCCCTGCTCCTGGGAAAGATCCCTGGGAATTTAAAACGCGAGGGGCAACGGCGAGCGTGCAAAACAAATCCCTGTTTCCTCTCCCTCCTTGCCTGGCTGTGCAACGCCAGCGGCTCCGAGGGAGCGGGGACATTTCCACGGTGGCTCCGGCGCCCGCCCTGCCGTGGGGATGTCCCGGTGGGGATGGCACTGACGGGCACGGGTCGGGTGCTGGAAGGGCGGCAGGACCTGGACACGTCCCCCCTGTCACTCGTGGCAATGTGGAAATCGGTTGTTTATGGTCGAGGTGTTTCTCCAGGGCAGCTCTTGAGCAAAAATCTTGTTTCATCAGGTAAAAAAAAACACCCTGATCCTTCCCCGGGGTGTTTCTGATCAATCCCGGCACCAGCCGGCTCCGTGTGACCTCGGGCAAACAACTCAGAGCCTCAGTTTCTCCTCTGGACTCTGATTCACTTCAGTTTTTGGCCGTGCCACTAAATTGTCACCGAGCACCAGCTCTGTCCCCGCTCAGGACCGAAGGTGGGGACATTTGGGGTGTCCCCACGGCTCTTCCTGCCACTCGCCCCACTTCCCTCGCAGCCAGGAGTGTTACAAGCCGTGGTTGTGTTTTGGGGAGATGCGAGATAATAATTTGTGGTCTGTGAAATGTCACAGCCGCCGTCGCATCCCGAGGTGGCAGAGCTCACCACAGGCTCTCGATCCACGGGAAATCCCTCAGCCGGGGAAATTCGGGCACCCACCAAACCCCGGCTGTGGTGCTGGGGAATTGAAGTTCCCCCACAGCTTTCATCGAGGGGGATCTTTAATTAGCACAGAATCTTGAGGCCTAATTGCACCTGAGTACATTCCTCTGCTTCCACCTTTTCCCATCATCTCCGGCGAGCTGGGGAGATGCTCCGGCATTCCCAAACCCCTTCCTGCCCTGGAAAAATGTCTTACAACCGGGAATGGATTATTTGCCTCCCAGAAATTTTGCCTCCGGGAAGCAACAAGTCCTTTGGGGAACAGGGAGCGGGATGAGCCCGGCCGGGCTGTGGCTCCATCCCTCTCCAGCTCCAGCTCCGGATCGGGGCCGCGGCATTGACTCATGAGCCGACCTTGTGCGCCTCCAATCCGATCCACCCAGCTGGAAAATCGGGTTGGACTGGGCCCCGGCGGGGAGGGAAAGGCTGCGGCTGGGACGGGAGGCGGCCAAGGGCTGCGGGGAGAACACGGTGCCGGCCCGAGTCCCCGGGTGTCACTTAATGGTGACCAAAGCAGCTGCCGGCCTCCCGCCCACCTCCGCTGGGACATCATTAATCTTGGCAGAGAAGCATCAGGGCTCCCATCAGGAGAACGTTCCCGCTGATGAGGCTGATAAATTACAGCCGGGGGGCCGGGGGAGGAGGGGACCGGCGTTTGAGGGGTGGGCAGGAGACAACGGCAGCGCTGGGAAACCTGTGGGATCAGAGGGATGCCGAGCTCCACGAGCCCAGCTGTTGCCTCGTGCCTCAGTTTCCCCATCGGGTGCTCCGGGCTCAGGCGGCCGCGCACGTGTGGGTGTCAGCGGGCACTCCTCTTCCTCCGGCGGGTGCTCAGATAAGGGCCAAGTGGGATGATTTAATCCTTTGGGAAATGAGCTTGAAAACGGACCAAGCCACGGATGAAACGCCGTATTGTTGCGGCAGGGAGAGGGGACAGTGGCACCGCGACCTCGGCTCCCCGGCCGGCCCCCTGCTCCCTTCCCGGCTCCGTGATCCCGGTGACTCACAGTCCCCGGCCCCGGGAGCCAGCTGGGGTGGTTTGGGATGGCTGACACCGGGATGTCACCCTGTGCCGGGAGCTGGTCACGCCGGGATGGGGCTCCCGCTTTGGGGATGCACCCGAGGGGCTGCATTTGGGGTAGGGGCACCCGGACCCCCAAGCCTGGCACCCGCCCGGTGCATCCCCCCCCGGCCACACCCGCGGCTGCCCCGGGGCTTTCCCTACCCCGACGGGCCGGGCACAGCCGGTGCCAGGGCACGTAGGAAAGTAGGTCAGGAAAAACCCCGGCCCCACGCGCGGGGCGAGGGCCGGGGCCGGCGCCTGCAGCCCCGCAGAGGCTCTGCCTCCCCCGGCTCCTTTCATCCGCGCCTCTCCGGAGGCTCCGCGAACATCAGTGAGAGCTCCGGCACCCCTGGGAGTCGGGGGTGCCGCGTCTCGCTCTCACCCCGGTCCCGCGTGGCACCGGCAGCTCTCCCGTGGGGTTTTCCAGGCGCTTTGAAACCCTCCGGATGAAAGGCACCCGGCGAAGGCTGCAGGCGCAGCGGGAGCGGCCCCCCCGAGGCTCCTTCCCCTGGTGCCGCCTTCCCCGCGACCCCCAGCGCTGAGGGGGTTGGGCTGAGACCCCCAAGTGAGGAGCTGCCCTTCCTGCCAGGCTGGAATTTGGGGACGGAGGTGCTTGTGGCTGTGTGTCCCCACTGCAGGACATTGGGGCTGTCCTTGCTCTCAGCTTGGTTTGGGGCCCTCGGAGGGTGGCAGGGGACCCTCCGGGAGCAGCCTGGTGCATTCCAACATCTCATCCCAGCTGGAGTGCGGGATGCAGGGTCCTTCCTGAGCATCCTGTGAGCTCCTTCCCGGGCCCTGGAGCATCCCAGCCGCGGCCTCTCGCAGCTCCGGGAGGTCACAGGGTGCGGTGCCGTCACCGCGAGAATCTCCAGAGCTTTTTTTGGAGCTCGGAGCCCGAGCTGGGGAGCAGGTGGGAGCTCCAGCAGCTCCCCGAGCCATCGCCACCCCACGCAGGTGATGCAGCAGCTCAGGTTTTTGCTCAGCATTTTTGCAAGAGCAAAGGGGACGCTGTGCTCCGGTCGGGGCTGAGATGTGGCAGCAGATAAGGGCTGCCGGGCTGCCGCGTGACTAAAGAGCAGCCAGGAAGAGGAGAGGACAGGTTTCAGATAAACAACGGGCCCCTTTCCCGGGTGTCCCGCGAGGAGGGGCAGCGTGAGCTCTTTGGGTGCCAGGGAAAGCCCCTCTGGTCAGAGCAGGATGCTCCGGCAGCCGCCAGCCAGACCCAGGCTCGGTGCCCGACCCTGGCAGGGCACAGGGGGATTTCTGGCCCGCGGGGGCCGGCTATGAGGGAATCCCTCCTGCCCTTCACCCTGGAGAGGGTTTCCGTGCTGCCCACGTGGGAAAAACCACGGCTGGATGCAGCACAAGCTGCCCCCAGACCCCCGGGATCCTGCGGTCGGGGCAGGCAGCAGCGGAGGAGGGTCAGGAATGAGGAACCGCCTTGGCTCCAGCAGCTCGTGGAGCTCAGTGAATGCCAGTGAGGGGGACAGGGGATCTCCTGCGACGCCCCCAGGGGGATTTCCAGCCGGGCCACCCCCGGGGTGGGCCCGTAGGAAGGTTTGCTCCAAATGTCAGGGGGCAGGAGAGGAGGCAACCCCATGAACTCCCGGGGCGCTCAGAGCTGGGGTCCCCGTGACTCCCCGCTGGCCCCGGCGCCTCCTGGGGTGTGCAGGATGTGGTTTGGGGCAGAGCAGCAGCAGCACAGGGCTGCTCCCCTCTCCAGCCCTCCTCCAGACCTGCTCACCCTCTTTTCCTCTCTCTCCCCAGGCACTTGGGACTTGAAGAACTTCGTGGAGGATTTTCATCTGGGCTACCCCGTGGCCTCGACCCAATTCCTCACCAAAAACTACAAGGATTAACTGCAGCCATCCCTTCCTCACCCTGCACATCCCCATACCACAGAGCCACCTCTGCCCGGAGCAGAGGGGACCCCAGGACCCAGTGAGGATGAACCCACCCTGCTCCCAGCCCAGAGCCACAGCACCAACCCCAACCCCTCCACTCCCACCGCCAAGTTCTCTTTCCCTCTGGGGAACGTGCCAAGAGGTGCCCCAGCTCGCCTGGGTATCCCAGGAATTCTGGCATCACCCCTTCTCCTCCCTTCACCTCATTTCTGACCTGACCCCCTGCATGTCCCCCTGGCACTTTGGGGACTTGGAGTTTGATGCCTGCAGCTTCCCGAATAAAATTTGGATGGAGCACACGGGGCTCCGTGGTGGCGGCGAGCGCGGGGCAGCGGCGGTGCCAGGCGAATCCGGAATTTTGGGATCTGCATGGGATGAGCAGACCCCTGTGGGCGATGGGAGCAGGGGGTGGCCAGCCAGACCCTCGTGTGGGTGATCCCAGGGTCACCAGGAGGGGACAGGGACAGCGGTGCCTGTCCAGGGGCCCCTTGGTGGCACCGCGTGGGAACCGGGCACAGAACCGGGCGCTGCCCTGCCTTTGCCCTCAGCCCGTTTCTCTTGGAAAGCAAAACCAAAATTAAAGGCATAAATCAGCAGAGCTCTGCCTACTGGCCACTTAGCCGGACCTCCCCTTTAATTAGCTCCTTAATTAGGCTTTCATCTAAGACTCAGTTTTCTCCAAGGCTCAGATTCACCCGCCTGCAGGTCCTCCTTGAAGCACAACCCGGTGTCTGCACTGTGACAAAGCCACCTCTGTCCTGCCCATGGCCAGGAATAATATTCCCCTTGGATCAAACCACCGGGAGCAGGAGCCCAGGACATTTTGCAGGCGGGGGAAACTGAGGCACGAGGGAATGACTCGCTCAGGGCTGTGCAGGGAGGCCTGGAATCCTTCAGAGGGGTTGTGATGCTCTGGTTGCTGCATCTCAGCTCTGCATCAGTGCCTGGGTCTGGAACAGAGCAGCCTGATCCCAAAAAATCAGGTCTGGAACAGAGCAACCTGATCCAGAAAAAACAGCTCTGTGCCATCCTGCTGGTCACCTTCTCTGGGTCCCTGGTAGTGAGAGGGGCTTTCAGTCCTGCACTGGGGGGCTAAACTTGGATTTCAGTCCTCCCTAGTGGGTAAAATGTGGATTTCAGTCCTGCACTGGGGGGTTACACGTGGGTTTCAGTCCTGGGGTGTTAAACACGGATTTCAGTCCTGGGGGGTTAAAGGAGGGTTTCAGTCCTTCACTGCGGGGTTAAACGTGGATTTCAGTCCTCCCTAGTGGGTAAAATGTGGATTTCAGTCCTGCACTGGGGGGTTACACGTGGGTTTCAGTCCTGGGGTGTTAAACACGGATTTCAGTCCTGGGGGGTTAAAGGAGGGTTTCAGTCCTTCACTGGTTTCAGTCCTGGGGTGTTAAACACGGACTAGTGGGTAAAATGTGGATTTCAGTCCTGCACTGGGGGGTTACACGTGGGTTTCAGTCCTGGGGTGTTAAACACGGANTAAACACGGATTTCAGTCCTGGGGGGTTAAAGGTGGATTTTAGTCCTAGGGTGTTGAACGTGGGTTTCAGTCCTGCACTGGGAGGTTAAACGTGGATTTCGGTCCTGCACTGGGGGGTTAAATGTGGATTTTAGTCCTGGGGTGTTGAACGTGGGTTTCAGTCCTGGGGTGTTAAACACGGATTTCAGTCCTGGGGGGTTAAAGGTGGATTTTAGTCCTAGGGTGTTGAACGTGGGTTTCAGTCCTGCACTGGGAGGTTAAACGTGGATTTCGGTCCTGCACTGGGGGGTTAAATGTGGATTTTAGTCCTGGGGTGTTGAAGGTGGGTTTCAGTCCTGCCTGGGGGGTTAAACGTGGGTTTCAGTCCTGCCTGGGGGGTTAAACGTGGATGTCAGTCCTGCACTGGGGGGTTAAACTTAGCCGGGACTTTCCCTCCAGGAAGTGGCTCTTTGCCTCGGAGGGGCTGAATCACACCAGGGTCCTGCAGAGCTCATGTCCCCTCCAGGAGGGATCAGGGCATCCAAGGGGGATGCAGGAGCAGGATCTCAGCTCCTCCCGGGCACACAACGCTGGGTGAAGCTGCAGGAGCCGGCGGGAAGGAAAGCAACAAAAAAAGGAAGCTGGGTAACACCACAACCCAGGGAAAAAAAACACGAACCCCGCTGCCACCGGCGCTAAGATTAGCAGCAGAGGAAATGACACCGTGAGATGTCATGGAAGTCTGCTAAAGTTGGATTTCTCCTTCTCTTTTTCTATCCCTGCCCTCGGAGCAGGGTGTAATTGGCCCGGCAGGTCGGAGCGAGGCTCCGGTGTAAATGAGAGGTCACGGCTCCGCTGACATCCTGCAGCCAAACTCCACCATCCTTCCCTCGGCTCCTTGTGGCTGGGGTGGTTATTTTTGGTGGAGAAAAGGCAATCGGATGTTTATCCTTCTAGGAAATTATCACCGTCGTTCCTGGGTTTAGCTGGGGATGAGAGGAGTCGGATGCACACCCGGGATTGGGATCGCTGGGAGCCAGGGCCCAGAGCGATCCTGTGTGACACTGATGGGATGG
>VZTG01000559.1:18630-37132 GCA_013397845.1 Melanocharis versteri | reverse complement strand
GGACCTTAAAGCTCGTCCCATTCCAACCCCGTGCCAAGGTTTTCGTGCCCGTGGCTTCTCTGGGCTCCGTGCCCTTCCCGGTGCCCAGTGAGGAATAAAAACCCATTTAGGAAAAGATCCAAGGGCCCTTTCCCAAATAATTACCAGGAATGTCCCACATCCCACCCCTCATTCCCATGGAAATCATGGAAGTGGCTCTAAGGAACAAACAACAGCTCAGAAAATGATTTTTTTTTTGTTTTTAAGTCCCCAAAACCCTTCCAGGATTAATTATCAGAATAAAAATAAACAGCTGAGCTCTTCCTGCTGGATCCGCCACTGGATTCCCTCTGGAGAGCAGATTCCTGCCGGGATTTGGGCTTGGCTGAGGATTTTCTGGAGCTGCTGGCTTCTTCCAAGCCTCTCCTTCCATCCAGAGAGGAGCAGGGATTTGTTTTCCCGGCTCAAAACCCGAAGGGAAAAAAACCCTGAAGGAAAAGCAATGGAACCGAGTGGAATTTTCTCCCAGTTTGAGAAAACAGGGAGCAGAATTCTCCATCAAATGCTTTTTCTCTTTAAATAACCGTGACCAGTTTGGTTTTGTTGGAGGTGCAGATTCCATCCGGAGCAGGGGAAAGGCTGGAGAGGAAACAGGGATGCGCAGGAAGCAGGGATCGTCCTTTGGAGCCACAATCCGGGTTATCCAGGACTTTCACTCAGCTTAAAAATCAAAATCAAAGAGGGAAAACTGAAAAAAAAAATGGTCTGTGTGGAAATAATGCCGTTCCCCCATGAGCTCATACTGGTTTTACTGGTTTTTCCAGCTGTGCCTGGAATAAAACTCCCAGTCTCTCCCAGGTATTTTGTGCTGGAGGTTCTCCAACCTCTCCGTCGGATCCGGGATCACACAAAACCTCTCAGATGTTCTTTCCAACACGGATTTTGGCCTTTTTGGGGAGGAAAAGCCTTTGGAAAATCCAGCTTTGTGCGCTGAGGAAGGGCTGGCTCCTTGGAAAAGGTGGATTTCTTGGGAAAAGTGACTTTTTGTGAGTCGGGAAGCAGGGAATCCTCCCTCTGATCTGCCCAGGAGCACGGCAGGGGTTGGAAATGGAGGATCTGCTCCCTTCCAACCCAACCCATTCCATGGTTTTCAGGGATTTCCAGCTGTTATCCATGGGTTGAAACTGGAGGATCTGCTCCCTTCCAGCCCATTCCATGCATCCGTGGTTTTCAGGGATTTCCAGCTGTTATCCATCAATCCCTCAGATTAATTTTTGGCCACAGCTTTACACTGATATCTATAAAAATACATCAAAATCTCAGAGTCCTGAGAATTCCCTGATTTCTAACCTGGCCAAATCCTCATCCCCCTGCATTTCTCCTGCTCTTCCCTCTGTATTTCACCCATCCGAGCTCTCCCAATGGGAATCACCTCCCGGATCCAGGCAATTTCCACTTTGATTNGGGTTGGAAATGGAGGATCTGCTCCCTTTCAAACCAAGCCATTCCATGGATCCATGGTTTTCAGGGATTTCCAGCCGTTATCCCAAGGGTTGGAACTGGAGGATCTGCTCCCTTTCAAACCAAGCCATTCCATGGATCCATGGTTTTCAGGGATTTCCATCCCTGTCATCCCCTCAATCCCTCAGATTAATTTTTGGCCACAGCTTTACACTGATATCTATGAAAATACATTGAAATATCAGAGTCCTGAGAATTCCCTGATTTCTAACCTGGCCAAATCCTCATCCCCCTGCATTTCTCCTGCTCTTCCCTCTGTATTTCACCCATCCGAGCTCTCCCAATGGGAATCACCTCCCGGATCCAGGCAATTTCCACTTTGATTTCTATTTTTAGCAACTCCGTTTCTTTTATTTTTGAGCTCCTTCCGTATTCCCGCCCGGAGCGGTTGAATCACGGCAGCAAAGACAATATCCTTCATTTCTGGGGGAGTTTTTTTGTCCTTCACTTCTGGGAGAGTTTTTTTCCCTGCTTTTTCTTTTTCTGAGTTCCCGGGAGGCAGGAAGGGAAGTTTGGTCCCGGATTTCATTCCCAACCCTTTGGAAATGTCAGGGATTCCATTTCTCCCTCCTTCCCTCCCTTCCAAAGCCAGCAGGAAGGGTGAGGGCCGGGAAAATTGGAATTGGTTTTTGCTTTGTTTCGTTGTGAAACTCCAAAAAAACCCCATGGACAAGACAAGAACATCCAGCGAATCCTTTGGGTCTGGGCCAAATCAAATTCCTGGCGTTTGTTCCAGGGGAAAATCAACCAGGATTTTAGTGCTTCCCGAGCTCTCTGTCATCACCCAGCCCAGATTTCCTTTTCCAGGACTTTTGTCTTGGTTATCAAGCCTAAATTCCCTTTTCCAGGACTCTTTTCTTCATCACTGAGCTGAAATTCTCTTTTCCAGGACTCTTTTCTTCATGACTGGGCTGAAATTCTCTTTTCCAGGACTTTTTTCTTTGTCACTGAGCCCAAATTTCCTTTTCCAGGACTCTTTTCTTCATTATCAAACCTAAATTTCCTTTTCTAGGACCATTTTCTTCATCATTGAGCCCAGATTTCCTTTCCTAGGACTCATTTCTTTGTCATCAAGCCCAAATTTCCTTTTCCAATACTTTTTGTCACGGAGCCAAAATTTCCTTTTCCAGGACTTTTCTTCACTATCAAGCCAAAATTTCCTTTTCAAGGACTCTTTTCTTTGTCATTGAGCCAAAATTTCCTTTTCCAGGATTTTTGTCTTGGTTATCAAGCATAAATTTCCTTTTCCAGGACTCTTTTCTCCATTATCAAACCTAAATTTCCTTCTCCAGGACTCCTTTCTTCTTCGCTGAGCCAAAATTTCCTTTTCCAGGATGATTTTCCCCCCAGTTTTCCCACCATGGAGCCTGGTTTGATCCGACCCCTCTGGTCCTGCTCTTTTTTTGGGAATTCAGCTCCCTCCGGTACCAGCACTGACCTAAACGTGTCCATTTTATTCCCAAGTCTTAAAAAGTTGTTGAAATTTTGGAATATTTTCGTGGCTGGGGGCTCCAGGTGGAAGTGGCCAAGGGAATTTCTAATGGTGTCAATAATGTCAATAATTATAATAATGCTAATGTTAATATTACTTATAATTAATTAATCTATTTTAATATTTATTTATTGTTTATTTGAATATTTTAATTAATTAACATTACTAAGGATGCTGCAACAATAATGATAATAATGATAACGATATTACAATGATGTTACTATTAAAATATTAATATTAATATTAATATGAATATCAATACTAAGAATAATATTAATGTTGTAATACTAATAATGCAAGAAGCAGGATGAGTTGAGTTTTGAGGTCCTTCCAATCCAAACCTTTCCATGATTTTAGGACAAGAAATCTTTTATTAATCCACTTGTATTCCTAATATTTATTCTTACACTCTCATGTGATGGGAAAATGATTTTTTGAACTTTGCAGCAGCTTTGGGAGCACAAAATCAGAACTAAGCTCCCACTTTTCCTGAGCTGATCATTAGATTTTGTTTCGATCTTCCAGTGGAAATCTGAGATTTCCTGGCGGAATTGGATGCCCCTGGAAATCCCAGATCCAGGAGTTTTATTCCCCTGCAGTGGCATTGCAGCTGCGTTCATTAAAAAGTGGTTCTGCCTTAATTAGCAGAGTGAATAAAATGCAATTACCAGGCCAGGCCGCTGCCAGAGGATTTATTAAACAGCCAGAGGAGACAGCAGAGCTCTGATGCTCAGCCCGAGGAAAATCCAACATTTTTATTCTGCTGGCCCAAGAAAGACTCAGACACCAAAACCCCTTAAATTTGACTTTTTATTTCATTGCAGAAGAAAATCCAACGTAGGCCTCATTAGGTTATGCATCTTTAATTATAAAAATAAGCAAAGAAAATAACTTGCCTCTCTCTCCTCGCTATGATATGTCTCAAATAACCTTTATATGAACACACGGAGCTTTACAAATGTCACGGAAACAATAAATAAGGACATATACCAGATATGCTCACTGTTTATTCCAGTACTCAGCAAAAAAAAAACCAAAATCCCCCCCAAATCCCCAAACTCTCTCCCTTTTCCCTTTCCTAGGTCTCTTTAAATTATAAATACAAATAATGCAGATTTATAATGGCACGAAAACGTCTAAAGTGCAAACGAATCACGAGACTCATGCAAACCTTCCCAGAGAAGCCCCTCCCGCCCCGAGAGAAAATCCTTTAGTGAGACTGGAAAAATAAAGCAGAGATGTGAACGCCGAGGTGAAATTGCTGGACTTGGTCTTGGGGATCGTCCCCCTCGCCGAGGGATCTCTCACGCCTAAATCCAAACTTTTCCATCATTCCCAAGGGATGGGAAGAGCCTCCAAATCCCCTGGGAGCGCCCAGCTCGAGCGAGGGGAGGGATGAGCGATCCCAAATTGCTCCCTGCTCCAGCACGGGGACGAAAGCGGCCTCAAAGCAGCTCGAAAACCGGGAATTGCGGCTCTCTGGGACACGGATGGCACAGCGGGAATTCCCTGGGGCACCACAGCAAATCCCACCGAGGGGAAATCATCTTCCCGCTCCTCTTCCCACCCGTATCCAGGAGAGAAAGTTGAAATCGCTGCTGGAAAGGGAAATTTCATTAGGGCACCCCAAAGCAAAGATGGGATTGGGAGGCCCAAGGCTCCTCCCCAGCCCCAAATCTGCTTTAGGCACCTTCTTTGGGGTTCCAGAGAAATGGGTGGGGGGAGAAGCCGCTTTCCATGAGGAATTTCCCTTCCCATGGAAGGTGGGGCTGCCAGGTGTCCTTGGGGATCTCTCGGAAGCTTTGGGAGCTCCCAGTGGGAGCTCTGGAGCATGGCAGAGCCTCCCAGGTGGCTTTGGCCAGGGAAAGACTTTGTGTGAGCAATTCCCAAACAGGAGCGTGGACTGGATGCACAAATCCCAGCGGAATTCCCCGGCTCCCAACAGTGGGAAGTCAGGGATGCACCCCTGGGGTCAATTCCTAAACGTAATCCCAATTTTGGGGTCAGGATATTCCAGGAGCTTTTGGTTTTCACCTCTCAGAACTTTGTGTCGGCCTCTCAATCCCTGCCTGACTCAGGAAGGAGCAGCTTTGCATCTTCCTTGCCCTGGATGGCTCCTTTGGAGTATCCCAAAAAAATGAAAAATTCCGACCCTCCACTGATGTCAGCAGCATTTTTTTGCTGCTTCCAGTTCTCTGCCAGCACTTTTGGGCTACATTTCGTGAAGACAGCAACATCTGAAATGCTGCCACTGCATCTGGTTTCGATGTTTTAGCAGCAAGTTCTGGTTTAAAGGCTTTGTGGTTTTCCAAACAACACAAAAAAAATTAAAGTTCTATTGCTTCAGGTTTCCACAAGAAAAAGAGATCCCTCCTTTATCTGAGGAAGAGCCTCCCACTCTGCAGAGACTCCGAGGGGTGCATTTGGGATTGGCCTGGTGGATCCCACACCACAAAGTGGATTTTTTGGCTCACCAGAGCCTGGCTGGGGTGGGGAGCGCGTTTGGGGTCTCCCAGCTCTTCTCCTCTTCCCAGAGCCCGCTGAGGAGGAGGAGGATGGAGGAAAGACAGCTCCCAGAGCGTTCATTCCGGGAGAGAATGGAAGGATTTTCCCTGCCTTTCCCCAGAAATCCTGACGGGAGTTTTGCCCTGTGAGATTCCCAAAGGTTCTGATCATTCCGAAATTCCCGGCAGCTCTGCCTTGGGTCTAAGTGCATCTCCAGGACAGGACTGACCAGACTGAACTTGGGTTTTTTATGGATTTTTCCTCAATTTTAGCTCTGAAAGGCCGTTCCTGGCCCTGCAATTCCCATCCTAAACCTTTCCCCTCTTCCTTTCCGAAAAGGCCACAGAGTAGAACGTGAACTCTGGACTGTGACAGAGGTGCTGCTTCCAGGAAAAAGAAAACAATAATAAAGAAAGAGCTGACTTACAAAACTCAGCTTAGGCAATAAAGTTATTCTGTTCTGCTCCTCTGAAGCAGACTCTGGTGGAGTTTATGTACAGTACAGACAGATTTTAGCACTATTTATACCACAGTTAGAGCAAGGCCTTTAATACTCTAATCTTAAGACAGGCTTTGTTTCTGTTAGGCTTCATTTAAAGCTTCAGGCAGTTAAATACAGTACAGAGATGTGAGCTTTGAAATACAACGCACGATTATGGGACCTCCTGACCAGCTCCAGCCACGGCCTGGCACCTCTTTCCATGCAGAACACGTCCCTCTCCTGGTTTGGGGTTTGTGGGGTGGTTTGAACTCGTTTTGCACCGTGGTGCCAGGTCCTGGTGACTAAAACCATCCAGCGAGTTTGGTAAATCCCGATTGAAATGTGTTCACAGCGCTCTGCTGGAAGGATCAGGACTGGGGGTGACACTACAGGACCAGGAACGTGACATCCATGTTCGTCCATGGCCAGCACGGATTCATGACACGAATTGCACGGATATTTTTAGGATGTGCAAGAGCTTTTAGTGCATCTCTCGTCACCTGCAGGAGAGGACCGGCTCCTCCCCTCGGTGCCGGATCTCCAGGCCCGGGTGGTGTCAGCACAGTTTGGGACAAAACCTGGCCTCCAAACGTTGGGAGTTTGGTGTCTGAAGGCCTGACCGCTGCAGGGATCTATGCAAGACTAAGATTTTTTGGGATAAGAGATTTTTTGGGGGAAGAGAAGAGCCGGAGCCGTTTGGCTGGCGGGAAAGCCGCGACACCGAACACAGACCCATGCAGAAGTGTTGTTCGAGAGGAACAGAAAAGACGAACGAACTAAAGGAGCCCGAAGGAGCTAAACCCAGCTCCTGGGGCTTGAAATACCTACAGTCCACCGGCTTTGGGTGCAGCACTCTCCTAGAGCAGAGCCCTCAGCTTTGGCCGTGCCGGGCCTCCCTCGCCGCGTCAGGCGCGCTCGGCGGAGCCGCGCTTGGCGTGGGCTGGCGCGGAGCCCTCACCTCGGAGGTTCCTGAGGAGCAGCTTCAGCTTCTGCGGCTCCGAGAGCCTCCTGCGCAGGAAGTCGGCGCGCGGGTGGCCCTGGGCGCAGTGGTCGCTCTGCAGCAGGTGGAACAGGCTGGCCATGTTGGGCCCGATCTTCTCCATCAGGCTGTCCTTGATGGTGCTCACGGTCTCCTCGTCGCACTCCAGCAGGCTCCGCACCAGCTTGTTGTAATACCTGCGGCACAGGGACCCCGTTTAAGGCTCAGTGTCCCCCCCAGCCAGGCGACCAAACTGCCAGAATCAGGATTTTTAACTCAGCCAGGGCAGGTTTGGGATGGATTTCTGGCAGTGTTGTCACAGAACTTTTAAGGTTGGAAAAGATCTCCAAGGCCAAGTCCAACCTTGCTGTCACTGCACCCAAACACCCTGGGCATGGAGCTGCTGTGCTCTGGCACAGGGAAGCAACACCAACACCCAAATTCTGATTTATTGCACTAAACAAGCAGCTCTGGGAGGTGAGGGAGCGAGCACAGCGGGTTTGGAGTGATCCTGGTGGGTCGGGAAGGTAAAAACAGCAGCTGAGAGCTGTAGAAATGGGTTAAAGGGTGTGATTCACCCTCTGCCAAACACCCGAGTTCCTGGAGCTTTGGGAAGGAGAATAACTGGTGTTTCTAACAACAGATCCTGCCGGGATCCCAGCCTGGCCTGGCCTCTGCTCTGAGCAGAGCCATGGCCGGATCCATCCCTGGGGCACCATTCCCTCTGTCCCCCTGCCTCCCTTTCCCTGCACAGCCCTGACAAGGAGCAGAAGAGGGAGAGCAGCTCAGTCCAAGCCCGGCAGATCCACGGATTCCCTTGGGACACATCTTCGGGACACACAATCGATTGTCACTTCCAAGCCCACCATGCATGGAACCCCAAGCGAGGCTTCCCCTGCCTCCTCTCCAGCTGCATCTTCCCCTTCCAGCAGCCCTGGGCACAAATTCCCTGTCCAAGGAGGAGCCAGGATGTGGTGCTGCTCTGCATTCGCAGCCCTGCTGAGAATTCCTCCAAGGAATGCTCCTCCACAGCCCCGGGAGCACCTGGCCCCTCCCTGCGCCAGGGAACATCTTCCCAGGGAGGCAACGTTGGGAAAAAGAGCAGCAGTCCCACATTCGCTGGGATTTCTGCCTGAAAGGACGTCGGGGAGATTATTTTAAGCCTTTAAGGTCACGGTGACATTTTTCCACAGGAGCGGAGAGGAGAATAACCTGCAGGTGGAGGAGGGGAAGGAAGAGGGAAATGAGAGTTCCCATCCCAAGTCCTTTCCCAAGTCTCAGCCCCGGCCCTTGGAGCAGCCAGGGGAGGTCAGGTGAGGTCAGAGTTTGAGCTGCACGAAAGGCCCAGGCTGCGGCTCGCTGTGAGCCCAGCTCAGCAGGGCTGGGAGCGAGGTCTGAACTGGAGACGAGCAAAGCTGGGCCAGCCACACACCCGGCTTAAGCCAGGGCCAGGAACGGAGCCCGTCCAGCCCCGCGGGCTCCGGGGTCGGACACTTCTCCAGAGCCTGTCAGGAGCTGGGCTGTGAGCGAGCTTTTCCTGCCCTGCTGCTCCTGCCCCGAGATTAAATCACAGGAAGATGCAATGACCTTTAACTACTTCCCCTCGGCAGCCCGGCCAAGCGGCACATTCTGCTCCCGCGGCTCTGCGGGGCCGGGCGCTGGGAAAGCAGGATGCTCCGGCAGCCCGCGGAGAAACCTCGGAGCTGGGAAATCCTGCTGCTTTTGTTCCTCAACGTGTCACAATATCCTCTGCCTCGGGCTGGGAGAGGAGCTCCTCCGCCTCCAGGGCTCGGTCCTCTCAGAGAGCATCCCCAGCGCTGCCCGCGTGTCCCCGTGTCCCCCTCCGAGGGCTGCTGAGCTCCACAGTCCATCGGTTTAACCTGGGACTCTACAGAGCTGCCAGCTCCTCCCCTGATCCTCCTCCAAATCTTCTTGAGAGAAGAGGGGCAAAGATTCACAAATTCCATTTTTACTGCCCCCCAGTATAATTTCGCCTTCCCAATTTTGCCATTTGCTGGATAGACAAGAAAAAATTTCTCCATCTGCCACAGAGTTTCCTATAATAGGAAATGGATTTCCATGATCTTTGTGGGTCCCTTCAAACTCTGGATATTCTGGGATTCTCTGAATAAATTTATGCTGGTTGATGCAACATAAAACGTATTTATCACCCTCACACCTGTCCTGGGACAGGTCTGGAGGTTTGGGATGCTCCTGGACCCAGTCAGAACCACCGCAGAGGGGCTGAGGCCTTGGCCACAGCCCGGCCCCACGTCCCAGAGCTCTGTTTGCACTCCAGTCCTGGAGCTCATTTACTCCAACCGCTCCAAAAGGTCCCTTTTATCCCGATCACAAGACTCAGCACTGATTGTTCCAGGATTTGGAGGAAGAAATCCCTGTCCCTGCAGCGTGACTGCGCAGACTGCAGCAGCTCCCTGAAGCCTCCCTGTGTCCCTTGTCCTCAGAGGACGGGGACAGGGCTCAGTCCTGTGCTCAGAGGAAGGTGCCAGGCAGCAGCGTGACATTGCCATCCCTGCAGGCAGCAGGAACAGGAGACAACCCCAAACCAGAGCAGTGAGAGCCCAGGCCGTCCCTAGAAACGAGAGACACTGGACCGTGGCACAATGGGGTTATACAGGATCAGGTTTGCCGGTTCCTTCAGTTTTTCCTGGTTTTTTGTAGCAGTTCAGTAACTTGGAGGACAAGGATTCATTTTCCAGGGGCCAGATAAACCCCAGGAAGGGGATGGCTGCAGTCTGGAGGAGGGAATGGGGTTGCAGAGGATGGAGATGGCCAGGCTGGATGGGCTCTGAGCAGCTCGGGGCAGTGGGAGGTGTCCCTGTGCTCGGCAGGGCTGGGATGAGATGGGGTTTAAGGTCCCTTCCCACCCAACCCATTCCACGATTCCATAATTCTCTGAACAGCTCTGAAGTGCTCAACACCCCAGAGACGCCCAATTATTCAACCTGATTTGAGATTATTTCCTGTATTCAAACCAGAAAAATTAACATTTAAACAAACCCCAGCCTTTGGAATAAGGGATGTCTGGTTCATTGAATGATTCTCCTCTGGAGATGCTTTTAAATGTATTTCCCAAAAGGAGAAATACATGTATTTCGCAAAAAGGGAAATAAATGTATTTCGCAAAAAGGGAAATAAATGTATATTCCCAAAAAGGGAAATAAATGTATTTCGCAAAAAGAGAAATAAATGTATATTCCCAAAAAGGGAAGGGAGAACGCTGCTAAAACGGAGCGGGGTTTGAAGGGGCAGAGAGCTCTGCTGGGCTGAGCTGTTCTAGGACTCGCAAGCATTTATCACCTCAGCCCCTCTCATTCCTGCCCCTGCAATTCCCACCTCCCATATCCCGAGGAAAGCCCTGCGTACCGGTTGGAGAACTGGTTTGGGAGCTGCACCACCTCGGTGATGGCCTCGGGGTTGCGCTTGGCGATGCCGCACATGTCCAGCTTGCTGTAGCACTCCTCCTGCACCTCGGAGATCATCCTCTGGAACGTGGAGCACCTGCGGATGGCCAGGAACACCTTGGACGTCACCCCGTTGGCGATGCACTTCAGGCTTTCCTTCACGAAAGCTTTTCCCTGCAAACGGAAGGAAAAACACCTTCACCTGCACCGGAATTCCCGGGAATCCAACAGGAGGGGGGGTTATGGATACTCCACCAGGCCTGGCTGTGTTAATTACCCTCCTGCAATTACAGACCTGCCAGGCACGGCAGGGAATGGACTTGAATTCCCCCAGTTATCGCAGAGTTGTCCCTCTCAGCAGCTGGGATGCTCTGAACTCCCATTCCCAAAAGATTTAGGCATTGGGAATGTTTGACCAGGAAGTGCCAGGACCAGGGATGGGCCAGTTCTGTCCCACAGAGCGATTTAACATCAATTTAATGCCTGCACTTCAACACATCTGGTTCAGACCTCAAGAGCCTTTAAGAGCTTTTAAATTTCTCCTCGGGAGCAGGAGCACAGGGACCAAGGAGCTGTGTGAATTTTGGGAGGAAAACACAGAGGGAAAGGGATTTTGGCAGAGCACAGCCCTCCAATATTATCCCGTTTATTCTCCTCGCAGCCCCAGTCTGGCCGCGTATTCCCAGATCCAAACCCTTCCAACTCCCAGCCCAGCCCTGTGCCAGGTCACACAGTCAGGAGATTTATTTTGTTAGAAGAACATTTCTATTTCCTCCTGGAGAGGAAACCTCGCTCTCCGCCCCGCGGAACCCTCCGTGCCAAGTCCGCACACGGGGCAGGGAGCGGGTGGAAAAAGAGCCCTGGAGGACGCGTTTGGAGCCAAAAACGGGGGCTGAGAGGAGCAGCCGAGCAGCAGGAAGGGCTGCAGGAAGGGGAGGGTTAATCCTGCTCAAAGCACAGCTTAAATTGCGGCAGGCATTGAGCGGAGCGTTTAGCACGTGCTTTAGGACCCGCGGGACCCGTCGGGGGCATGAAAAGGCGGCTCCGGTTTATTCTGGGCCGGGTTTTATTCTGGGCCGGGTTTGATTCTCGGCCAGGTTTGATTGCCGTCCCCCTGGTGCCCGGGCTGTACCTGAGTGTCGAATTTAGCAGCGCTGTAGAGGAAGGACTTGCAGATGTCGTACATCCCGTCCGTGTCGCACGTGGAGTTCTCCAGGCAGGCGAAGGCGCCGCAGCCCACCTGGAGGGCACTGTTCAGGCAGCGAACCACCTCGGCTGCGGAGAGAGGCACGGGAGCGTCAGCACCCGGACACGGACCGCAGCCCGCGGCCGAATCCCGCTCCGGTACCGCGGCCCAATCCCGCTCCGGCACCGCGGCCCAATCCCGCTCCGGGACCGCGGCCCAATCCTGCTCCGGTACCGCGGCCCAATCCCGCTCCGGTACCGCGGCCGAATCCTGCTCCGGCACCGCGGCCAGCAGGGCTCGGCTCGAACCACCCCTGATGCACAAAATCTGCCCCGGAGCAGGGCTGGGAGAGCTCAGCCCGGAGAAGAGAAGGCTCCAGGGAGACCTCAGAGCCCCTTCTGCTGCCCAAAAGCAGATTATAAAGAAGTGGGAGAGATTTTTTTTATATATACACAATGACAGAACAGCCGGGAATGGTTTTAAGCTAAAAAAAGGAGAGATTTAGGTCAGATATTAGGGAGAGATTTAGGTCAGATATTAGGGAGAGATTCTTTGCTTGGAGGGCAGGGAGGCCCTGGCACAGGGTGCCCGGAGAGATTGTGGGTTCCTCATCCCTGGAAGTGTCCAAGGCCAGGTCGGAGCACCCTGGGATTGTGGATTCCTCATCCCTGGAAGTGTCCAAGGCCAGGTCGGAGCATCCTGGGATAGTGGGAGGTGCCCCTGCCCATGGGTGGGATGGGATGAGCTTTGAGGTCCCTTCCAACCCAAACCATTCCAGGATTCTATAATTCTGCAACTCCACAATTCTATAATTCCAGGATTGTACAATTCCAGGATTCTCTGAACTGAAGACACGACCAGCACCCCCAGGAGCAGAAACTCCGAGTACCAAACCCCTCGAGAGTCACACACGGATTAAAAGCAGTAACACCTCACAGTCCTTGCTTCGATGGAGACCCAAATGCCCATCCCAACCCGCTTCTCATTTCAGGAGTTTACAGCTTTATCCCAGCTCCCTCTAAAGAAGGAGAAGGGGTGAGGATGGGCCCACGGAAAGCTCTGGGTGCTGAGGTCTCTTCCTCGGACTTTGAAGGGAGCAGCCTGGCAGCACCCGGCTCACAAAACGGAAATTCTGAAAATGAGATTGAACTGATGGCAAATGCCAACAAGTTGGCAGGAAATCGCACTTATTGGGAGGTATTTGTGCTTTTCTAAAAAGCCTGAATTACCTAGAAAGAAGATTTTAGCTTGCGAGTCAATTCTCAGCACTCAAAAGGACTCGATCCAGCAGCTTGGTGCTAAAACTGCCCTGGGAGTTTGCAGGCGTAGCCAAAAAAGGTCATTTTTGCTGAAGATTCGAGAGGGGAAGGGAGATTTGGGCAGAGAAAGTTCAGGTAATGGAGCTCCGGGGGTAATGAAAAGCCTGGATGCAGCGGTCGGTCTGAACGCCACGGTATCCATGTCATCCCGGCTTTCTCAGAGCAGATCCCGTGCATTTTAACAATGAATCAGCAGAATTGCCACATGATTGCCCTGAAATTAGCCGGGATTAACCTTTCCGGGTGAGCCGAACATCTGTCCCCTCCCGTGCCTGGGCAAGGCACGTTCATTGCTTTTGCAGCTCAGGTTACCAGACATTCTTGGGGAAGAAATGCGAACCCAGGGTCCCCCTTCCAGCCCCGAGGTGTGGGAAAAGTCAGGCTTTACTGGGAAAGAACACACCTTATTCAGAGCCGAGTGGTAGCCTAAAGATAATTCTTTATAATCAGGATTTTTCCCGAAAAAAAGGAGAAATAATATTTTAAAAAATCCCCCAATTAACCCCTCGTCGTTCCGCGCTCTTGCTGACGTGCCTGAAGGGAGGAATATTTGGTAATTCATCCCCTCCCCGGTTCATAACCTCCCGCAGCACGAGCCAGCCCCATAATTAGCTTTCCACAGGTTCCAATTAGAACTTCGCTCGCAGCAGACTCCGGGTGCGCGGAGCTCTGATTGTTTTAGGCACGGTGCGAGAGGGAGACCCCACGTTTCTATAGCAACCAAATACAAAAGCAAATGGAGCAAACACCCCGCTCCAACGCTGCAGAGCCTTGCGGATCTAAAATAAGGCAGCTGTTAATGAGCTCCGAATTAGAGCCTTAATATCTTTGCGGCACAGAAGGCCGATTTTTAATTCCCATTGTTCCAGACAATGTCTCCAAGTTATCTAAGCAGCAAAGTCGAGACATCCAGGGCTGACTCGCCAGCATTTTTTTTTTTCTCCATTGTGAAAGCAAGTTTGTTAAATGTCACCAATGTATTTTTACAGTCGCAGCTGACCGATAGCGATCAGTTTGTGACAATCACAGCGAGCAGGGGACAGTTCCTAGGTTACTGCATTCTTCAAAGTGGCGGCTCTGGCTCCCCCTCTTTGAACAGACAGATGTTCACAGAACAATGGGTCAGTCCCAGCGCCGCGGATTTTATCAACTTCCTAAAAAGCAAGGGATTTAACACCAGCGCAGCGCTGCGACTGGGGGAGGGAGAGGGATACATGCAAGCAGGAAAATAAAAATGATAAAAAGTGCACGGAACTCGTTGAGGAGCCGAGGGAGGAGGGGAGAGCCTGGATTGCATCCTCGCAGCGCTTCCCTGCCCCGGCTCCTACAGGAGATTCCTGCTCCAGCTCTGCACCAGCAGCTCCTGCCAGCCCTGAAAGGAACATTTGTGCCGCCAGCCGGTAAGTTTATAAGGGAAAAAAAAAGGAAAAATAATGAAAAAGAAGAAGAAAAATCAGCAGCAGAGAAAACGGAGACAGTTTAAGGCATCGGGGCTGCGGCTCCGAGCCCTCCTCGCTGGCGTTACCTGAGTTCTGGGCTGCCACCCGCGCTTTCCTGGGGCTCACAGAGTCATTCTGCTCAGCTTCGTAGGATGCGGATGCACTGATCAGCAGCAGCAGGAGAAAACCAGACTTTAGGAGCATTCTCTGACAAGTTTCCGCTAAGTGTGGGGTTGGGGTTTTTTTTCTTTTTTTTTTGGGTGGCTTGATTTTTTTTTTTTTTTTTTTTTTTTTTTTTTTTTGAAGAAAGATCTGGTCTGAAATCTTATCAATNTTTTTTTCTGTTTTTTTTTTTTTTTTTTTGGGATGTGTGCGCCTCTCCTCTTCCACTCCGGCTTGAGCAAAGACGTGGAGCTGGATACGCGCTCGCAGGAGGGAGGGAAGGAGGGAGGGAGGATCCTGGCGAGCCCGGGGATGAGCGCAGGGATGTGCGGCGGATCCGGGTGCCCCTCTGGCTGCTGCTCGCTGGGGGACCGGGAGCAGCGAGGTTTTATAGCCGCCCTTATCGGTCCCCCCCGGGCTGCGGAGCCAATCGGCGGCGCTGGGCAGAGCCAGGGGAGGACTGGACTCATTCAAGCCCCACGAAACTGCAACTTCACAGGAAGAATATTTTCCAGCCCATTAAAAGTACCTGCCAAAGAACAATGAGCGAAAAGTTCATCCTTGGAGGAGCGGTGGGAAAGGGGAGGGGGGAGGCTTCCTATGGATAATGGAGCTCGAGGAAATGACAGCGCCGTCCTAAAGCGCCCCCGCCCCAAAAGAAAATCACCTGCCCTTTAGGAAAAGCTGCTCCCATCCCTCCGGGAGCGATGCCGGGCTTAGGGCGGCTCGGGAGGGGGAAGGGGCGGCTTTGCGGGGCTCGGGGCTGGGGCTGGCGGGGATCCTCTCGCTCCTGCCCCGGCGCTCACCTTTCCCCTCGCTGCCGGTGCCTCCTCCTGCCCCAGCACGTGCGAGCGCCGGGATTCATCCCTGCCCTCACGTAGGCACATGCAAATCCCTCCCTGCCCCAAACCTCGCCTGCTGCCGCCTTAGCTCCCCTCACCTGCACCGTTCCCTCCACACAATCAGCTATTCAAACCTTTTGCTGCGTCCCCAAAACCAATTTTTAGGTGTTCCGTGGTTTTCCTCATCCTCCCCCTCCCCCTGCTCCAAACTCAATCCTGTTTTTCAGATTTCATAACGGGAGGAGGCACCCTAATGCTTGATTTAATCTCGGTTTTAATGGGCACGTAACGAGGATTAACACTCTGGAGAACTGATTATCCCGAATCCCAGAGACAATTCAAAGCTCTGCGTGTTCCAGGGATGAAAGTGCAGCAGGGCTGTTAAAGCCTTAGAGCTGAAAGGAAATCGGGAAAGGTGCGTGGAGAAAGAGCTCCAGATAAAAAGTTACAAGTTCCTGCAGCTTAGAGTAAACCCGAGGATTCAGAGATCAGGTCTGGCTGATCTGAGCTGAGGTGGTTTGGATCCTGGGCACGTTTGGGGCTCGCTCTGCCGTCCCAGGATCTTTTCTGGGAAGGGGAAGGACTCAGCTTTGTGGTGCCAGGCAAGGAAATCCAGCTTGGATAGATCCATGGATCCATCCTGGTACGGAATTCCCACTTGACGAACCAATCCCACAAATCTCATTCAGGTGAAGTGCAAAACTCCTCATTTTGAGGCGTTTATTCGGTTTTATGGCAGCTAAATTTCAAAGGCAATGAGGAAGAATTTACAGAGAAGCAGGAGGAGGCTCTTTCCATGGAGCTCCAGAAGCTGTGCCCACTGCTTCACCCCATTCCTGCCTGGTTTTCCCTGGGAAAACGGGATCGCTCTGGATCCTGCCCGTCCCTGTCGCCGATCTCTCCCGGTTCGGGCAGTGCTGGCCCATTCCCGGCGGTGCCGGCTCCCTTTGGAATGGGAACAGGAGCGAGGTTGTGCTCCTGCCCGGGGGTCACAGGAACAGCTGTGCCAGATGTTCCAAGCGCACTCCAAAAGCCTTGAAACAGGAGGGTTTCGGGTTTCGGGTTTCGGCTCCGGTTTGGGACACCGAGCCAAATTCATTAAATAAAGAACAAAAAAAAATCAAGAAAAAGAAGCAGCAGCCCCGCAAAGCGTTGTGGTTTCTCCACTTCAGAGCCCCGGTCCAGTTTGGAAGCGAGAATAATCCCGGAGGGTTTGATCCTGATTAAATCAAAAGCAACTCTGGCAGCGACTTCAATGGGGGCTGACTCACGGCTCCAGCGCCGTCCTCTCCGCAGGGGAAGCGCTGCATTTTCCACACGATTGGATCGCAAACTCCCGGCCCGATCCCTCCACCCTTCACCCCCAAGGTGAACATTCCCACTCGGCTTTTGCGGCTTTTCGAGCCTGCAAACCCAGGCAGGTTGTCCCGGCCCTCCGAGCACGTCCCCATCCCTGGGAGTCCAAGCGCGGGGAGGAATTAACGCCGAGGGGACACCGAGATTATTCCAGCACCTTTTCGGTTCTTTCTCCTACCCTTTTCCCGGGGATTTGCTCCTTTAGGGCTGCATTTGATATTCGTACCTGCTGCATGTTCTGATTACGAGCAGCAGGAGCAGGAGGTGAGTGAGGCTCAGTTTGGTGACCCCGCGAGTGGTGCTGGATCTGGACACAAATATTAAAATACCAGGAAAACCCTATGGAGGCTCCAAAAAGACCCCGTGGAGGCTGAACTTCTTTTATTTTGCTTTAGAAGAGTGGGGATGATTTCAGGAGTGAGGGACCCACGCTGAGCTGCTGTCAAATTTGGCAGAAGACTCGTACAAGCAAATTTCTGCCCGAGACCTCGGAGTCCTGCGCTACCAGAGCACATTTGCATTATTTCTTTTGCATATTGAAGGCAACCGGGGCTCAAAATTCCCTGGAAACTTCCATTCTGCCCTCGCTGGGGGATTTCCGAGGAGTTTGGTGGCTGAGGAGCTTGGCTTCAATCCTGTACCAGGTTTTAAAGGGAAAAAGGAACAGCCAGCGATGGAATCACTGCCCCAAAAGCAGTGGTTTGCCCATTGCAGGGCACTGACCTTTAAAACTGTTGTTAGAAGGTTTAGGGATACAAGAACACCCATTATGGGATAAGGTTTTCCCTAAAAACCTTCCTTCCTCCCGATCTCAGGTAACAGCTGCTCTACAGCCTAGGGAGCTCATAAAAAACACCAAACAAAACCAAAATAAAAAGTTTCCCCATTTGTTCCTAAAAGCTTGGCACGAGCTGCTGGAAGATTTTCCCCGTGGCTTCCCTTACAGGTGAAATGCTGGAGGGTTTCTTTTCCTGGCTGCTCCGTGGAAAGAGAAAAAAGAAAGGCACTGTTAGCCCTGGGAGAATCACCCCCTTCTTTCCATTCCCATTCAGCAGACCCTATTAAATTGCACAGCCCGGGCTTTTGTGACACTGCTCCTCTATTCCCAAGGTGTTAAGATTTTTATCCAACCTCACTCAAAAAAAATCGAGAGGGAGGAGAAAAGAAACGAGGAAAAAGAGAAAGGAGGACCTAAAGTCAGTGACCCCCCCCGCTTTCTGCTCAGCTGCTCCTGGCTGGGAGCTGCTGCGAGGGCGGCCCCCCTTTCCCTTCCATTGTGTAACTGGATCCCTTCCCACCTTTCTCCTCATTTTCCCAGCCGGGACCCCTCCGCTCCCCGCGCTCCGGAGGGACGTGAGCAACTGCATCACCTCGGGAGCGAGCGGCGCTGCGCCGCCCGGCCCTGCACGTCCTGCCCGCGGTCTGCCCTGCCCGGCTGCTTCCCAGGGAACAGGCATTCCCTGATCCTTGCCTTCCCAGCAAACCAGCGTTCCCTGATCCTACCCAGACATCCACCCTGCCCGGCTGCTTCCCAGGGAACAGGCATTCCCTGATCCTTGCCTTCCCAGCAAACCAGCGTTCCCTGATCCTACCCAGACATCCACCCTGCCCGGCTGCTTCCCAGGGAACAGGCATTCCCTGATCCTTGCCTTCCCAGCAAACCAGCGTTCCCTGATCCTTCCCAGACATCCACCCTGCCCGGCTGCTTCCCGGGGAACAGGCATTCCCTGATCCCTGCCTTCCCAGCAAACCAGCATTCCCAGATCCCTGCCTTCCCAGCAAACCAGCGTTCCCTGATCCTTCCCAGCAAACCAGC
>VZTG01000559.1:0-10239 GCA_013397845.1 Melanocharis versteri | reverse complement strand
TTTTCCCCTGTCCCTTGGCCCTTGTCCCTTATCCCTGTCCCTTGTCCCTTTTCCCCTGTCCCCTGTCCCCTGTCCCTTTTCCCCTGTCTCTTTTCCCCTGTCCCCTGTCCCTTTTCCCCTGTCCCTTGTCCCTGTCCCTGTCCCTGTCCCACACTTCTGCCTCCAAAGGCAGCCCCAGCATCCCGGCAGCCCCGATCCCAAACCCACCCAGACCACCTGCCTGGGAAAAGGCTCCTCAGCCGGGTTTCTGGGAGGGTGGAACCCAGCAGTTCACACAAAATCCACCTGAAACCACGGCACGGGTGTGCCTAGCACCATGGAATGCTGCAAAATCCTTGGAATTGCATCCCCTGGCTGCCCACTGCCTGATTTTTATGGGATCACCCCCACACGGCCAGAGGATCAGCAGGAATTCCCTTGGTTGTCCCTCCATCCTCAGAAAACACTTCCCACCCTCCCTTTCCTGAGTCATTAAACACAAGTTTATAATGAAATAAATGAAATAAGAGTTTCCCCAGCACGGTTATGGTGGGAAACAAGAAGCTCTGGACCAGGCTGGGAATTTCTGGGTGAGAAAAGCCTCAAATCCAATTTTCCCTGCACTTTCTGCTGGAGCTGCCTGAAGCCTGTTCGGGATGTGTTAGAGCCCAGACATTTGTCTGACAAATTCCTGGTGAACAAAGCACACAAAGCTGGAACTCGAGCTATGTCCGAGGCTATTTATGTTTGTCCCTTTGCAAGTTGTTTCTTTCAGGAAAAGTTTCCCGTTTAAGAAACTCAGATTTTTAGGTGCCTGCAAGAAAATTCCCAACTCCCAAAAAGCCCCTCAGCACCCAGGTTTTGCTGGATAAATCCAGCCCTTCTCAGATTAACCTTAAAATGCATCTTCAATGGATTTTACCTCCAAGAGCTCATTTTTTAACCAAAAAAGGCCTGAGCAGGAGGTGCTGCTTTGAGATTTCCAGGAAATTGAGGCATTCAGAACCTCAAAATTAATCTCCCAAGCACAACCCCCTTCCAATTAAGTGATTATAGAAATGCACACGAAGCAGCTGCTGAAACACACCTCAGCTATGGGATATGGGCAGCACAAGTTCCTGCTGAACACGCAGGAAAATGGGATTTTCCCTCAATTTCAGGGCTTGTTTCTGTTTTGCCTTTTTAGTTCTTAAGAGGATGAACCCAAGACAAGTTAATCTCAACCACCCAGTGGAAAATCAGGGTGAACACAGGGGATTTTCGCCCTCCATCCCTCAATTTACTCCATTAATGACACCCCCCGAACTTTTTCCAAGAGGAAGCCTCTGTCCTCGTTGAAAACTGATGGGAACAGGATTGGGATCCAGGACAGGCAGCCTGACCTCAACCATGGATCCAAATCCTTTCCTGAGGGGTCAGCACAACCCCAGAGCCTCATTCCTGGTCCTTTCCATTCCATTGCTGCATCCCAGCCCTTCCAAAGCAGGAACAGCTCTTTGGGATCCCAATTCCTGCTCTTCTTCCTCCCAGGCAGCTCCATGGAAAAAAAAAAAAACTGTGTCAGCCTTATCAACCCCAAAGGTGATGTGATAAACTGGGGGCCTTGGCATCCTCTAACATTTTCCTCTTGGAGCAGCTTTCCCAGGGGAGCTGTGGCTGCCCCTGGATCTCTGGAAGTGTTGATTCAGGCCTTGGAGCACCCTGGGATAGTGGAAGGTGTCCCTGCCCATGGCACTGGATGGGGATTAAAATCCCTTCCAACCCAACCCATTCCAGGATCCTGTGACAGGACCAGCCCCTCCCAGCGGCACTTTTGTCCCAAAGCAGCCAAAATCCCGTCCTGTGTCAGCAGAGCCGCGGGGAGCCACAGGCCACTGCTCCAGTTCAAAGCCTCTTTCCCGGGAGCAGGGCCAGGAACATCCCAAATTGAAAGCACACACTTGATACGAGCACCCTGATCAGCTCCAGCTCCAGCTCCGCACATCTTGGCTGGTTAAAAAAATAAAATCTGTCCAGAGAGTCCGTGGGGCTCCTTCCGGAGGGCCCAGTTCAGCAGGTCACTCACTCTGGGTGTGCTCAGCTCCGATGTCATTGGAACAACAGAATCCTGGGATGGTTTGTGTTGGAAGGGACTTAAAAACTCATCCAGTCCCACCCCTGCCATGGCAGGGACACCTTCCACTGTCCCAGGGTGCTCCAGCCTGGCCTTGGACACTTCCAGGGATCCAGGGGCAGCCACAGCTTCTCTGGGAATTCCATCCCAGCCCCTCCCCATCCTCACAGGGAACAATTCCTTCCCAATATCCCATCTAACCCCGCTCTCTTACACCACAAAACTCAGATTATCCAGCAGTGTCTCAGTCCAGACGGTGCCCCCAGCACTGGGGAGTCCGAGAGGGCAACTGGAGCTACCAAACATTCCCAAAGATGGATGGAAAAACGCCAGGAGCTGTGGCTGCCCTGTCCCTGGCAGTGTCCCAGGCCAGGCTGGACGGGGCTTGGAGCCACCGGGGGCAGTGGGAGGTGTTCCTGCCATGGCAGGGGTGGGATGGGATGCGCTCCAAGATCCCTTCCGAGCCAAACCATCCCAGGATTGTCTGGAAGATCCATGTGCAGGTTGAAGATCCCCCCAGGCCGCTCGCTCCGCGGGGCACAGCAACACCTCCCGCGGGGCTGGAAGGGCCAACCCCTTCCCAAAACGCGGCTCCGGGCAGCGATCGGGATGCAGCGAGCCGATTCCTCCCAATAGATGGCAGCAATGCCTGGAGGAGACCGGCACGGCTCCAGCCCCGCCGCCGCCCGCGCAGGTGAGCCCCGGCCCGAGCATCCCCGGGATGCGCTTCCTTCCCACCTCTGGAGCATCCCCGGGATGCAGCGGGGCCGGGATGCGCTTCCTTCCCCCCTTTGGAGCATCCCCGGGATGCAGCGGGGCCGGGATGCGCTGCTCTCCTGCCTCTGGAGCATCCCCGGGGTGCAGCAGGGCCGGGATGCGCTGCTCTCCTGCATTTGGAGCATCCCCGGGATGCAGCGAGGCCGGGATGCGCTTCCTGCCCATCTCTGGAGCATCCCCGGGATGCAGCGGGGCTGGGATGCGCTGCCCGTGGCTCTTGGAGCATCCCCGGGATGCAGTGAGGGCCGGGATGCGCTGCTCTCCTGCCTTTGGAGCATCCCCGGGATGGGAGCATCCCCCCCTGGAGCTTTCCCTCCTCCCTGCCCCGTTCTTCGTGCCCTGGAAAGCCGCAGCGCCCTCCCCCCGAGCTTCCCCCGGCCCTCGCCGCTCCGTCCTCCCCGAGTTTTGTTGGGAAGCGGGAGCGGGCACTGGATGTTCTCTGGGAATCGCCCCGTCCGAGGAGAGGAGGTTTTGTTCCCCCGTGTCCCGAATCGAACCCTTCGGGACTTCATCACGCTTTTGGCAGCGGCGTGAGAAACCAGGGATGAATCAAGTTATTGTATTTCCTGGATTTTTACCCTGCTATTGCGGGGTGTGACCCCGGCGAAATCCCAACTCCGTGTCTTCCACTCCTCCAGCTCTCCAAAGGCGCTTTTTCTTTTGGAAAAGGCAGTTTTGCTAACGCTGTTTAATGATTTAGAAAGGTTTAAAAACCTCCCCTAGAATGGTTAAATCCCCACAGAAGGAACGGGAGAAAGCGCAGACGGGAAGGGTTCAGACACGTTGGGAGCTGGGAAACCGGGAAAAGAGAAAAAAGCAGCGAGAAGTGGCTTTCCAAATGCAGGCCTCCTACTTTGTGAACACACTTAAGTAATGTTAATTGCAGTGCACTGCGGGATAAAGAGGCATTTGTAATTGATTAATCTATGTTTGCCATTTCCTAATTAAAGAGAAAAGAAACCCTAATTATCCCGCTCTGTCCCAGGCAGCGGAACAGTCATTACGGGATGAGCAATTTTCCCTCCTCGCACACTGGGCTCCCCTTTTCTCCCACGTTACATAAAACCCTCGGCTCCCACAGGGCCGGGCTCTGCTCGTTAGGCACGGCCAGGGCCGGGCTCAGCACCCTCGCTGGGAGCAGGGCTCAGCCTCAGCTCCAAATCCTGCAAAGCATCAGTGGGGGAGCTTCCCCAGCACTCCCCTGGAAAACAGGATTGGTGAAAATGGTGAATTTGGGGATTTATGATGTCACTGGGTCTGTAAGCACCCTTCGGTGGGAGCAGGGCAGGGATGCAGAGCTCGGCCCCAGCTCCAAATCCTGCAAAACATCAGTGGGAGAGCTTCCCCAGCACTCCCCTGGAAAAGAGGATTGGTGAAAAAGGTGAATTCNGAGGATTGGTGAAAATGGTGAATTCCGGGGTTTAATGATGTCACTGGGTCTGTAAGCCCCCCTCAGCGGGAGCAGGGCAGGGCTGCAGAGCTCGGCCCCAGCTCCAAATCCTGCAAAACATCACTGGGGGAGCTTTCCCAGCACTCCCCTGGAAAAGAGGATTGGTGAAAAAAGTGAATTTGGGGATTTATGATGTCACTGGGTCTGTAAGCCCCCCTCAGCGGGAGCAGGGCAGGGCTGCAGAGCTCGGCCCCAGCTCCAAATCCTGCAAAACATCACTGGGGGAGCTTTCCCAGCACTCCCCTGGAAAAGAGGATTGGTGAAAAAAGTGAATTTGGGGATTTATGATGTCACTGGGTCTGTAAGCCCCCCTCAGCGGGAGCAGGGCAGGGCTGCAGAGCTCGGCCCCAGCTCCAAATCCTGCAAAACATCACTGGGGGAGCTTTCCCAGCACTCCCCTGGAAAAGAGGATTGGTGAAAAAAGTGAATTTGGGGATTTATGATGTCATGGGGTCTGTAAGCACCCTGCGGGGGGAGCAGGGCAGGGATGCAGAGCTCAGCCCCAGCGCAAATCCTTGCAGGGATCACTGGGGGAGCTTTCCCAGCACTCCCCTGGAAAAGAAGATTGGTGAAAAAGGTGAATTCTGGGATTTAATCATGTCACTGGGTCTGTAAGCACCCCTCGGCGGGAGCAGAGCAGAGCTTCAGAGCTCAGCCCCAGCTCCAAACCCTGCAGGGATCACTGGGGGAGCTTCCCCAGCACTCCCCTGGAAAAGAGGATTGGTGAAAATGGTGAATTTTGAGGTTTAATGACGTCACTGTTACGGGGCTGGTTGCTTGGAAAGGAAACAAGCAGGACATGGGAAAAGATAAAAAAATTCCTAACGGGTAGAAGAGACAACACCTGAGCTGTGCCGGTTCCTTTTGCCCCACATGAACATCACAGAAAGGCAAAAGGACAATTTTCCATCCTCAGCTGTGCTCCCGGTGATGGACTCAGCCCCAGCTCTGCTGCAGCTCCAGAAATTCTCTCCAGAAGCACAAAGATCCAACCTGACCCCTCAGAAACGTTCCACCTCCTCGGCCATTCCCTCCTCCACAGCCCAGACTCCTGCAGCTTCTCTTGCAGTAGGAAAAGTGGGAAAAGCCTCCAGTGATGTTGGAGTGAATCAGGGAATCCTGGAATGGTTTGGGTTGGAAGGGACCTTAAAATCACCCAGTGCCACCCCTGCCTTGGGCAGGGACACCTCCCACTGTCCCAGGCTGCTCCAGCCTGGCCTTGGACACTTCCAGGGATCTGGGACAGCCCCAGCTGCTCTGGGAATTCCATCCCAGCCCTTCCCCACCCTCCCAGCCAGGAATTCCTGCCCAATATCCCATCCATCCCTGCCCTCCGGCAGTGGGAAGCCATTCCCTGTGTCCTGTCCCTCCATCCCTTGTCCCCAGTGCCTCTCCAGCTCTCCTGGAGCCCCTTTAGGCCCTGGAAGGGGCTCTGAGCTCTCCCTGGAGTTTCCCTTCTCCAGGTGAACATTCCCAGCTCTCCCAGCCCGGCTCCAGAGGGGTTCCAGCCCTGGAGCAGCTCCAGGAGCAGTCGAGTCTCTGCTCACTCAAAGGTGGACATTTATAATAAAATTGTGCCAGCCAAGCCTAGAGCTCAGTGAATTCACTCAGTGGCTGGATCCGAGGCTGCAAGCAGGGCAGGCTCCCCTTTCCCTCCCAAACGAGGCAGGAGGGAACATTTTCCCTTTCCCTTGGTGGCCGTGCCGGTGCCAGGGCTCCAGCTGGGAAATCACACGCGGGAATGGGAGAACCGAAGGGCTCTGATTTTCTCCAACACCCCTGGCACACGGGGCTGCACCTCAGAGCGAAAATTTCCTCCAAAACCAGCGAAACTGCACCACCCTGCACTTAAAAATGAGAGTTCAGGGCAGGTGAGGCCACTCCCGGATTTATTCCAGTGCCCAGTTCCTCTCCTGCTTCCAGCCAGGAGCAGCTGGGGATCAGGATCGGCTGCTGGGAGAGGATGAAGCTGCTCACACCTCCCAGAGCTGCTCTGGGCTTGGCTTGGAACTTTTCCACTTTCCTATTTTTTTTTTTAATAAAACCTTTGAGAGGAAAATAAATCATAATTAGAGTCATTATTGGGAGATATTGTTGAAGACACGTAGGAGGATTTTGAAGGAGAGCTTAGACATGAATAAAGATAAAGAAAAAGCAGTTTTGAGCCAGGCAAGGGTTTAAAAAAGAACATGAAACCCTCCTGCTTCAAATTGAGAGTGTTTTTAATAACTGGGGGTTGGGGGGAGCGTTATTTTCCACCAGGTGCCAACATCCTCCTCCTTCCCAGCACATCTGAGCTGGGAGAGGAAAGCCGTTCTCAATTCCACCTGGAATCGTTATTCCAGCCTCAAAACAGACCCCAAACCACCACTGACATCACACAAACCCGACAGGACTGACAGAACGGGAGGCTTTGAAGGAAAACCCTTGCAGGGGAGGTGAATAAAATGCGGTGAAATTTTGTTTCTGCCCCTGGCTGAAGGAAATCCCCCCGAAAAATGAGACTCTGGAGAGCCCAGAGGTGTAGGGAGGAGAGAGGATGGGAACAGCACAGTTTAATGCTAATTTTCCCCTCGTTTTTAGCGGATAACTGCAGGGATCTGGGAGGTGTGAGGTGCTCCCCAAGCCCTGGCATTGCTGATAAGATTATTTGGGTGTTTATCACGAGATAAAGTCCAAAGTGGCAAATTCACACCCAGAACGTTGGAAGATGCAGCTCCGCAGATCCAGACACGTGGATTTCATTTTAAACACGAGTCATCCCTTAAATCTCAGATTTTAGGAACCAGTCATGCTTCAAATCAAGCACACATGGGGAATTTGCAGGGTCAGATCATTTCCTGAGTTTCCACCTGTTAGGGGAGAGGTTTTTTTATTTTTCCCCCTTTTTCCCCATTTTTTCCACCTGGGCCTGTGTTTGGAGCAGCAGTTTGGAAACATTCTGGTCCTTCCACTGAGAGTTTTCCTTTATCCAAGTCATGACACGAATCCGTTATCAGAAATGCCCTGAGGAAGCAAAAAATGAGATTGTACAGGCAGAAAGTGAATGAAAGACAAGCTCTGCCCTTCATCTCCAGTGCTGAGGAGCTTGGAGGTGGGAATGTGGTTTTCAACCTCTGGAAAAAATGGATTTTTTAAAGTAAAACTGATTTCCTTCACCCCAGGGTTTGCCGGAGCTGGAAGTGTTGGGATTTGTGATGGAAATTCCTCCTTGTTCTGCTGGAGTTTTTGCCTGCTCACAACTGGGGAATCTCTGCCTCATCCCCTGCTAAAGATGAGAGGATGCAGGAATGAGGACGGAAAATCATGAAATTAATGTATTTTTGATGATTTGGAGGGAGAGCTGAGCTGTNGGCCTGTGTTTGGAGCAGCAGTTTGGAAACATTCTGGTCCTTCCACTGAGAGTTTTCCTTTATCCAAGTCATGACACGAATCCGTTATCAGAAATGCCCTGAGGAAGCAAAAAATGAGATTGTACAGGCAGAAAGTGAATGAAAGACAAGCTCTGCCCTTCATCTCCAGTGCTGAGGAGCTTGGAGGTGGGAATGTGGTTTTCAACCTCTGGAAAAAATGGATTTTTTAAAGTAAAACTGATTTCCTTCACCCCAGGGTTTGCCGGAGCTGGAAGTGTTGGGATTTGTGATGGAAATTCCTCCTTGTTCTGCTGGGATTTTTGCCTGCTCACAACTGGGGAATCTCTGCCTCATCCCCTGCTAAAGATGAGAGGATGCAGGAATGAGGAGGGAAAATCATGAAATTAATGTATTTTTGATGATTTGGAGGGAGAGCTGAGCTGTTGAAACCCTCCCCTTGTTCACCAGCTGATTCATCCCTTATCCAACACCACTTGGAATTTCAGGACGATCCTCCACCACTTGAAATTCCAGGAGGATTTTCTCCTCCTGGGCCTTTCTGCTCCATCCAGGGCCTGACATCCCTCCCGAGCAGGTGCAATCCCAGCAGGATCTGCTGTGATTCCCTTTCCTGGTGCTGGGATGTCACCAGGACCCCTGGAATGTCACCAGGACCCCTGGAATGTCACCAGGACCCGAAGTGAGGGAATCCCCTGGGAATTCAGCTCCACATTAGCACCCAAATCGCTGTCAATGATCCCCTTCATTTAAAAAAGGAGCACTTGGAGCAAAGAAAGACAAGGAAATTCATCCAAACCCCCAGATCTGAATCCCCTGTGGGCACAATCAAACCCAGTTCTGTTTTTCTGCTCCTTTATAGATCGGAGGCAATGAAAGTTTTGGGTTCCCCAGCCCTGCCCAGTGCTGGCTCCACTCAGCAGAGATGGGATCTGGGGCTTGGGGGAAAAATGGGAAGGGTTGGGAGATCCTGCAGCTCTGATACGATTATTTATGGCCCTTCAAGGAGTGTTGGCTGGAAAAAGGATCAGGAGGGGGAACTAAGGGGGAAAATAAGATGAGGAAACTCAACAGGCTTGGTTTTAATTGAGAACCCCACAAATTCAAGGGGTTTCTGAAAACCTCACACGATTTGCTGTAAGATCTTGGCAAGGGTTCAAATCTACAGAGACAGGGGAACCTTTGGGGAGGGATTGATCCATATTATCAATGGATCGGTCAGTTTTGGGGAGGCACGAGCCTGGCCAGGCTGGTTTGGTGCAGGGATTGATCCATATTTTTCCTGTTTTGGTGACACAGAGGCCTGGCCAGGCTGGTTTGCTGCAGTGCAGTGACCCTGAGCACAGGCTGGGAGGGGACAAGATCAGCCCTGGGCTGCTCTGATCCCAAAGCTGCCCCTGCCCATGGAGAGACGGGTGTCCAGAGCAGCCCAAGAAATCTTCCTGTGCTCTCACAGCCATTGGTGGGGGAGGAATAATTTTAAAAAATCAGATTTATGGCCTCTGCTGCAGAGGGAAGCACCAAACCTTTGGTGATTTCTTGTTGAGTTCCAGGCAGACTCAAGAGTTGGAGAATGCCCCCATTTCACAGGACCCTGGAATGGTTTGGGTTGGAAAGGACCTTAAATCCCATCCATTCCACCCCTGCCATGGCAGGGACACCTCCCACCATCCCAGGTGGGTCCAAGCCCGCCCAGCCTGGCCTGGGACACTCCAGGGATGGGAAGCTGGGGACAGCTCTCACCAAGGCAGGGACAGAGCTGAGATCAGGGATGGTCCTCAGACCCTCCAGAGAAGGTGGGGCTGAGAGCCCTCCCAGAGAACCGGAGAGGCTTCGGCAAGACAAACAAACAGGAGTTACTCCCTCCTTGGGAGGGAATTTAATGGGATTTAGGAGTTTTCTCCCGGCTCCAGGAGCAGCCCTGGTTATCCCAGAGCTCATCTTGTCAGGCCCAGGCTTCTCCTCCTGCCACACATTGAGAGGAGCAGTGAAAAGGTTCCACATTTCTCCTATTTCTTCCTCTTGCAGGCCTCGGCTTTGCTTTTCTCCTGTTTCCTTCACACAGGGCGAGAGAGGGAGAGCGGGAGAGAAAGGAAACAAAGGGAATTCTCCACAGGGAATGGAAGTGAGCAGGATGACACCGATCCTACATCCCTCCCACGCACAGCCCGGGGCTCCCAGCACAACCCAGCACAATCCCAGCACAGCCCAGCACAGGCCCAGCACAACCCAGCACAATCCCAGCACAATCCCAGCACAATCCCAGCACAGGCCCAGCACAAGCCCAGCACAGCCCCAACACAATCCCAGCTCAATCCCAGCACAATCCCAGCACAGGCCCAGTACAGCCCCAGAACAACCCCAGCACAATCCCAGCACAGGCCCAGCAAAAGCCCAGTATAACCCCAGCAAAATCCCAGTACAACTCCAGCACAACCCCAGCACAATCCCAGCTCAATCCCAGCACAATCCCAGCACAGGCCCAGCACAGCCCCAGCACAGTCCCAGTACAGTCCCAGTACAGTACCAGCTCAATCCCAGCACAATCC
>VZTG01000555.1:83605-102342 GCA_013397845.1 Melanocharis versteri | reverse complement strand
TGCAGCTTCATTGAGAAGGGGCTTCGGGCCACCCCAACAAAGTACTCCAGCTTTTTTCTATGATTTCGGTGTAGTTTGAGTACCTGCATGTGTTAGTGATTAGCAAATGGATTGGTGTGCACCTGGAGTCAGGGTGAGCCTGTCAGCTAAATGCAGACATCCAAAATTTTCCTTACCAGTTTATCTTAGTAGGTATGGATGCTTGTTTCCTACATGTGGTCATCTAAGTAGATTAACCTGCTGAAGCAAAAAAAAAAAAAAAAACAAACAAAAAAAACCAGATTCTGCCTTCTCTGTCCTTAAGATTCAGTTAAGTATTTCCGTGACTGGGAGTCAAAACCAGGGAGTTTTTCCAGGGAATAGGACCAAGCATTATGCTCTGCACTGTGTGTCATACACACATCTGAGTTGGTCCAGGTGACTTGAGACTTGATCTGTGGATAGATTTGCGTGTTGATTTTCACAGTATACAGAACTTAACCAGTGATACAAATTCTGAGAGCGCACTCAGTTACCACTTCCGTCTTCCATTGCCTGAACTGCTTGTAGCTCAGCATTTCAGATTTTGCTGGTGGAGTTCAGCACTCTTACACTTCTGCTTTTAGGCATATCTAAAAAATGAGCAAAAGTAGTATATATGTGTTTCTGTGTGTTTATGTAACTGTATATTCAACGATTTAATAAATAACTAGAATAGAATCTGTTTTTTAAGACCATTTTCCCTTTTCACTCGTTGAATATCCAAAACAAGAAATCCGTTGCATGTTACTTCCCTTCTACTCCTTTCACTTTGAAACTTCTTTTATGCTTTCTGGGGACATTCAGTAATAACTACTGCTTTTTCTGTATTTTCTAGAGTTGACTAGATCCTTGAGATCCAGTAGCAACTTCCTAGTGAGGATTTTGTTACATATTAAATTGTTAAAAATTGTTAAGACTGCAAAATCACTATCGGAGGTGGAATTGAAGTGTCCTACCTGGCCACATTTTTTTCTGAGGAACACTTCCTCATTCAGTGTAAAAGTTAAGAGACTCCAAAACTAAAACTTTCAGTAGTTTTTCTTCAGTGTTTCTTCAGGCAGTGTTCTTTTCCCCCTGTTTATGTTCACTCCTGTGCCTCTGCTTCCTATCTCAAGGTCCCCGTACTTGTTTTGTCCAACCCTTTTCCTACTGACCTGTGAGTATGTTCAGAAGCAGTTTTGCTGGGAAGTGTATTTATGCTGCTTGGCCTACCTGGAGTTGAACATTTACAAACTTTCCGGTCACTAAGTTTATATGTTTCAGTCATCTGCTCACACAGTCAAAAAACTCATGTCTTCTGATCGATGAGCTGGCTTCCCGTACAGCACATTTGAATGGCTTAACCAAAAATTTGACAGATACTTGTGGTCTCTAAACTGCTTTGCAAACCAGATGCTGTGCTTATTCGCCTTAGGATTTTGTGTTCACTGCAATAGAAATTAATTGCTTTGGTCTTTTTATTAAACAATTCGCACATCACCTGCTAACCTCTGATTTTGGCCCTGGGATGTCTAAGCAATGCAAGAGGTTTACCACATGAGCTGTGTTTTGCTGGAGTGTTTTTCTACCTCTCCCTCATGCCTTCAAGTTTTGGGGGATTTTTCCTCTGTGAACTCTTCTGTCAAATGCTAGACTAATGCAGGACTCAGTTTGTAGTTTCTCAAATTGCCTGTACTGCACAAAGATTTTCCCCTATTTGAAACATGAAAAATTTTGATGCAGTTAAAAACTTCAAGGACATCATCTTGGACAGATAACAGGAAAAAAGTAAGGCATATACCATTTTTGGTGCTATGTAGAAATGCTGGAGTGGGATCTTGCTAGGAGTCTGTCACAAAGTTATATTTGATTAGTAGTTCCCAAAGTTTTGTTCATTTTCTTGCCTTTTTTATAAGCACTGGGGAACAAGTGATAGTGACTAGAAAGGTGTAGGAAGAATGACTTCGGCTGATGCTGCTATCAAAAAATCTGTGTTAAGAGAAACTCCCCCAGGCAGGCGTTGTGCTGAGATAACTGCAGCTACATCCCCTATAAAATGTACTTCAGGAAGGACGGAAGTGGTGGGGGTTGAGTTCACCCTTTGGTGGTGAACGGCTCTGCTCACCCAGACTTGCAGCTGCTGGTCTAAAACCAGTGCTGTCAGCAGCACTTTGCCATCTGCCAGACTTTGACTGCTCAGTTCTGTCGTGCTGGACTTGGCTGCTGGATAGCACAGTTGTGGTTCAGCCATCCCAACGAAAACATTTGTGCTATGTTCAACCTTCCTGTGAAGGAACTCTGTATCCAAAACTCTTATTGATAAAAAGAGAGAACTGGGTCCTCAATTCCAGCCTAGTTTTTGCCTTCTTCCTTGACTTTTTAGGTAAAAGGAACTGTCCATAGGTCAAATGTAAAATGTCTTTTGTATTACATGGATGAGTGGGTATTACACAGTTCACTGTACAAATTGCTCGGATTCATTTGGATACGCACATTGGATTTATTATGGCTAATGTTGGTGTAGCAAGCCAGATGATTTGAAAAGAAAATACGTTACCATTTTATATCAAAGCCTGCCTAAAGGTAGTTAAAATTAATTTATTATTATTTATAGTCTATGAAAATCTTTCCATATTCCTCCCCATTTCAATGAAAATATCGTCATTGCGTTTTTGATGTTGTGGTGTGGATTTTGTAAACAGGCCATAAAGACTCTTCTTAAATGTTTTATCTAACAGAAGGATTATAACTGGATCTAAACTGCTTTTAGCAGCAGCAAGACAAGTAAGGAAATTTTTAATTTCCACTAGATAGTTTAACCTTGGGCAGTCATTATCTGTAAGCAGTGCATAGAAAATTGGCCTAAAAATATGGCATGGAAGAAAACAGACAGTTAATATCATCTGGATGACAAGAATGTTTCTTTTCACTGTTCTGTAAATTAGATGTTTTTCTCCAATACAGGTGTTTTTTTGTATTTTGCTGAGATGTCTGGTGAGAGAATAGTACGACCACAAAACTGTCATAAAAGACAGGAAAAAGCACGCAGTGGCAAAGGAACCTGCAATCATTGCGGGGCGTTCACCAGTTTCTACCCTGATGTTGTAGCACGTGGGGAACTCTCCTGGAACCCTCCCCTGGACGTTGTAGGTGATGGCTGTGGCTGTTACGCAGAGCACCATCAGCCAGATAACGACACACAGATACTTAGCGAACTTTGGCTGCCGGAACTTGTGGATCAGGCGCCTGTGGAAGTTCCCGGGGAGCGCCCGCGAGTGCCGCGTGCCGCTGTTCTTCAGCGTGGCGTACTGGCTGAGGGCGATGGAGCACAGGATGGTGATGGTCACGTACATGCTGACGTGCATCACCAGCGACCCCAGGTGATGGGCGACCCCGCACATCACCGACTCGTAGGGCCAGCGGTGCCCGTTCGCAAAGTAGGCAGCCAGGAAGGGCATGGTGCTGCAAACCAGCAGGTTTGCCATCACCAGGTTGGCCAGGTAAATGTACTGTGTCCTCCGTGTGGGGGCTTTCCGGGAAAAAATGCAGGCGGCCAGAATGTTCCCAAACATTCCAGCGGGAAGTAGGCTGGAGTAGATGATGGGGAGAGCTACGGTGGTAGCTGGCGATGGCTGAAGACACGTTGAATTGTTCATTTGTGCGAGTATTTCTCAAGTGGTCAGAGCTGAAACACAATTAAAAATTTAATATTTCTGTACTGTGCACTTAACATCTCTTCTTTGCTCTTATCTCAGCTGTTTCTTTGTCTCCCCTACTTTTCAGTGTTCCTTTGATGCTGTTACTTTAGGTTTGCATGAAGTTACAGTTTGGACATTCTCTTCCACTGAGATTTCATGAAGAAAAGTTAAACCCCGAAGCTTTTATGTGCAGAGAATCTAATAAAATAAATGAGGAAGCTGAAGGTTCAGGCTGGGGTGTGGCAATAACTTCTATGATCTTGGTTTATTTCTCAGTCTTCTGGAGTGCCTGTAACCTAGTTTGGAAGCCACTTACAGACCATTTAAAGTTAAATAAGCAAATCAGGTGCAAAGAATTACTTTAATTCCAGAAATGCAGAAGAGTATCTGTACCTCCATTTAACTACAAATTAGTCTGTATGCTGCAAGAATCTTGCTATATATATTTATTTTGTGTTCATGTCTGTATCTGGTGTTACTTTATCACAGCTGTAATGTCAGATGTACATTTTGCAACTCAGTCTATATTTTTTAGCATCTACAATGGTTGTTGAAAATTGTAGTATATTAATTTTTTCCAAGTTCGTTTTTCAATCTTTTGTCAGTTTCCAAACTGAAAATAAGAAATGAAAGCTCTATGCAATGACTGTGTTTAAAAACTGGCACTTCAGCTCACAAACCTGTAGAGTTTTTACTGTTGTTTGCATACATATACATATATGTTTTAGTGGAGTGTGTCCTAGTTAGCTTTTGTTTCATATCAAATCATATGGAAAAAAACTAACAGATTTCAAATTTATTGACAGATTTTTTTTTTAAACAGCTGTAAGCTAATGAATTCAGATGCTAAAGAGGATTCTGTGTAGCAACGATAAAAAGCTCAGGCACCAAGTATAAAAACTGTGCTGTAGGCAGTGTTTGAAAAACTTGCAAATTAAACTAACTTTTGTAGCTCTTGCATTTTAGTGTACACTAAGTTCCATATGTACTGTTGAACAAAAATGTATTAAATTATTTTATTACAATGAGTTAAATTCACAAAGTAATTGTTGAATTTACTCATTTTAGAAGTCTAATGAAAGTTCTTGCATCATTGACCAAATTTTGTCAGGTAAAACAAAGAAGTAGTAATTTTAAGCTTACCTATACGAGCTGCAGGCACCTTGCTTTGCTGAGAGGAAATATTTTGGTCTGGTGTCTGTTTTATCTCCACTGCTGCAGTGAAACTGACGGCACTGGAATCTGGAGAGTACAGTCGTGAAAAATTTCTCTCTAACATAAGTAGGTTTTCAGAGTGTACACTTCCCTTTTACAGTGACAGGAGGCAGGTGGGTATTTAAAGTTCAGAAAAGATGATGTCTCTACAAAAAAGGCTTTGAAATTAGGTCCAGATCAGTTCCATTAGGGGGAAAAAAAGATAGAGATAGCATGGAAGAGCAACTGTAACAGTCCTTTAGGTGTGGCGCAGAAACACCTTGCAATCCTTTATGTCGTGCTTTCCTCTTTTGGTGGTGGAGGGGTTGTCTTTAGGACTGCCCACTTCATGCTGCTGTTTTGTGCATGAAAACTTGTCTTTTCAGTGACATTTAACAGTTCTTCAGCTCCAAGAGCTGTCACAAAGCTGTCTTTTCCCAAAAGCCCACATCCAATAATGCTGTGTCCGTGTCTGTCCTCGCATGAGTGACCAAATGGACACATCTCTTAAGTCATGATGGATTGTGTGGAAGCAATTTACAGCTGATGCATCCTAGAGTTCGATCAGGAAAAATGGACTCACTGTCCAAGAAATGCAGTGTTTTCCACAAATCATCCAGAGGTGTACACAGGACAGTTTCCTGCCTCCACAGCACAGGTATTATCACAGATCAAACTCTGTTTAGCTCTGCAGAAGTTGAGACTTTTGAGTTTTCTGATTTCTGATACATCTGCAGTTGTCAGATAAGGCTTTTCAACATCTCTGAGTAAGTTCCTTTATGAGAGCAGAAGTTTGGTACGGTTCTTGTTTTGTTAGTTTTGCTTTATGTTTCAACATGGACTGTGAGAATTCACCTCATAATCTATAATCATTGTTCAGTCTCATTATTACTAATTTTTTTACTGAAGTAATGGACATGTAGGCTGGCTTTCTATTCTGAATCGGTAGCTGAACTCATTTACAATTACATTTATTTGCTGTGGAGTATTAGTAATTAGGTTGTAAAGCTGTAATTAGTTTGCATGTACTTTAATTCTTGTTCCTGTTAGATTTAATTATACCTTGTTTTCTACTTTTGAATGTATAGTTACACTAAAAATCATTCTAACAGAGAGAGTCTTGTATTTATTACATGTTCAATAGTTTCTTAAGTAGTGTTAGAAGTCCTTGTTACTGTGGAGTTCCACTGAGGTTTAGATACAAGAATGCATATCCTGAAAAGTTGCTGAGAGTGGTGTGAACAATTCCGGTTAGCAAGTTTTTTAAAATCATTATTATTATTACTTGATTGGTTATTGACTGTTGCCTGTAGTATTTATAATTTAATGATGATAACTCATGCTGTAAGAAGAGATACTGCTACTTTTTTTCCTGAATTATTGTATGATAATAGATTGTGGTGAATTCCAGTCTATCAGACTTCATTTTGGAATTGATTACTGAGAGCAGTAGCAAAGTAATGAGAGAGAAGTTTTAAAAAAATCCCACCTGTCCCAGAAATACAGTTACAATTGGTTCTAAGCTGTAGCAAGCACCTTCCTTATTCTTTTGGTGGATTATTTCTATTTACCTATCATACAAATGGTGTCTTTTATCTAAAATGTGTTTGAAGATACTGAAATGGAACATATGCATTTTTTTAATGCCATTCACTCTTCAGTTCTTCATAATTACTTTATGTGCATCATTCACCTCAATGATTTATATTTTCTGTGTTCTCAGACCATAATCACTCTTAATTTATACATTTACTAGATTTTATATTGCCGGTAGGCAGCATATGTTGCATTTCATCGTTATATGCAGACAACTTGTTTTCTAGCCCTAAAAACACAAAACCCAGGAAATTCCCAGTGGCGAAATTCCTTGACTTCAGCAAGGCTGAGAGAAACAAAAAATCCAAGTGATAGAAAGCAACCCCATCTGACCAGTGCCCAGCAAGTTGCTGAGAAATGGCAACACAGCCAAGCTTCCTCCTTGGCTTTTATTGCTGAGCATGGCACCATGTGCTCTGGGCTATCCCTGGGGTCAGCTGTCCCTGCTGTGTCCCCTCCCATGTCCTTGTGCTCCCCCAGCCTCTCACTGGTGGGGTGTTCAGAGAGGAAGAGAAGTCCTGTTCGTTGTGCAAGTGCTGCTTAGCAATGGCTGAAGCATTCCTGTGTTGTCAACACTGTTTTGATCACAAGCCCAAACCACAGCCCATGTCATGAAAAAGTCTATCCCAGCCAAAACCAGCACAAGACTGGTACATTTTGGTACACCAGTTCAAATTCAAGGATGTGTTGTAGATTTGAGTAAAGAGGAAAATGAGGTTCGTGCACTTACATGAGAATGTGTGTTGAGTTAGCCTTTAAATACAGAAAGAAAAATAAATAGAATTACCTTCATGTTAAAATTCACCTGAAAACTCAGGTAATTAGGAAGCATTGGGAAGAGGAGAAGTGAGACACACTATTTGAGTGACTGGTTCTATGGTTATTTGACATGTCACAGTGTGACTTTCAGCGAATCTCCCAAGGTGTTTCAGGACTGTTTGCTCTTCAGTAATATTTTTTTTGTAAAGCCTGGCATTTTATCCTCAAATTTAGGAAAACCGATTGCAGAAAAAAATATATAAGGGTTGCTTGCTACATGATAGTGCTATCTAGTTTCAGATCCCTTTCTGAGCCAGTTGATACATCTGGCCTTTAATGTCTTGAAGTACTGATTTATACAGTTGTAAAAATCTAAAACTATCTTCTGATTGCTTTTTGTGGTTGTTTCTTTGTTCTGACTGCTGCTCCCTTAATGCTGCACTCTGTCAAGATCAAGCAGTCATTCCTGTTCCCCTGCTCTGTGCCATACCTACTCTTAGAGACTTTCTAATAGACCTGTTCCCTTTCAGATTTTCATCTCTGAGCTGGAGAGTTGAGTTATTTAATGCAGTTTGGATTTTCAGTATCGAAACCCTGTACTGTTTCTTGATCTTCTGAAGAGATCCAAGTCTGTTTTGGCAATACTGCTGTGTCCATGAATTGCAAACCTTGTAAATGAAAATACTGATTTTAACACTTTGTTCAAAGGAATTGCAGAATTCACGTTTTGTTCAAGCTGCTGTCATTCATGTCTGTCCTCTCCTGAGTTCCCCAGCCCACACCCTCACCCTGGCCTGCTGTTCAGGGTCATCAACCAACTGCTCACAGAATAAGCTTAGACAAAGAAAGAATCATGAGATAACATATTTATCTTGTGAAAATATGGTTTATAAACTCTACTAGTTGTACCAGAATTGATGTAACTATGTAGAACTACAGCACTGCATAATAGAATTGCACTGTACAAATATAAAACCAAGAGAAGCATTATTATAATAGGTTGACAAAATGATAGATAAAAGATCATGAAATGCAATTACTGTCAGAATCAGTCAGAAATTATTGTACAAACACCTCCGTTGTATGCTGAAATGTTTAGGGAAAAATGCAGTTGCCATTGTATCTTTATGAAATTACATGTTTGTAGGAATCTTTCTTTTGAAGATTAAGAAATACTATAATTTTTTATTTTTAAAAAATGAATACAAAATAGACTGGCTAGTCATTGTAATTTGCTTAATGTGTTTATATCCAGTTTCATCAAATCCGAATGATGTAAAATCACATCAAAAACCAAGTTTCTGTCTACCAGAGGTGAAGTCTCACGTTTACTTTGTTCATTCTGAGTATTAGGAGTATATTCTGTAAAATCAGAATATTGTATGGAATTAGGAAAAATCCACACATTTTGGCACAGATTTAGCATTAGAAGTCACATGATCATTAGACAAGTTACTGGTAGTCTTATTGAAACCAGCTTCTTTACACCTGCTTACTTGAGCAGTATTGTTTGTATGTGTCAAGATAACAAATCCTTATTTTACAGAGCTTGATGTCTGGTCTGTTTCTTTCACCTTTCTGGTCTGTTATGCCAGACATTTAAGTTGTTCATGGTTGTGCTGCTTTAGTCATCTTGGTGCCAGACAACCCCCACCTTCAGCTCTTTGGATTTTAAGAAATGTTACAGTTTGTAATGTGTTTGTGCCTAAATACATAAAGCTGTTTAGTTTTAATCTGAGAATATAGCTGTAGCTATGAAACATTGCTATTACATTGCTGTTCACATGGCACCAGCAATTATCAAGATTATTTTAATCACATGGGAAGAGAAGTCTCCTGCCGGGGAGGAAGCATGCAGCTGGAATGTGTGGCTTTGGAAATCTGAGGGTGGAACAGTGGCTGAGCCTGGCTGATCTTTTTGCTCTGTTCTGTGAGTTTATGTTCCTTGCTGAACTCCTTTATGTAGCTGCAGTCATCAGATTTGTCATATTGAAAGAAATCTTAGGAAATACCCGCATGTCATCTCTCCTTCATTTATTTCCAATTTTCTGAAAGCATTGCTTGCTTTTCCTCTGGTGTTTGACCTTGACACTCATTAAAATGTTGGAAATATAATAAGGGATTTAAGAGGATTGAATATTTTAATTTTGCTGGTTAATAAAACTAAGAGTGTCTTCTCTACTTATAACTGAATTAATAGCTCTTGTATTCTTCACCTCATTTTTAAGCCACGTATGTTGCTAATTTTTCAAATGTTTTCTTAAAAAAATACATTTATAAATGTAGTTAAAGTACTAATCTCTTGGAAACCTATTAAAACAGAGAAAATCATAAAATCTGTTATGGTATGTAGATCTTTTAAATAGGATAAAATTTACTTTTTGCAAAATGCGTCTATTATTTATATATACTAGTTACTAATATTAATGTGTATATACAAGTTTACTTTTACAGGTTCAAACCCCTTCATGGAAATCTCCCAAAAGAGTTAGTGTTCTGGTTTAGTCTAACACAAGATGTCTGAGAACTTCCTAATTTGTTTCCTTGGATAAACAAGAGTGAAAAAATGCTTCTGAAAAGTAACTTCTCATTTTCACAAACAGAAGTAAGACTTCTCGTTTTTCTTAACAGGAGGAAAGAGGCAGAATTAGTAGCTGTAGAGTAGAGGATTTTGTGATCTGAAATTGGTGTCCTGGAGTGACAGAGATTCATTTAAACATTCAAATCATAGACTTCTTCCTTGAGTAGCTGGAGTGGGGAGTGGTGGTAGATAATCGCTCTTGAGCGTATTGGCCAAGTTTTATGTCTGAAGTGCTCTCCAGGTTTAGGCTTGACTCTCCATGAAGTTTTCTGCAAATCAGCTGGGATACAGTCTTACGGACACTTCTGGACATCAGGAAATACATAACAGGGTCTAGGCAACTGTTAAATGATGAAAATATGAGCATCACCTCATTGCACGTGTGGATGATGTCCGTCCAATAGCAGGATGGGGTCTGTAACTGTGATGTGATGTAGACGATCCGGAACATGTGGTAAGGCCCAAAACAGGCGGTGAAAATGATGAGAACGATGAAGGAATTTCTTGCTGTCTTGGTGTATTTTCCTGCATTGGGAAAATTTGCCCTTCTCCTCGAAATTTTCAGAAGGTTCTTGGCAATTTTAACATACGAAAGTATCAAAAGGAAAAAAACTATCCAAAAAATCAGTACAGTGATATAATTTAAAATTGCTTCTGTTTTCTCTGCATTCTGTTTGCTTCGGTAATGAAAGCACTTGGTCGAGTTGCTGTCCTCAGTCTTAGAGAAAGATGGTGCAACTACCACTATAAATCCTGTCAGTGCAATCGCCCACACAATGCAACAAATCTGCACACTCCTGGTAGTGGTTAACGTCTTTGGACGCCTCACAGACTTGTTTATTTTTATATAACGATCCAGACTAATTAGTCCCAACAGTACTATGCTAATGTACATGTTCATGTAAAACAGAGTTCCCACAACTTTGCAAAAAATCCGCCCGAACATCCAGTGGTTGGTGGCATGATAGAGTATCCGGAAGGGGAGGCAGAAGATCAGCAGAAGGTCTGCAACAGCTACGTTTAGCAAGTAAACCTGGATAGAATTCCTTTTCTGACGAATGCACAGGAAAGCAAACAGGGCTATAATATTTCCAACCAATCCAACGACAAAAATAATGGAGTAAAAAACTAGCAAAGCAATTGACAGTGAGGGACTGTTGTCATCTGAGTGACAGCTGGCATTATTGTGACTTTCTAAGGCATTTGTGGTCAGGTTAGTTTGGTTACTCCAGAATTCTTCCTTGTGTGGAAAACTGGTCGAATAATCAGCTGAAGATGCAGCCATCATTTGCAAAGGGTCTGCTGGTCTGCAAAGAAACAAAGATAAATTTTAAGCATTAAGTCTCCACTCATGTGTCTGTTTGCTTTATTGCCTACAGTCTAATATTATATAAACGTAAAAGCTAGTAGCTAAAAGGAGTAAATGCATCAAAGTATTGGTGTAGCTGAGCAGAAGGAGTTTCAGCCAGATATCATGATATAATGTAAGTCTAGGTAATCTACAGGCAAGAAAGAACAGATAGTGTGGAGTACTCACATGGATAACTACTTCTGTAATTACAGCTTTATGACTGTCTTGTGTTGTTTTGCAAATAAACTATTACATTTTCCTACAAACTTAAGAAATTTTTTTATCTATAAGAACAAATAATTTTTTTAAGTTCACTTCTTAGTATCAGCATTTCTAGCACAGAAAAATTTTTATCTAAGGTGCAGGGACAGGTAAGCATAACTAAGTATTCTCAGTGTTGACACAAAGTACATAGAAATATATTAAAACAAATCTAAACTCATCTGTGTTAATTGTACACAAGATCTCTCACATACAACTCAGTAGTTTTCAATTAAAAAAGCATTCGTCAATTAATATTTATTTGGCTATGTACTGTGTCATAAGTAACCCTATGAGACAGTATTATTGCAGTAGCTTGTCTTTAGTAATTTGTATCTTCATATAAATTTAAGTGTATTTTCCTTTTCTTGACTGTTCACAAATCACTATTACACAAATAGACAACTATTAGCTGGAAATCACTTTAAAGGAGTAACAGGTTGTTTTAAACCTTCCATGGTTTTCTTTGCTTTCATTGGATAGTTTTTCGTTTCACTAAGCTCGTTGCTGACCAGGAAGGTACAACGTGAAAGATAAAAGTCAGCCTTGACCAAGGAAGGAAAACTAGAAAAGTGTGCGGTTTGGAGAGAAGTCACATGAAGGCATTTAGAGAGATGGTTAGCGCTGATAAGCAATGATAAAACTTCAGTCTTCAACTTGTTTGTCATAGCAACAAGAAATGCCGTGAAAATGTTTATTTGGAATGTTTTTGTTTTATAGAGGAAAGAGGTTTCTTTCCCATAATCTGACAAAATTTTCAGAAGTGGTTTTGGCACTCTGATCTTAGTTGTCTGGTAACTGTTACAGAAAAAAAAAAAAACAAAACAACAAAAAGCCACTGCTGTGTATGTAACCTTAAAATAGCTTTTATGTTAGGTCTGTGTCTAGGCCATGCAATTTGCGTGCTAGGTCTTAAAAAATGCAGATTTGCATTTAATTTTGTGATGCAGCTACAGCAGTGAAAATGGCAACACTTCCGGTAAAATTCATAAGAAGACCTAATATATACACAAAATCCGAACTCTTGAAAGGACAATCTGAAATATTTTAACATCCTATGTAGTCTGACTTTACAGTTGCATTGAACTTGTAGGGTATGTTAGCAGTTTCAAAAACAGCTGTTCTCATATTTGCCACATGATATTGTCAGGGCAAGAAGTAATTTCAAGAGGTTGGTTTCAAACTGCGATGCTTTCAAATACATCTTGAAACCCATCTACTGCTATGACTTCATGCTTAAGTTGCTTTCCTATAGAAACGTTTTGATACAGTGACTTGTATAAGCAGTGACAAGTTTGGGTCAATGAGAGAGAAACCTGGGTTATGCTGCAGATGCGTGAGAAACAAAACTTTGCACTGTCGTAAGTTGTGTCACCTCCAAGCAGTCATGCTTAAACCTAGGTATACTTAGAAAAGGATTTGGAGGTCAATAACACCTCTGCAATTAAGAGAAATGTTAGTAGAGATTTATTTTACTACAGCTTAAGTGTAAAAGAAGCCACTTACCATTTATGTGTTAAGGAGTTCTGCTGGTTCTCAGAACCGCTGGTGAAGACGGGGAGGAGAAACGTGCAGGTCCTCTTATTAGAAAGCTACAGCAGCAGCTTCTCTCTGAAAGTGGTGAGCTTCAGCTGACTCGTACAATTGGCAGCAAGGGGAAGTTTAAACTGGTGTTGAAACTGGTTGGCTTTGTTTTTTTAAAAGCGTGTTTAACTTTGGCAGTACCCAATTTGGGCTTTGCTGGGAGATGTTCTGTAATAATTTCTTCTCAGTTTTGCTCTGAATTGGAGATTTGAATTTTTTTTCTCAGAGACTTTGTTTCTGGTGAGCAGTGCCAGTGGCTTTTTGGGTGATAATGGTGCTGGTACAGTCTATCATCTTCTTAGTGGAAATAGTGTCACTTTTTCAAGTGTAGGGTAAAGATAAATCAACACCACAGTGGAATGGTACATTTTATTAACGTTTATATAGTCCTCCCATCTAACTTTCTCTGTGCCTGGAATTAGAAATATTTTTCTTTCTCACTTAAGATGACAGTGACGAGAGGATGTGAAAGTGCCCAAAACATGCAGTCTAACCATTTCACTGAGGCAGAAGTGAAATAAAATATGCAGCAATAATACCACCTGGTAATACTCTTTCAAGTGGGGCATAAGGTATTGAAAATTACGTTTGTAAATTGGAAATTTAGGAGTGGATTCTAGAAGACCTGATATGACAAGGCCCAAATTTAATGAAAACCTCAAGAACATTGTCTTGAAGGTCTTTTTTCTCATATAATTGAAACTTTTACAAGAAGACGTGGATGGTTAGAGATGATAACTTAACAGGTAGTCACATTGAACTTCTGGTAGCTCCTGTGCACTCTTTTGAGTTCTTAGTTTTGCAATTTAAGCAGTAATGTGTTCTTGGGAAGTAGTGTACAAATTTGATGTTCTTCATTTAAAATAATACGGTATTGAAAAGAGAGGCTTTTGAGTAAGTGCAGGAAGTTCTAAATTAAATGCAATCATTTGGGTATGCGTATTTAATACCAAAATGTGTTCTAATAGATTTTGTCTGTATGTTGCTTCCTCCTACAGCAGTCAGTATCCATCCAAATTGTTGTATAATATTATTTTGTTTTTATTCATTGCACCTCACTCTTAATTGTGGAAAATCAAAGGTATAGATGGCTATGGCTGGAATCCAGGTTAGAAACCTAAACAATATCCCTTACTGGAATATCCCAGGGATGTTCCTTTTCTTTCCTGCAGTTGAGAAGTGATGAGTGCATTCTGTGATTAAGGCTCAGAAGAGTGTTTTATGTTCTCTGTGGGAAGCATAAGACCCCACAAAACGTATTATAGGCAGGATATTTTAGGTGGGGAACTGAAACAGTGTAAGGGTTAAAAGGATGAAAGATGAAAAGGAAAAGTAATACCAGGTAAGAAGTTACAGACATGAGGTTTTAATCTCCATTTTATCATGATTTCATTTTGTGTTCCTTGCTGGTTCTGATAGTTCTGAAAGGATTTTGCTATGCCTGGGGCAATACAATCGAAGGGAAGCCAGTGTAGAGAAGAGTCCATGCCAGAAAAGAAAAGAACTGAAATTAAGAAATCATTAAAAAAAAAATGAAATCTAACTTATGTTCACAGATTTATAAAAGTAAGTTCTAAAATGCAGATTGTATTTCTCAAACAATGTAATAATTTGTCTGGGTTTTTGTCTTTTCAGCCACACTGTGTACTGCTTGCCTCAAAGGAGAATTCAGCCCCGGTAAAGCTTGGTGGCTTTGGGGTAGCAATTCAGTTAGGAGAGTCTGGGCTAGTTGCTGGAGGTAAGAAATTTTCCTTCCAAGTTATTTAGTATTGTGAATGTTGTACTGCAGAGATCTGTTCTTCTGACACAGTCAGGCCTGCAAAACAAGAGCTCAAAAATAATCTTTCACTAAAGACTTTGTTAACATGGTAAATGCACACAGCCAAGCTAAATTTGTAGTGGAATGTAACATTATGCATTCACACACTGAGTATTAAATCCCTGTAAATGTTACTCAACAGGAGCTCATGCTGCTTTGATCAAAATAAAACTGAAAAAACCCGAAGAATTTTCCACTTAAATACAAGCTTTGGCTTAACTTTCCATGCTTGGTAAAGCAAAGAAAATAAAAATGCAGTCATTGAAGCACTTGAGTAAGGACTTAGTGCAGCATTGTCAGTGTTTGATAGGCAATTCCTGTCAGAATGCTGTGCTGTTTAATAGCAAAATCTTACTAGTTTTCACATGTGATTCTTCTCTGTGTTTTAATATTTCATTGTAATTATTGCATAAGACATCAATATCTTGATACTATGTATATTTTTGACTGTTTTGTTTTCTGTGGATTTTATTTCCTCTAGCTGCCTTCCATATTGTTCCAGACAATAGGGTTATGCTTTAATCAGCCTGCACAGATGAAGACCCAATCAATTTTCTGATGCTTTCATTGCCAGAGTAGGAGACCACAACAAAACATTTTGTTAGTTTTAATATTTTTTCTTCAAAATTAGTAACCTCCTTCAGTACCATGCATCTTCAAAAACTCAGATTTCCTAATCTAATCACTATAAGTTCTGTGTCAATTTGACTTTTGCATATGTTTTTTAAATAAAAAGCAAATCCAATATAAACGTACCAACAGCTTCCATTCCCTTCCAGATATTGCTGATACCCTGGAAATATCCAAGTATCTTATTACCTAGAGACATATTTTCCAAGAAAATACCCATTCAGTTAAGCTTTCATAAAAAGGTCACTCCTTTCCTTACTTTTCTTCTATTACTCAAATTATCTATACCTCAGCCACTGCTTTTTTTAGTGGTAGTTTCTACACTTTTGTTTATAATTCTCTCATTTCTCTTCTTTATGTTCTCACTGAGCAACTTTACCCGTTTCTTCTGTTTCAGCTACTCTTCTGGAGGTAGTCAGATGCAGTGTACTTTCAGACTACCAATTGTCTAGCAAGAAACATTCAAGTTCAACTTTGAAAAAAAAAAATTACTGCATTTTTTCCCAAGTTTGCCATGGCCTTTCTTTCATGTTACTGTTCCCAGTTTTGCAGTCCCACTCACTGTTCCTGTGCTCAGCCTCCATGCAGTGATCAGTGCTGGGGGTTCTGTTTGCAGCTCTTACAGAAGATTCTCAAACCTCATCACTGTAATATTTTTCTCTATCAATATCTTTTGCTTCTTCCACCTCAACTTATGCCATATTGGTCTGCCTTCATACTCTTTTTTTTCCCTTTTTCTCAGCTGGTATTTCCAATTTGCAGCCTTTTCATTAGCACTTGTTGCTTTCAGCTTCAAATTCCACCTGCTTTCAGGGATACCCAGAGTAATTCCACTTCATTTATATGCTGTGGAAAGTCTCCTTAACAGACTCCTCTCTCTCCTCTCATCTTCCATTCCAGTCTTTAAGGCACAAACTACCTCTGTTATCTGGCAATTCTTTTCCCTGCCAGAATCCTACCTGAAGACAAATGACGAGACAGTTCCCTACGCAGAACTGGCAAGATTTAATTTATTCAGTTTTACAGTATAACCCATGTGTGTTACGTGAAAGCTATCAATACTGGCTGTTTGAACTGGGCTATAAATTTCTTATAAATCAGTGTTTATCTACACATTTGTTTAAGGGAGTTATCTATATGCCCTATGGATAAATTTTGTCATAATAGTAACGATAATTTACAGGCACTTCTTTTTTCTCAATTGTCTCGTAAATGAAGTAGAAACTCTCCAAACAGAGAAGTTTGAGCAGTATCATAACCAACCTGTTCACTTTCACATTGCTTTTCTAGTTTTTAGTGAAAAACACTGATTCCTCTTGACGTAGTCAATTATTTCCCTTTTAGCATGACAATGCCTGCATTTGGTGGTTAATACATCAAAAAAGAAATTCTCTATGAAATAAAAGCCATCATGGCATTAAGATAATTTCACTGACCTAAAATCCCCTGTGCTTTGTTTGTGCTGTTTTTCCTACTTTTGTACCTTGACACACGTGTGTCTGGCAATCCCCGATCCTGTGTAGCCCCAGGAGAACAAACTAAAGGGAATTTTCTCCCTCAATGTGTTTGAAGCCAGCCTTCAAGCTTACAGCTTCTGCTTTGTTTGGGACTGCAACGTTTTTTGACTTGACAAAGACATTTTTATCAGTGTGTGCATAAATTTCTGGGGAAGGATTTTTGTAGTGAAGTTGAATTAAACCCCAGGTATTAAAATCTTTTGATGTAAGTTCAAAGACAGACTTGTGAAGTTTGGAAGGATTGTAACTACAGGGTTCTCTCAAGCAGATGGCTGTTTAACAGAAGGGTAAGAGAGCTCATGACAACAAACTATGACATCATACTAGATGTCATTAATGAAAGTGTGTATGGAAGAGATTTTAGGAGTGACTGTATTTTATCAGCTAGCAACTCATTTGAGATTATTTTAAAGAAAGTTTAATTATTAATTATTACTTACTTTGTGTAAGTAAAATAAAGTACCAAAAAAAAGGACATAGCTGTAACTCATTTCTTCATAAGGCCAGAAGGAAAAATGTGAGGAAATAGTCTTTGTTCCACTCCATTTGCCCATAAGGTGCAATGAATGGATAAGAATCATCTGTTGTCATCTGCGTTACAGGAAATAGATTTCATGAGCTACCAATCTCTGAAGGCCTTTTCTTGCTTCAGTTCTTATGATCAGAAGTGGAAAATGATGCTAAGGGCTTCACTTGAAGCATTGGAATAGGTACTTTTTAAAGGAAGTCTGGCAGGAGTTAAAGATCATCATATTTATAAGTGAATTCCTTTATGGAACAGCATGTATACAGCAAACAGTCTGTGTTGCATTGTTGTGATAGCTGGAGTAGTGGAACCTCTGGGAAGTCAGTGATTTAATAGGCTAATCTCACGTTATGGTCTCTGTCTCCTTCCTTGGAGAGTTTTTCTTGCAGGACATAATATGAATTGTCACAATATTTTCTTAAATGTGATGTCAGATTTATCTGATATCAAGTAACTCAGATGCTAAATCTTGGGATTTTTAGCTAGTATATGCTATAAAAGTCTGAAGGAGCAAAAACCATTGAGTTCACAACTGGTATTTCCTTCACTTAATCTACTTAATTTCTCCTGGTTTCGACTAGTGCAGAAAAAGATAACTGTGTAGACCTAAGTGCAATGAAGTTCTTTATCCGTGGTTAGTTAACTGCCTTTCACATTTTACCTTCAGCAGCAAAATGTCACAGATATCATCATGCTAATCCAGTCCAGTATTAATTTTCAGGTGTTATTAGTTAGACCCCCTAGGCTGCCTCAAAATCCAGTGGTATCCTAATGTAAATTGTTATCTTATGTGTTCTTAGTATGACACATAAAATACCAAGTGCTCTTGGTTCCTTGTGAGTTGTTTTTTTTTTTTAGACTTCCTACAAAAACAGCAAAGGAAGGCATTGCCATAAGCTTCCCTCTAAATAAGACTATGGAATGGAGTGGAGGGGGCAGAATCTTTTAAGTTCCTTATTTTTTGTTTTGTTCTCATCAATGGTAAAATGATGGTAGAATGGTTTGGGTTGAAAGGGTCCTTTAAAGGTCATCCAGTGCAACCCCCTGCCATGAGCAGGGACACTTTCCACTAGCTGAGGTTGCTCAGAGCAGCCTGACCTTGAATGTTTCCAGGCATGGAGCATCTGCCACCTCTCTGGGCAACATCTTCAGTGCTTCACTAAGCTGGATCTTCTTGGTGGTTTTATAAACCCCAGGTTAGAAAACTCTTTTTTTTTTTTT
>VZTG01000555.1:0-83574 GCA_013397845.1 Melanocharis versteri | reverse complement strand
TTTTTTTTTTTTTTAATGTTGGAGGGTTTCTATACTGCATAGACTTTTTTTACTTTTCATCATCTGTGTCTGAATGGTATTTTGAAGCTTTCATTTCTTTTCCAAGGAGAAGTAAAATTTTGTAAGATTAGGTCCTAACTAGTATTCTTCTTTCTCTTGAAGGGTTGTGTTTTCACTTCTTTTTTTCCTGAAAAATAGAAGAATGTGAATCCCTTCACAGCTTTGCCTTTAAGAGACTTTGTTTTGCTTAAAAGATACAGCTCTGGTCTACTGTCTCACAGAAATTCCACTTCACATCTGGGCTGATTTGAGAGTGCTTACAGGAGCCTAATGTGTTAAGAAATCATTTAGATTTACTTCCTCCATCATAGTTTTATGGCAGAAAAGGCCATTGAATTAATTATAATTTGTCTTGTTAACATGTGAGCTTTGCTTTGTTTGTTTTCTGGACACTCACGTCCAGTTGTCTGCTGATGCATCTTTTAAATACATTTTCTTCAGACAATCTTCTGTGCTGAAGCTGAATTCCTCTTTTTTTCCCCCCCTTTTTTTTCCTTTTTTTTTTTCTAATCTACTCATCTTCTCTGTACACCTGCTTTAAACATCTCTATTGTCTGGAGTAATGTGGAAAGGAATTAAGAGTAGTGAAGTACTGCCCTATCTGATCTGTTGTGTGTGATTCTTTGATTCCTTCCACATTATTCTGGACATCCCACTCTTTTAGAAACACCTTAATTTGTGAGCATATTTCTTATTTCACTATTGTGAGAGGTCAGATGGTGATGTTTATTAGTACCTCACATTTTTTTTCCTAAAAATTATTTGTTCCAGTTGTTTCCTTATACATCGTTCAGATACTTCTGCTGTTGAAAGACTCTCCTTCTGATATCTTGGTCATCAATCCCCTGCCTTAGGGATGACAAAATCTGATTGGGTCTCTGTATATACTCTTCTTCTTGTGGAAAGCATAGCCCTATTGTCTGGAATAATATGGAAAGAGTCATAGAAACTAAATTATCAAAGGTAAGTCAAAATTTATCTCTAGTGCTTGTAAATAATGTCAGATTGACAGCACCTGAAGACTGGAGCTCTCTGGTTATCCACAGGAAAAATCAGCCAAATCAGCAACTTTATAAATTTACAGGCAGCCAGCATGCCTTAAAAACTGGCTGGTAAGAAAGTTTACCTCTAGAAATAAGGTATCCTTCCCAAAGTAACCTGGATGTACTTATCCAGGCACTGGGTGCTACCTAAGTCAGCAAACACTTTGATGTAGGCATTTATTTACAGTGAAATGGATGGAGACAGGTATCACATTGACTACATGCCACTGTTGAGTCTTTGTAGAGTGAAGATTTTCAGTTAATGCCACTCTAGAGCAGAGAAGACAAACCTAAAGGCACACAGACAGGAAATTGATTCCAGTCTTCCGTATGATTTCTTCTCATATATGGATACAACAAAAAATCCTGTGTGTATGTTTGCATGCAATCTATATTTAATTAAAATGTTATTTTTTCATGGACAGTCATTTGAATATATCAATGAGTGTGCTTATATTCTGAAGAATAAAAAGCCTGTGGAAGGCAGAAGTTACCTATTACAGAGAAAAGTGCCTTTGCTTACTGTTCTTTCTCACACTGCCTCCAAAAAGATGCAGAGTTACTCCCAAAGCACCAAAGAAAAATGAAAAGCTTCTAAAATATTTTAAAACTAAACTGTTGAGAAGAACTTTAAAATTTTACACTGGACATGTTTAGAAGGCAGATTTTCTACTAAATAATTTTCGGCAGAAGTGATACTTGATCTAAAGGGCAGTGGATATCCATGATGCTAGACAACTTTGCTGTCTGTAGGTTGTATTTATGCTGTTACTGATACTCCTTACAGTTCTTGTTGTTGTAACATAGGAAAGCTCTGCATCTGTGTAAGTGCACGTGTGCACTTTGTTCATTTTGCTGAGCTAAGTGCAGTTCGAAGGTGTAGCTCAGTGGTCTTTGCTCAGGTCAGTTTTTGGAATAACTTCACAATCATCATTTGCTCCTTTGATGAACCCAGTGGAGTGAGCAGGATGACAGCTGGCCCAGAAATTACTTTAGCCTTTTTAAGATTCCAATACATATGTACACATATATATGCATTTTTTTAATCCTGTTTGGACAGTTCAGTCTCAACCATGTAAGTTTCTGCTTCTTCTAGGTCTGCTTTTTCATGGACATAAAACTGTAATTTCCACCACCATAAGTGTCCACCTCATCCCTCTCATCTAAAGTATCAGGATCTTGTAATCAGCACTAACAATGTTACAAAACCAAATCTGTCTCTAAACTGTTTCCACTAGTTATAATCTAGCAGAGGTAAATGGTAGGATTTCATTAACTTAGCCTAGTGTTCATTTCTTTTGTATTTGTGGAGTTCTCATTTTGAAATTAAAAGTGAGTTAAGATTTAATAGCAGTGATTTTTCAGTTTGCTTTTAAGTAACAATCATTGTTTCATCTTGTTTATGGCAGCAGCCTGGTGGGGACTTAAACAGCCATGTAATGTGTGTCTTTTTATGAACCACTCTATTCTTCTGTCCACGACAAGCAGTTCATCAGAGTGGATTTTTATGGTGTCCTGGGTTTGGACCAGGCCAACAAAGATTGGGTTCTTCTACCTGTGATAGAAGAAACACATTCTAACTTCCAGGGGAGCAGAAAGAAGCTGTGTGATAATCAGAGAGGGACTGGTTTTTAACCATCACTTGTCTGTTTGTAAGAGCACTTGAGCACTAAGTGAAGGTGCAGCCTCACGTTCTGATGCGAGGTCACCAGATGAAGCAATATAGGAACCTTGAAGTATCAAATAGATTTGGGTAGTGGGAAACAAAGACAAAAATTAAACCACCTCCTCCCCTCACCTTTCCAGGTTCGGCTTCACTCCCTCACTCCTGACTCCCCCCCCAATCCCGAGTGTTGCAGGGGGGATGGGAAATGGCAGTTCCCGAGTTCCTCACTTGCTGGGCAGTGTTTTTCCCTGTCTTACACACGCTTTCCCTGCGGCAGCACTGTCCTGACTGCTGGGCTGAGCTGTGCCCTGCAGTGATTCCACTGGAGCTGTGTCTGGCATGGGGCAGCTCCAGCCCCTCCTCACAGCAGCCACCCCTGCAGCCCCCAGTGCCAGCACCTTGACTCCTAAATTCCTACACTCCATCGTGCTATTGGATTGCTTTTATAGCATGTGTTGCTGCTAAAAATGCTATTTTACACCAGGAGGAAATGTAATTGTTTGCAAGGACGCAAGATGTTCTGCTGGTTACCCTTCACTGTACTGAAATTCCCATCAGACCTAAGTGCATTGGCAAAAAAAAAAAAAAAAAACAAAGCCAAAACCCAAACCTTTAAGCGTTGTTCTCACAACACATAATCATTTTTGTACCATGTGCACCTTTGCAATTTCTTATTTAAACCACAAAGAAGTTCCTGAGCTGAGAGGGATGGCACATAATTGTTGAAAATACATGTGAAATCAACTTAGATATCATTTGATATATAAGGTTCATGGTTTCATTAGCTACTTTATCCAGACAACTGTAGATCTCCCTGGAGTTTAATGCTACTTTTGAATAGCTTGTTACCCCATGTGATATATTGTCTTCTGCTGGTTTCTTCTGTTTGTCTTTGGAGTAATCCCTTTTCTCCAGACTTGCCAGACTTTATAACAGCAATTATAAAGCATAGTGGGAAGGCAGAATTTTCAGAGAATATATGATTGTCCATTTGTATTGATTAAAAAGCTTTAAATGAGCTTTAGTACCACAAAACATTTTTTTTTTCAGTGTGTAAGAAAGGTTAAACCTGCTCCAAAATTGCAAATGGGTTCCTTTGCACTCAAGTCTCAGGAAGTTCCCACGTAGACAAGCGAGGCTTGGGTAAGCCAGGCTGCTCTGTGGTCTCTGGTGGTCTCCTGAGTTGAAGGTTTCCAGTTTGTGGTAGGCACACCACGAACATCATGTGAGCAGTCTAAGGGATAGAAAAATGCCCTTTGAACAGGCAGGTGTTGCTGCTTATGCACAGGCATAGCCTGATACAGAGCTGGAAATGTTGATGCTTTTGCTGTCACAAATGATGGCATTCAAAGGGGAAAAAAGTGATTAAACCCTTACAGATATAAATTTTAGGCACATTAAAAAAAGGCAAAAAAAATCCCAGCAACTTATGCATACTGGATGTATATGATTTCCATTTTCCTTCTCTTCTCTGCCACCAGGCACCTAAAAGAGAGAGAGTCATATAGGGAGGTAATTCTTTACCTCATGTATGTGATCTTGAAGATTTGGCTTTGAGGTTTATCAGTTAGGCTGAAATTACATCATAGACCTAAAAAGTGTGTGCAGCCAACATGAATGAGTCGTCTTTCCCCACATGCATCTCTGTCTTTCTCTGTCCAGACTAAATATCCTTCCTCCTCCCCCTGTGATATGAGGGAGGAGCTGGACTTGCAGGATCTTGCTGGTTTATTCTTTTTTAGCTGAGGAAGGAACTGCCCCTTTGCTGCCAGGTCAGCCTGGACTACAGGGACTTTTTAAGATGCCAGCTTGGCTTAGTGATGAGGTAACATCCCTTTGTCACAGACAGATCCCCAGCATTTGTTTGGCAGAGGAATTCCTGGATAAACTGGGAATGAAAAGGTTTAACAGAAAGCCACGTGAAGAAGTTTGACAGTGGTGGTGTTTTTTCTTAAGAGCATGGTTAAAAAGCTGCTGTCTTTCCGACAATTTCTTAATCCTTTAGGTGCCAAAGGGACTAATTAGCAGAAGATGGTCAGATCATATTCCTGCATTAGGTGGGATAAACAAAGGGTGGTCTTTACTGAGGAAGCTGCTTCCAGGTAGTCTCCCAGGTGTTTTTTCCCAGTGCTGTGGCTCAGCTGACTCCCATGCAGAGGGTGAGCAGGACAGCTAAATCAAGCAAGAGTCTCTTTACAAAGACAAGACTGAGTTAAATACGTGCCTCATGAACCCCTCAGATTCTCTGGGCTGCATTTTAGGCTCTCTTAACCAGCAGGTGCTGCAAGCTTGGAATGGAGCCTCTGAAAGTAGTTGCTCCACTGTAGTAAGCAGCAATAATTTATGAAGGGGGTACAGGTGGTGACAGTTTGCTACTCTGATTTTTTCTTCTTCTGTTGGTACTTGGTGGAACCAGGGTAGTCCAAAGACTACAGTGTTTGTCAGTGTCAGGGATGATCTGAGCATTCAAAGCTTAATTTTTGCGATGGAAACAAAGCTCTTTAAAATGGGAAACATTTGTAAGGAGAGGTAAAATGTTCATTGCTTTTATTTGGCTTAATGTGTTACATAGAAATTGAATGAAGTTATTCTAATCAGTTTTATCTGTTCAGAAGATCACTTGGTACTAAATACATTTTGTTTTCATAGGAAAACATTAATTACACTCAACTGCATTCTGTGAAACAAATTAGCATTCTTTTTATCTGCAGAAAGATATTGCCCTCTTCAAATAAATGGATAACACATTTGCTGGCATTTTGCATTTTAGTCGGCAGTTTCAGTAGACTGGCCAAGGTTTGGGCAGAGCATCAGACCAAACTCTGCTCTTGCCAGTTAGATGCAGCTTTTTCAAATTATCAGTGTGGACTAGAACTCTGCAGTATCTTTGTACTTGCTCTCTGAATAATTCCCATTTCAAAGATTGTCCAAATTGATGGGTTTACTTTTATATGGCAAGTTTCACTGAAGAGTCTTAGTTCTCTTCTAAGTCTTGTTTCTCAGTCTGCCAGCTAGGGTAGAATATTCCTCAATTTATAAAATTAAAAACGAAGCAAAAGGGAAAATGCTGATTTATCTCACTGGATATATGTATAAAAATATAAACTTAAGGAGAAAGGAATTGTGTTAAAAGCTGTAAACCATGAATAAAATTTATTTAAACTGTTTTTGTTTAATGCAGTGATATTCTTCGTTTCCATGCTTGACACACATCGCTTTGATTCAATTTTCTTTTTATTTCCATTTAGGACGTGTAGGAACACCTCATTTTATGGCTCCAGAAGTGGTAAAAAGAGAACCATATGGGAAGCCTGTAGATGTTTGGGGTTGTGGTGTGATCCTTTTTATCCTGCTAAGCGGTTGTTTGCCTTTTTATGGAACCAAGGAAAGATTATTTGAAGGCATTATTAAAGGCAAATACAAGGTAAATGACAGCATACACAAATCCTTTTCCAGTGAGACGAGCTCTGTTGGTAAAATTTCTGGAAGTTGATTTTTGTATTTAGCCTGATTTAAATTTAAAGCTTATGGAAATCTGTCACACAGGAAGAGAGATGGTTTTCCCTCCCCGGTCTGTCTTGTACCTGGTGTGTTTTGTATCACTACTAGGAATTAGAACATGGAAATATTTGCTCAGATGAAATAATGAATGGGTGTTACAACCAGCCCTTAATTGTACATTGAGCCCAGCAGGAAGACACAAGGTTTAGCTGTGAAGCAGAACATGATGTAACCTCAGATTTATAGACCTTTTAAATTTTTTGATCAACTAAGAGAACTATCATAAACATTCATGATCGTCATATTGCCTTGATTTAAAACAAAGTGCATGTTACTGTACAAATGCAGGCAGGCATTTTTCTTTTTAGTACGGTGTGTTGTAAAGTGCAGCTGATGATTCAAAAGGAGCCACTTGCAACCGAGAGCAGGTCAGTGTGCGCACGAGAATCTGTGTCACAGCATCAGCCCCCAGACCATTGTGGAGACAAATTTAAAGCTTCAACTTCACTGTTTCTGCTGGTTTGTCTCAGATCAGCTTTGCTGTACTTTGTAACCAAGGTCATACATGAGCTGTGCATTAGCAAACTACAAATGGAAGCTCCCAAAGCTGTCTGATATTCTGTTTTATTATATCACCTTAACAGCCTGCTAAAATATAAGTGGCAGCAGTATTACTGTACTTGGTCAGGAGTACATATTTCATTTCTTAAATTTTATAATCCTAGAAACAGCAGCATTTCTTCACAGCACTAGTTTTGGGATTGCACAGACTGACAGACGTACCACTTTATGTAACATTTCTTTATGGAATCTCTTAAGCAGCTAAAACCTTCTGGAAGGATACAAGTTAACTTCTCTTTTTTAAAAAAAAGTTACGGCCAGCACATTGTGTCCTCTTAGTTCCTTTTCTGTTCCTGTTTCCACAATAATATGTCTATTCGGTGAAAATCCTGTCAAATTTGCAATTACCTTCATTTCATTAGAGCTGAAAAAAAAATTATGAATCACAGCTATAAATGTGCATTTCATAGCCAGATAACATTGCTGAGTGCCCTGATTCAAAGTGATCATTTGTTGTAAAGACTGATTTTAAATAAAATGGACCTCTTTAAATGACCAGAATGTAACATTGGAAAGAGTCTGGTTATAATTTTGAATTTGCGTTTAGTACTTTGTGAAGTTAGCTGTCTGTCATCTAAATAAAACTGATGTTATCTTCATAATGTTATCTTCATAAATTAAAGGAACATTAGAAATACCTTAAGGATATAATCCTTTATATCACATAAAGAATTTTCTTACTTTGGTATGGTCTTATCAGGTGTCCATCATTTTGACTGGTTGGGCACAAACCTGCCTATATGCACAAAATGGAAATATATTCTAAATCATCCTTCACATTGTATCTCCTAAAGATAAAGCTCTTCTCTGCTAATGTTGCAATTGCTTGTATTGACTTGTCCTGGTGTGCTTTCCTAGTGGAAAAATGTTACCTGTTGTGAAGTTGAAAGGAATTTCTTGGGAAGAGCCATTGTCCATAGCACCTTCAGGACAGGACCAGAGCAGTTCACAACAGGCATTATCTTCCTCCCTTCTTACCCAGTATCATTAGCATGAAATTGTGGGTTGAAACAGATAAATTCTCACGCCATATATTGATTTCAGAGGTAGACTTAATTTCTGCATTTATCATATGCATAATTAACAGTCAAACAGAGCTTAATTGTTTTTTGCTTTTTCTAGTGAATGGTCACTTTTATCTGAGCAGAATGTGGAATAGGTAGAAATTATACTGTAATTATAACATAATACTAAGGACATGTCAGGGTTTATGTTTTCAATTTTTATGCCATTTCAATAGCAACTAGTGTTCAATTTAGTACTAGTTATTAAAAAAATTGGAAAGATTCTTTTACATTTATTACAATGAAATGTTTGCAAGCACCAACCACTGTTTAATCTCTGCAGTTGTTTTACATAAAAAGTAGGTTCTTTTCTACGTTCTTATTACTAATTTAATTTTTTTTTCTTGCTTGTAATCAGATGAATCCGAGGCAATGGAGCCATATTTCTGAAAGTGCCAAAGATCTGGTGCGCCGCATGCTCATGCTGGATCCAGCAGAAAGGATAACAGTGTATGAAGCACTGAATCACCCCTGGTTAAAGGTAGTAAAAGCAGCTGTTTACATGCCAGCTTCTTCAAGGGAAAAAGAAACATTTATTTCTTTGTTTTTATGACCTTCTCAAAGTAGACATGAACTGTACAAAATGTGTGATAATGTGCTTTAAATGCTTTGTAGGATTAGAGCCTGAAATTTTGATAATTGCCAGGCTTAAACTCTTGCTTGAGAGTGAACTCAGTTGGACATCTTCAGCAGCACCATAGTGCAGGGAGTAGGGCTGCATAACATAAAGATTAAAGAAGGTGTTAATGTGTCTTTCTGTGGCTCTCAAGCTCCAGAGGAGTAATCTCTGATCTCCTTTTCGCTCAGTCATATCTAAACCTTTTTTCTATTGCTCATGTAGCCATGCACTCTACTGCTGTAGGTTGTGCTGCTGAACTGTGCTGCTTCCTGACATTAGATTCTTGAAAATATCCCACCAATAGGGAAGGAAGTAGTGGAGTGTTGCTCCAAGGCCACTGTGACTGCATAAAATTATATAACATCTGGTAATAAAACTATTTTTCAGTGATGGCAGAATTTACAGCGCACTTTAAGCCAGTGGAAGAGTAGTTGCTGCACGCTGGAGATTTACAACAGGAGCAGGAGAAAATACACCTGTAGCTTCTCAGCAGTCCACCAGTAGTCAGTGCAAAACATTGGGGTTGGAGAATGATGGGTTGTGCTGCAGATTTAAAGGGTGAAAAGTGCTGGTTCAGAGCACTGTATTTTCTTTGGCAGAAGGTGATGAATTAACTATTTTTCTTGGTTATCCTCTACTACTTTTCTATAGTGGGTGTCCAGGGTAGAGAGAGTCATAGTATCATTAACTTAAACAGGGCACTTATTTTGAAAGAAGCCTAATCTGATGTCTGCTGCTGGACTCTTTGTATGCTCTACATGAGACAAAGAGAAGCTCACAAAGAAAGGACCTGGGAAGAATGGGATTGTACACTCTTCTCCCTCTAAGTAAACAGTGTAACCTCCAGTGAATGGAGTCGTTCTTCCACTTCTCTACTCTCTTTCTGCCTCTGAGTCTTGTATTCCAAGCTGCAGAATGGTCTAGCTTATAAAAGGAGGTCAGGAGTGTTCACCTCTCAGGAATGACAGTGGTTAAGGCAACTCTTCTGAGTATTGGGAAACTGCAGGTTTAAGCCATTCCACTCAAAAAGAGCCAAAGTTCTGTCTGTTCATCTGGGACGTACATAGTGTATCAAATAGCAAAGAGCATGGAAATTAACACCATGTTTTGGAATTCCAGATTATCATACAAACACAGGTGATCTGTTTTTACCTGCTTGTAATTGGACTTTTTCTTCACTTTCAGAGCATACCCACATTGAGATGCCAAAGCCAGAGCTTGGTTGAGGGTCATTTTGGCAGAAAACCTGTCATTTTAGTTGTTTGAGCAACTAAGCTGATTAGTTTTGTTAAAAAGACAATTCTGTAATGTGAATGTGCAGGCTCTGCCTGTGCAGCATTGCACTTTTGATATCCATGGTCTCTTTCTGATTATTTGTTGGAAGTCACATGAGGAAGTAGGTGGTTTAGTTTATGACAACTTTGTTTCCAAGCTCAGGCCAGGCATTCTACCAGTCAGTGCTCTCATTTTTGCCTACAATAGACTGCCTTCCCTGCTGACTCGGAACTTTCTAAACCATTTATAGATGGGTGCAAATAAATACAGCATGAGACAGACATCTTCAGTGCCATAGAGAGACTGCTGTGGTTTCACTCTGATTCAGGAGATGCATGTGACAAACACATTAAATTAATGATTTTATATAGCTTCAGGGGAAAAAGGTAGTAGGCTGCTGCAAGTTTTGTCCCTTCTGTCATTGCAATTGTTCATTGGCAAATTTTTCATCTGCACCTACAATGGAGAATTCTCCCTGTACCATTCCCTGGCTGGCACTGGGTTGGCACTTCCTGCCCTGTTGGACATGGACCCCACCTCCCACGCTTACCTGAAGTATCCAGCACCCTGTAGAAGAGTGCTTGAACGTGTTGCTTCACTGGGGTTTGTGAATTCCAAAAAGCAGAACTGCTTTCTGCTTGCCAGCTTCAAAGTTCAGTGCTAGACACAGACTGACAGCACAACAGTAAAACAAAAGGCTGGGGTCTTACTACAAGGTGGGAAACAACATTATCAAAAGAAATTATCTCTGGCTCAAGTTAAAAATTCTGTTGAAGTATTTTAATCCCTCTTAACTACGTGAAGTTCTCCTTAAGTTGCAACAAATCCTCATTCTCCTTAGGATACTTATGAGCTGGTACATTTCTTGTCTGGTTTCTTAGTGTCACGAGGATGATTAGAGCTTGTATTTAATGTTCTTTTGGTTTGTTTTTTGTGGGGTTTTTCAAGGAGAGAGATCGCTATGCATACAAGATTCATCTTCCAGAAACAGTAGAACAATTGAGAAAATTCAATGCAAGACGAAAACTAAAGGTAAACTGAATGTAGTGTTAAAACAGTACAATTACACAGCTTGAGTTTTGTGTGATACTTTATTCATTTAAAAAGTGCTAAGAGAAATCTATGCTTTGAAGTCAGCAATAAATTAAAATGTTGCAACAGGCCTTCACAGATGTCTATTGAAATGATGTCTTAGAAAGGCTGTTTGTCCATTCTTTCTTTCTTAGTGAATAGTTTTCAAATTTCAGTGCAAATTGTCTGGTATCAACCAAGGTGTATATGAGGTCTTCATCTTTAATCAATTCAGTAATTCTGTGTAATATGAATTACTGGAGAAGAGATGAGAGAATCCTACAATCACTTCTGTTCTTATTGTGTTACATTTATAATAAAAGGAACGTAGTAATTTTTAATGTCTTTCTTGAAGAAGAGCAAATACATATTCTTCAGTATATCCTATTTATGTTTAACTGCATAGTAGTTTGTTTCTTAGCCATATTGAGAAGAATGTTAACATTTTACCAAAACAACATGGTTTTCCTTCAGTTCCTGTCATGGAATGTTTAACAGAAACATTTCTGAATTTGCTAAAAGGTTCAGAAAATTATGACAGAAGCATGGAGCATTACAGTTCATGGGCTGTTTTATAATTTGTAGTAAAACTCAGACATTCACATTGAGCTGCTGCTTTGCAAAGGTTTCATGTAGCTGATGATCAGGATGCACAGTTGCCACAGGTCATGAACAGCTCTTTTTCTTAGGTAGTTTGTATGCCCAGGCAATACTTCCATTAAAATGCTATCTAGTGCATTTTAGAATATGACCTGATTCCTGTTCTAGGTGCTATTTCAGATATTTCCCAGATTTCTTCCTGGTAAGGCCACTATATTAAGTTTCCTGAGCTTTTATACTGTCATTACTTTTTTATGCCTTTTTATCCAAAGCACTGCTCTGCAGTATGTTTCATGAAATTTGTTCGTACTTCCATAACTGTGAGGCATTAAAACCTGAGTGGTTAAAGTGTAATTTACTTGAACAAGTAAATATATGTCAGAGCAGGTAACAAATTTCCTGGCTTTGTAAATTCCCCTGTAACACTCATTCTGGGACTCTTGAGATTATCTATATAACTGTGTTATTTTTATATTGATGTATTATGGGTGTCAAGGTATTCTAGTGCTGTCACAGTCAAATTATGACAATTTCTAAAATAAAAACGTAGTGTTTTGCTTTAAAGAGTGAATTTTTATACCTGCTAATCCACTCAGTCTAGGTAAGAGGAAAAGATAAAGAGATTAGTTATTTTGTTTACATTGTACTATAATATGAATTTATGCCTCACAGTTATTATTTCAAAATGCATTCACATAAAGAACTGTCCTGATGAATCCTCTTGCAAAGAATATTTTTGCTGTTTATTAGTGTATGACCAGCTCTTCTGTTAGATATGGTCACTAATAAGAGGGAGGCAGAGCTGAAGACTAGAAAATTTATTTGCTCTTCTCTGAAAAGGTCAGCATGCAAGAGACCTCAGGTGATTGAGTGATTCAAGGTGTCTGGAAATGTTTCATTATCCTTCTTTGTGTAATTGAGACTGTGTGGGTATTTTTATTCAGGGGGCAGTACTAGCAGCTGTGTCAAGCCACAAATTCAACTCCTTCTATGGTGACCCCCCTGAAGAGCTGCCAGACTTCTCTGAAGACCCCACCTCCTCAGGTATTTTAACAGAAAGTGCATTTACTGCAGTCAGCATGTCTTAAGTCTGTACTGACCAGAGTACCAAGTATGTACTAATTTCTTGAGATTCCATAAAGTTGAATATCAAGTTAACATTTACAGGTGAAAGAATAAAGAATATTTAGTCATAATGGCATTCACAACTGGCAAAAATGAAGAGAAAATCTCTGCAGTTTTAAGCTTCTACAGAAATTCTGTCTGATTTTTTCTTGTATGTACATTTAATTACAAATAATGTTATAATTTCATATTTCTCTTTATATTGTTTGAGTATTAAAGCTTATTGATATTTTGTCCTGAATTCTTAGGCAGAAGCAAAGCTCTAATACCTTACTAATAGTTATTTATAAAAAGAAGCTATTATGTACCAAAGTTTCCTGACCTCCTGTTTTAGAGAACAATATGATTAAGATGTGTCCTGTTTAAAGCTGGGCAGTATTTCTGACCCCCAGATGTTCAGAGAGAGACAATACATGTACTCAGGAACCTCCCAACATACCTCAAAGGGGAAGATAATACTTGTGCTGTGATCTAGACCTTAGGCAGGACAGTGACCTTACTCAAGCAATCCTTTTGTCCACAGCCCATATTCAGAAATCTAAATAACCTGTCAGTCCCTAAACTAACACAGCCCTTAGTTATCTATCTTAATTATCTTATCTTAATTATCTATCTTAGTTACCTATCTTAATTTTGACATAATATTGCTCAAAATATTTGCAGCGCAGAAGTCTGGGTTGGTCTGTATGATCTCAAATTAGGATTTAGGATCAATTTAAATGAACCTGTAAGAGAAACCTAAGACCAGAAGGACTGTCCTTAATTTTTCTAAACAGCTTAGGAGTAGTGGCAGAATATTTTAGCTATACACTGACTTTTCAAGAAGATATTTCAGGAACTTAATAGCTTGTGTTGATCCGCTGTGTGATAATTCTCTTTCCCAGTATTTTTATAAGTGAGAAAATTACATATTGACTGCATATATTAGTTATTCCTTTCCTTCTATTTCATACGAGCAAGTAATTATTGTAAAATATTTCAATGTCATTAATATAAAAATTATATGCCCCTTAAGAATGGGGGCAACTTTTTTTGGTTGAAATTCTCGTATTTCACTTCTTGGAATTCAAGTTTGAGTACTTAAATTAAGAGATTGTTTCATCCTTAGACATGAACACTGTTCATAATTCCCATGGAAATTAATGAGAATTTCAGATCATTAATTGCAAATGGACAATCAAAGCATCATGGCTTAAGTTCAGCCAGACATCTTTTGAGTACTTGTACTTGCAGTTGAGGATCCACCTATTCTTTTAAAGGAAGAATAAGTCGGCTTTACTTCACCTAGAACTACTTGCAGTGCCTTAATTTTTGTTTCCATCTCCTTCCCCCATTTCAATGGTGAATGGCCACCAACATGACTGGCAGTGGCAACTTTCCTAATCTGGAAACAGCAGTTCCTCTTTCCAGTTTCAGTCTCACATCAACAGGACATGTGTCTTCCTCAGAGTGATGTAATTGCGTTTATCAGTGTAGAGGAAAGTTCCAAGTTCTATTTTTTTCTGCTCACAGAATGCTTGCACCTGGTGCACATGTAAATTGTACAGAATATCTGTGCTGGATCCTTTGTTATCTTGTGTTCATCTCTGAAATAACTGAGACAAAAGCTTGGAATTCTCAGGAAGGCAGAGTTATTCTCTAACCTCACATTGTTGATCGGACTGATGGGGGATCACAGTGATCAGGAAACCATGCCAAGTGGGTAGTTTTCATTATGTTTCTCTGACCCACTACTTAAGTTGATAAAATACTTAATATTGAAGACTGAGCCTTGCAAGAAAAGATACTACAACTCTTTCATCTTCTGAAATTCCTAGATACAGAAATGTATTTTGTTTCCTCTTCAGAAGTACACTAATATTATTTTCGAATATTTCTAGCTTGTAGGATGGGTCTTGTGATGATTCTAAGCCAAACTAGTTTGGAGAAATTAAACATAAAACTCAAGAATTGCAGTAGAAACTTGATTATCTTAAGGTTATTTAAGTTTCCTTCCTAATATCTCATAATGTTTTTCCAGATCATAAACTCTTAATGAAGAGCATTTAATATTTTAGATGTGATTGCCAATTATTCCTTCCATAAAATTTCATGAAGCTTATCATTGTAATTAAATGATTTGTCAGAAACAGGCAAATACAGAACTCCTACAGAGATAGATATACAGAAATATAGATGCTTATTGGGTTATGCAAATTACATTTCCTGTCCTCCAGGGCTTTCCAAACACGGAAGCAGAAAATTTCAGTTCTCTCTTTTTTCCCAATTAATCCAGAGGTGTTCTTCTTCAAAGTTCAGTGTGGAAACCTGGGGTTGTTGGAACCTTTGAGCATCGTCCTGTACTACCAGAGTATTATCCTGGGATAGGAAGGCACTGCAGGCAGCAAGTCGGGTGACTTTTGTAGGTGCAGAATCACAAAGGATGTTCTTGTTAGAGAGCTTTCCAGTGATGGTCAGCAAATTGCATAGCTACATTAGATGGGAATGAACAGAGATAAATTTCATTTAAAGTGAACCAGGTTTTTTTCTGTACACATCTTCCTTTCCTTTGTACAGTGTTAACAACTCTTGGTTCCAACCACTTGCTGACGACTGGGTGGTCTGTTTCCTCTTTTGTCAGCAACCATCCTCGGAAGAACTTGAATTAATCCTGCTATCATCCTGTTGGTAACATGGCAGAAACCAGTCTTGCTGAATTTTGAGTGTGATAAAACCTTTTAAAATACTTTTAAACTGCAATTCTGCATTATTGCTGACAGTCTGTGTTCAGTATCTTCTCCAGTAAAGCCACCAAGCAGCTCAGCCGACAAGCTTTCTGCAGATGGTTTTCTCTAGAATGTAAAACATTTGACTTCCAGGTTGTCTGTCTTCAAGATATTGTAAAATGTGTATCCCCCAAGGCAGCAAATGTTTTGGATATTTTTGATGTGCTGAAACAAACATAAATCAGAAGTTAGCAATCAGCAGCCCTAAAGGCTAAATCTGTCACAGGAGAAAATCTGGCCCAGTGGAAGAATTTGAAGTGGACCATGAACTACGTAAGGTGGCAGGGAAATTCACAGCATTTGCTCTCTGCTGCCCTTCCCCATCTGAGTCCGTCCCCTTTCCTGCCCAGTGCCTGGCCCTCCTACCTCCTGATTGCACATTAGCTCTAGACAGGATTTCCTCTCCTTCTGTCATATGTTGGCCACTTGTCCCCCAGCAGAGAGTACAGACAGTTTTCAGGTGTTTTCATAGCAGTGCCTCAGGCTAGGGAATGAACATCACCAGTGTAAAGCTTTTCATCTTTCCTCCTTCTGCTTCTTGGAGTTTGACTTGAAAAGCTGAATTGGGGACAACTGTTTCATATGGAGTGTTAAGTAGATTCAAAATGGTTAAGTTTTCAGGCCAAGAGTTAGAGAAACTGATAAATTGAAGAGGTTTTTTGTAATTTTATATTTCCATCAGCTTTTTGTAGCCACATTTTCAGAACCAAGTCAGTGCTGGAGTTAAGCCAGTGGATAGTCCATAGTCTTTGGAAAACTGCATGACTGACTTTTAATTAAAGCAAGCCTTGCCTTTTGGTTAAAGGATGTTACTCTCTAATGTCTGCTGGAATTGCTTGGTCTGTGGCACACATTTCTGAGCTGTGACTAAGAGGTTTCAGAGCAGCTTCTTGCCCCAGACCGTTCTGGATTCCTGTAAGGGATTCTCAAGCTGTGTTTTGATGTAACCACAGAGCAAGAGAAGAGCCTGAGTGGCCACATGTGCTCCTGTGCTCAGCAGTGGCAGTGCTGCAGTACTTCCTGCAGTGTGTGAGTGCTGAGCTCTGTGGTCGCTCTGGAAGCACATGAACGTAGCAGCAGAGTTTTGCACTGCACACAGAGCAGCCACACTGAGCTGCTTCAGTGCTTCTGCCTCTTTTTCTCCAGCCGCAAGGCACAGATTCCACACACAGCATTTTCACAAATGCTTTTTGGTATTTTGTCTCAGGATTGATGTGTGCAAATTGAAATTTTCATTCTGTTCTATTTTGTCAGACTGTGTGCTGTCACATCAAATGAGAAGTTTGTAACAGCATGAGATCTTGGTTTTCAAATTTGATAATAATAATGGGAATAAAGCTAAATCTCTTAGTCTTTCAGAGTAAGGTCAGGCAGCATTTGTGTGGACAAGTTGTAAGCTCACAGTTTCCAAGATACCTGAAAGTAGCTGAACTCACAAGTTAGAATGGTTAGTTGTTTTATGGGATCTAGAATTCATGATATATGGGCAATATAAGCCCATATCTTAAAACTCATCAGTTTCATCAACATGAGTAAGAAAAAAAACCCTGCTTTTGTTATGCAAAAATTGCCGCTGATCTTGTAAATATTTGCAAAGGATGTTATGTAACATTTTAAAGTATGCATGCTTAGGGAAAAAAAATTACATTCACCTTATAATTTGTGGTTATTAATTCCTTCACTAGTATTACAAGCACAGCTATCATTTTTGAGATCATGAGTTTGTGTGTTTCCAATATTCTATTATTAACTTTATGATTTTTCAGCTATTGATTCTTTGCTCTAGTATGTTTAAATTAAAAAAATAAAAAAGGGGGCATAAAGACACTGTTAATTAAAAGCAGTAGTAAAGAGGTTGTATTTCTAGGTGGTTCTCATAAGGTTGTATTTCTAAGTGGTTCTCATAACGTTTCTCACTGAAACTTTTGATTTCAATATAACATTGCTAAATTTTGCTTACTAAGTCTATTAATATGATGTTATGCATCATTTGCAGTATGTTGAATTATTTTATCATTTAACTTCTGACAATATTTTTACTAGAAATCACTTTTTGACCATGAGTTTTTAAAAATAGTTTAACCAGTGTTGGGAGAAGTCTGGTATTTGATCGATCTCTAACACTGCATCCACATGCTGCCTTCCCAATGCCAAGTGTTTGTTTTCCTCCCATCCCAGTCTGCCAGTGCCATTTGCTTCACACATAGAAAAAACATATTAAAAACTGGGGGGGGGGGGAAATCCTTGTCACTTTGTTGAGACTATTTTGTGGCTAAATTAGTGTGCTAGGTTGCAGCTTTATAAATCGCTTGTTCTGAAATCTTCATACTGTTTGTTGTTTGTCCAAACGCTGCCTTCCTTCTAGGACTTCTAGCAGCAGAAAGTAGGTATCCCTTTGTTTTCCTTTAAGGCATATCAGTCAGCTATGGTGTGTGTCTTTGCATGTTTAAAAAGCCGCTTTCTTTTGCTTCTCTTTGCTCTTTTCAGTTTTAATACTGCCTGTTCAAATAAAATTATATGGTATTGACTAAATCTGTCTACAGTGTAATATGATCGACAGTATAATGAAGCTGAAGGATGATTTCCAGGGAATTCTGAAGATTCTAATTTAGAGGCAGTATTAAAATTACCTGAGTTTTGGGGGTTTTTCCCAATATTTAATATTTGCAACACAACTGAACTAAAATTTAATTTTCATTGAATTAATAAAGTATACAACATTTTGGTTTTGCATTTTCATTCCGAAATTGTTTTCATGGACTAATGTTTTTTTTTCTCTACCACCAAACATATACTGTAATATTTGTCAAATATTATATTCTTGCTCTATGCTTGCATGAACTTTCTTGATCCTTCTGTGTTGATGTGATACCTGATCTATGCATATGCACTGTGGATATGCATACACCTGATTCCCATAACTATCCAGTATGTGTCTCCTCAATGAAGGAATGTTGTTGGCATGTAGGGAGGAGATTCTGCTCCGAGGGAGCTGCACACTTTGTGAGAGACTGGGAGCACAAGCACTTCTAAAACCTGCAGCCTACACTAGGCAGAGGAGAAGGTGTGAAATTCTAGACCCTTGGGTACAAACCACAACCATTTCAAAAACAACTAATTCAGCATCTCCAAAAACAAGCTATAAAAAGTGGGGGTTTTCTGCAGCATTTTAAGACTTGTAGGCTGACAGCTCTACTTCTGTCCTAGGTCAGGACGTGTCAGCAGGACATATGTCCATGTCTCCGTTTCTGATCAGTCATGGATTTTGTGGTTGTTGTTGTTTGATTCATTCTTTTGATTTTACAGGTTGTGGGGGAAGTTGTTCCTTGTCCTCCTATTTTTTCATCTCAGAATGCCTGTCCAGTAACATGAGAGTGAAAGTTCAATGGATTTTTATATAAAAGTTTTGTGACAGTATTATTTTTCAACAGTTGTGGAGAGAAAAAAAAACCTTATACAGAGCCTGTGCCATGATTTTTGGTTTTTTGTTTGTGCATAGAGACTTTTCTTCCACAAACTGACTGACTATGATAGATGACTATGATAGAGTGTGCCGTCATCATGCTGGTCAGAACGGGGTTTTCAGACATTTTTGCAATGAGGAAGAAAAGGTCTAAGGAAGGGATAGTGGAGGGCATTCATTTGTTAAAATATTTATTTGTTTATTTGCATGTGGGTGCGCTTACATATAAGGTACAGGTCTGGTCTGAAAAACAACTGAAAAACTTCTGCATATTTCTTTACCACCACACTGGACTGGCTTCTGGCATATCTGTGGCTGGATTTACAGTGAGGGGTAGCTGGGGAAAAAGAATTGGCAAACTTCATGTGAAGATGCCAGGTATGGAGACAGGAGAAAGCTGGAGCCATGCCTACTCTCAGTGCCCCTGTGTGTGCAGGGGAAAAGGAAGTCTCTCTTCAAAATTAAGCATCAGATTGTCGCTGCCCTCTTTGTCCTCTCCCCCACCACTTCCTTTTCCCCCCATCCTTTTTTGTTTTCCATACGTAGTACTCTCTTCTACATTCCTTCTGCTGTTTGGGAACACTTTATCTCTTGTCTTCTTTTCTTTTTTTCTTTATTTTTCTTTTTTCCTTTGTATAGTCTTTTACTCTTTCTCCCTGTTTTTCTCTCCTGCACCAATTTCCTTTAGTTTCTTTTCTCTTACATGCCTTTCTCTCCTTGTATTCCATAGATGTTCTTACCTTCTTTAATGTAGTTGTAAATCCCAATACCCTTCCATTCCGCCAGCTGTCTTGTTCCTGAATTTTTGTTGTCATCTCCATAAACCTTCATCTTACTAGACTCTTCCTGATTGTTTTATATACATACAGTGTATGTGTATACATATATTTATATCATCACTGCCTTATTTGCTTCCCAGTAGCATTCACAGAACTGTGTGCATGTAGGAGCTTATTTGTAAAATGATAGGGTGTCTAAACTTCACTGTTTGGTTTCAGTCCAAGAAGGAAGAAGTCATGAAATGCTATAAAGCTCAAATTTGAGCTGGACAGAGCCTTTACTTGCCTTACATTTTAATTACACTGCAGTGTATATGTAAAACATACATCTCCCACCTTATTTTAAACTATTTTAATTGTATATATATACACCTGCTTTGGCTGTCATCTGTCCCTGAAGGGTCAGTTGCTCTGGAATACAGTGAGCAGCAAAGAGCAACAAATTACTGTGTGAGATCAGAGGCATCTCAACTCCAGTGGTTTTTGCAGATATTGTTTCAAGTGATGAAGAGCAGCTGGTGCTCAGCTGGCTTTCTCTAAATCTGAAAAGTTACATCAGTAAAAGAAGTGGAAAGGTCTGCACTTTATAATAATGCCCATGCTTGTTTTTTCATGAGATTGTATCCTGTGACTTCATTTTGTGATTCTAATGTTTGATCTCTCTAAAATCCAGCAATTTCTGATGGTTTTTCATCTTCCTTGCTGGATGTACTAGCCTCAGACCTCTTCACAAACAAAGTAAAATGTAAATCCTGCCTTGTGAAGTGCCTGTGCTTCAAGAGCCAGGATTGTTTTTTGAATTTCATTTCCAGCAACTGCCCATGAGAAGGCAACCAAGAGATAAGGCTGAGAGAAATCAGCTTCTGTTTATTGTAGATTGGCAAGCATAAGGACTGAACTGTGATACATAGAGAAATTGCAAATGACAGCAAAGCCTTGCTTAGTCATTTAAATACCACTGTAAAATCTTCAAGACACAGTTTCCTACCTTATTTACAGAACGTAAAGAGTAGTTGAAAAGCCAATCAAATAAAGGTAGTTTATGAGAATGAACAGGATTAAAATGAGTGGCTGGTGTCATGAATTTCATTTTATGTGGTTCTACAAATCTGAGGGATTTAGATTTTGCCAATGTCTCTTTAATAAAAACCTGCTATTATTATAATGGTTATTATAAGTTCTTCTGCAGAGTTATTTCCTGGCACAGTAATTGCAGGAGACTGGCAAAAAGGTCACGAGTTTATAGTTTTGTGTTTAAACAACATCAGCTTTCCTGAGTTCTGAGTTTTCATTGCTCAGAAGAGGGTTTGTGACTGACCCAAGACTTAAATGAGCATTTGTAATCTTCAGTGTTAAAAAATAAATCAAAGAATTCTTTTGCCCTCTGTCAGAAGGGGTTTGCAGTCAGGATGTAGTCTGTGTTTTGCAGCAATATCTGTGTCTCTTTACCTGAACACTTACTCCGTTGTACGCTGTTGCAGATCACATGTCACATGAAAAGAAGTTCCTAATTCTATTTACTGCCTGTTACATAACAGAGGGAGCCAGTTATGCATGCCTGGTGTGCTGAGAAGCCTCAGAAAAGCAAACTTTTGGGATGTTTTGTAGTGGAGGGACACATTACTACTGCAGAATATGTAGGCAATTCTTGGAATAGTACTTAAAATTCTCTTTTACTCTGTTCTGGGGAGAAGTAATCAACTCCTCCCTACCTTTAAAAGTCAATTTCTTCAGTCAAATCACCTGTTCCAGACTGGAAAAGCTGGATGCCACATTTTAGTAACAACACTATGTTACCAAAGCTTTGCCTAGTTCCAGCCTGATGAGCCAGTGTCCGTAGCAACTTCAGGTGGTATAAAGAGCAGTGTATGAGAATACAGAGGCTCTAGAGACAGAATTCAGCTGTAAGAGAGAGCTGTTTCTGACTGGCCATCTCCAAAAATGAGGCAACAGAACCTGCACAAAATACCTGTGATAACTTTGACTACGCACTGGGTAAAGAGAAAATCCCAAGTTTTTGCCTCATAAAGCAAATACGTCTCTCTGATAAATAATAGATCTGCCTCAGTAGGCAGAAATCTGCTCAATTCATCTCTTGTCTTCACAGAAGTAATTTGGGATCACCCTTAAGTCACTCCACTAACTATAAAAGCATTTTATGTACTAGTAGTGACTGCAGGAGACTGTCATAAGCATTCTGATATGGTTTTTCTTCTTTTTTATATATGACAGCCCATAGTTTTCGACTTTTCAGATTTGTCAGCCCCCAGGAAACTGAACAGCTGCAGCCATCCTTTCTTAGGTATTCTTGTGGGAATACAAGAAAGACAAGGTTGTGTGCGTGGCCCAGGGTGTCACTGCCCCTTCGGACACTGAGGTCATTTACTGTGCGTTTACAGGAGGATCCACAGTCTTCTCACAGAACCATGTTTGGTGTGGATTTTGTTACTGTTTCTGCAGAGAAGAGTCTTCTATTTATATCACTGGAATTGCAGCCTTTCCTGTGCAATTGGATCTGTTTTTATCGTAACTTAAGGTGCAGGGTGAGATTCATCTCACCCAAAAGTTGGGGCTCCTTGAAAATTCTGGGCCAGTGAGCAGCATTTTCTAATGAAGTTTACTTTATGGAGTCTTAAAAAACAAACGAACACAGCCAGTCAAGTTAGCCAACTTCCTAATTTTTTCCTGCCTTACTAATTTTTATGCATCATTCCAATTTTTATTTTTCTAGATTCTGTCCGTAATGGCTACAGACCATGAGAAATCTGAGCTTTTAGCTTGTATGACTGTAATAATTCACTTTTAGTCCTTCCTTTATCATCTGTGCTGAGGCTAAAATGGGTGCACTTGCAATGTTGAAAGGAGATTAAATTCTATTTCAAGAGGATATAAGCTTTAATTATAAATATTGAGTGTCTTTACATTTTCCCCAAAGGTTAGAAATTTAGCTCGAATATGAATCTTTTTGAAACAGGTGTGCTGTAAAGCTTGGTTAATTTTATTTTATGTAGTATGTCTTCCTTGAATTTAAAGCTCTTCTGAAAGGAACGTTCAGACTTTTTTAACCAGATGTCTGCAAAAGAGAGAGTTTACGTGTTTACAGAAATGCCTGCAAAATTGTTCTGTCACTTTTTTTAAGCACTAATATGCTGTCAATATATTGCTGCTATGCCATTTTGTCGTGCAGGTGCACATTATTTGTAAATGAGTGAAAGACGTGGCAGGAGGTGAAGCATGAGATTGTAGGTAAAAAAAGCACAGGGTAAAACTCTCGTCTTGAGGGATTAACAAAGCCACTGTCAGAAAGTCCCATCAAATTTCTTAAAGGCATTATTGGAAACTTTATTTTACAGCCTTCTGTTCAATGTGACCAGTGGACAGGAGAAAAAAACACTAATGGTGAAACCCTAATTTTTTTTTGAATTCCCAAATATTCGAGAGGTTGTTGAGATGCAAGTATTAAAAAATCATAACTTTCATTTCCATTTCAAAGCCCACAAAGTATTGCACAAAATAAAGTTTGCAAAGTAAATAATACTGTCAAATAAAAAATGTGGTGGTCCAGAGCATCTGATGTTTCACAATAACACAGCACTGCAGGCAACTTTGAACATTCTTCTTACTGGTTCCAGATTTGGCTCAGGTTTTGGTGATTGTGAGCAACACTGAGCAGTATTAGAGACTCTGAAGATACTCAGGTCTCTGCAGTGAATCTTGAGTTTTCTTTAAGTACTCCAAATACATAGAGAGGGCTTTGAACCCAGAAACAGAAGCTTTGCTTGAAAATAAAACAGTTCAAACTCTGAGCATGACAAGAGCAGAAATAAAAGAGAATTTTAGCAGATTTTCTTCTACCAACTGGATCCTGGAAAGTAGAGCACTTTCCTTCATGGTTGGAGATCTCTAAGTCCATCAGCCTTTAAATGGTGTGCTGAACATGTGAAGGAAACAGTGCAGTGCTGTTTGGGTCCCTGGGTGGGTTTTTGTTCCTTGCCTTTGAGCAAGTCAAACCATTTGTTTTATTTGCTGACAGCCACAGATTTTTAAAAGAACCTAAATTAGTACATCAAATGGATATAAGTAGTCAGACACACTTGATGGGAGAGAACTAAGAAGTTGTATTGCTCCTGAGCCATGAGTTGTGAGTGAGGAGGATACTGTGGTTCTCAAACCTTGTTGTACAGAGAACTGTGAGGAGAATTCTAGGCTGAGGTTTGTACTAAATGTGATGCAAGAGTTTCTAGATTTGTAATTTATTTGTCCTTCTAAGCCATGAAGTTGCAAGTCTTATAGTAGTTTCTGTGTATTTTGTTATGTTTATTCCAGTTTTTCAAGGTTTTCAGAGAAATAAGTTAATTTAGCTTGGTTCCTTGTGTGGTTAAGAGGGTGCTGGGTATTTTGTATTTATTACATTCTAAAAATGCAGTACAAAAGGCTTTGAGTTGAGGAGGGCTGGTAAGAATTGTTCATACAGTGAAGGATGGAATTTCAAGGAATGCTGCAATTTTTTAGATATTATCTGTGTTGTCAAAAAGGCACAGGCAAATGGATAAGTAAAGAGAATAAGCATATTGATGAGAAACTAGTGAAATAGAGAATGTATAGAATTCGGTATCCAGAATTAAGAATTTATTTATGAAAAAGCATTCAGCGGTTCACTGCCAGACACCAGCATTGTTGCAGTCTCACTGGATGTGCTGCCCTCTTTCCAGATGCTTTTCCCACTGTGGGAAAAGTGAAGACATGGTCCGTGGGTGTTGAGATAAGCCAAAGCTGGCATTCTAGTAAAGCACACAGGTGGCAGCCACCACTGATACTCTGGTTTTTAAACGAGTTGTTTCACACAGAACCACTGTGGGCTGGTTTGCTGTGGATTTGTGTTGTGTTTCTTTGTCCTCCCCTGCTGAGAGTTCGACTTTTCCTCATGGACTGTCACCTTCCACAGTGCCTCTCATCTCTCCTTTTTGTCTTCATAGCTCTTGCTTCTCTCTCACCCCCATGCCATATAGAAATCATCCCCATCATCCTATGACCCAAAACAATGCCCTGGTGAAAAAGCAGCAAGTGCTATAGCTGGGTAGGAGATAACCAGGCAAGCAGAACAAACAGAACAAAAACACATTGCAGCCTTTTTTTGTCCCCCAGAGGTCTCAGCAGTCAGGTGTTTCTCCCTCTTCCCTCTTTTATCCCAATGCTGATTTTAAAAACCTTTGTGAAAACATTGGTTCTTCCTCATTTTACCGATGTTTCAAATTTGATTTCAAAATAATTCTTACCGATGTTTCAAAATTTCACAATATGTGTTTGAAATCGGCCGGCAGTTCAGAAAGAGAACTGAAGGTTGGGGTGGGAATGGTGAGGACAGGCCAATAATCCAAGTCACTCCATAAGACATCACTGGAAGTAAGGCTAAGATACAAAGCGATGCTTAATAAAATCAGGCTTTAACCTCTCTCCCATTAAGCCATTTCTTATATATAATTACATTATCTGTGAGCACTGTCGATATATGTAAAATTTATTCAGTGAGTTTTCTTGTCCTGTTCCAGTTGTACCAGATGAATTGAAAGTTTCCTTTTCCAAAGTTCAGTTTACCATGAGCCTTTGCTTTATTGATTTTTTATTCTCTTTTTTTTCTCCTGTCTGTTGCCCCATAGGAGCAGTCTCACAGGTGCTGGACAGCCTGGAAGAAATTCATGCACTTACAGACTGCAGTGAAAAAGACTTAGATTTTCTTCACAGTGTTTTCCAAGATCAGCATCTTCACACGTTACTAGATGTAAGTTTGCTGTGATAAAAATTTGAATATTCTCCTGTATCTGTTGTTCATTGTATAACATTTTTTTTTCTCCTGAGCATATTACCTTTCTTTGTTTGATACCAAAATTAATTTCTTTAGTTGTAGAATGTAAGAATCATCCAGCACTTTATGGAAAAATACATTTTTAGGACTGTAATACAGAGTATTTTAGAATATGTAAGTGATTAAGAGTTTGAGTTAATAGGTTTGCTTTAAAATAATTCCTCAGAATAGCTTTTTTTTCTTTTAATAAGGGCTGGATTTTAGTTTTTGTTTTAAATGTGAATTGCAACTTTATAACTGTACATATTGTAGTACTAGTAGTAGTAGTAGTAGTAGTAGCAGTAGTAGTAGTATTAAATGTACAAATCTTAGGCCAGTTCTGGAGATACTCTTATAAGTATGACATTTTTTGTGTGAAGCACCAAGGTGTGCTCATTTCTCTTTTACACTTGGACAGGGTATCTAATAGGCTCAATCATTTAAAATCAGTATTGCTCTGTGGTTCTGGAGAGCTGTTAGTCCATAAGGCAGCAGTGTTTTACTGGAATGCCAAACCGCTCATTGAATGACAAATTCAAAAGCACATCATGTTGGCAGTGACTTTGTATCTACACAGCACTGGGGTCTAAAATAAAAGTGGAAAAAAGTAGCAGAAAAAAAACTTTCCCTGATGTTTTTTCCTGGGATATGTGGATACTTAATGTTGAAGACAAAGGACTTGCTTTTCAGACAAGACCACTTGTTTTCTAAAGCAATCTACACATTGCACTGAGAAAGAGCTCAGGGTGGGACCAGTGCTGTGACACAGCAGTGGCAGATCTGTAGAGCAAAGCAGCTGGCACTGAGGAGCCAGTGCTGACAGTTCTGGGTGTTCAAGGGTTTTTCCTTTATGCCAGTTGTACTGCAGTCCTACAGACTGAATAACCACTGGTAGGTGAACAGCATCTTTTATTTTAATGTTGTTTGAGAGTAAATATGCTCTGGTAACACTGTACAGTGAAAAATAAAGAATGGTACATGGGCATAATGAGATTAATTTTAAAAATGCACTCCTGGATCAAACCAAAATGGTTGTGTGACCACGGGGATGATTACAGTCATTTTATTACTATGTCTTAAACTGAACAGCTCAGTGAATATCACAAATCTAACAAGATGTGTGTGGTTTTTACCCGGTGAAAGAGTCACAGGAGTCATTCCAGATGTCTCATCTGCAGGTAGATGATTATGTTTGTAGAGACTTGAGAGAGTTTCTGAAAAATTGTTGAGTGCTCCGAGTTCCTCTGTGCAGCTTTGCAGGAGCACGAGCTGAATGTAAACAGTGCCACAGGTCCTTTGGTGTCCAAACTCTTTAAAATGTAGTGAATGATTTGTGCACTTGTTACAGTTTGATTAGTCACTTGAATTCTGTGCATTCTTCAGGTTTAAGGGAATCCAATCCACACATCCAGTCTGCTGGGTTCAGAGCTGGCCTGTGTGAGAGCACAAAGCTGCTGGCAGAGCCTCCCCACAGCGCAGCTGCCCCTGGGTCTGGGGGATCCAGAGATAGGGAGCTGGCTGCTGAGTGATGATGGCATTGCTCTGGCACAGCACTGCAGTTCTAATCTGTGTTCTCTGATAGCTCTTAATGCATTTTACATCAACAGCCATCGGATAAAATTATATGAAGCACGCAGGAGGAAGGGACTAGGAGCTCATGACTTTCCTGAGTTGCATCTCCAACAAGTCGTCTTTGCAATTTGCAGTAAAATATGAATCTTTCTTTCCCAATTTAAGCTCATCTAGCTTGTGTCCCAGATGCTTAAATTACTCTTTTTATATTGCATGCTGCGGTATAGAAAGGTGATCAGTTAATATGAACAAGAAATAAAAAATCTGGGGAGCAGTAGAATAACATGAGTGTAATAAGAACCAAAACACTTGTGTCACTCATGCAGAAAGGTTTTAGATATTTATTAACCATTATTATGTTGTCATATAACTTCTTGGGCTTTGGTAAACCACATGGCCTTAAGTTTCAGTATTTTTCTGAATGACAGGTCTGCCAGACATTAACTCATGCTTCTGCAATGCTTCTGCTTTTTTCTGCTCTTGACAGTACCAGTCTGGTTCCTTGTACTTCATTCATGACCTGTTATTGCTGTAATGGTCTGTTGTAGCTTTTCAAATAAGAAAAACCAGCAGTGAATTCGTACAATTTTCGCATTCTTCATCACAGTCATTCTCATAAACAGAAAGGGATGCATTTAATTGCACCTTATAAAGATATCTGTGAGAACAAAATGCCATCAAAAAGCATTTTTGTTTTATTGTGTTATGCGGAAGGGGGATGATAGAATCTTCCCAAAGATACTTTGATTGGAAAAATACAAAATAAAATTCTGCAAGAGTGCAGTGTCCTGAAATACGTATTTTAAAGACTGAAGCAAGTTACAGACAGTGTTATTTGAAAGGGTGGCTGTTTCTTGGCAGTAACTTGAATGTGGGAGATTGATTTCTGGTTTTGCATCAATACTATTCCAGCTTCTTTCCCAGACTTCGGGAAAAAACCATGAGTTGTACTTGGGTGAAGTTCTGTCAGGGAAACTGTTTATTCCTCTCAGAGTCTTTGGGGTTGCTCAAGCCACCAGACCAAGTAACCTATAAACCATTATATCCCACCAAGGAGGAATTTTCTAGTCTGTTGCGAAGTTGTGGCTGTCACTTTGCATTAAACTACTGTTCCTCTTCTGTGGCCATTTTCCACAGTTAAATTTGTTCTCATGTTCCTACTCTTTCTCAAGAGTTATCCTTATTTTTAGATTAAGCACATGATGGTAGATCATGCCTGCTGCTGAAATATCTTATTTTGCCTCTGAAATAACTCTTTTTTTGAAGGCCAGAAAAGAAAGGACAATTTTTTTGTTGAGGGTGCAGGTTACCTATGTGTTGGGGTTTTTTCAGATCACAAAATAGAAATCTTCTTCCTCAATAATTCATTAACTTGGGTGTCATGAGGACAGGCACCTCTGAAGGCCACAGAAGGCATCATCCCATCGATTGTTTTTAACTGATTAATTTGTTTAAATAACTGCCTTAAGACTCTCTTCCAATTTACTTGGGGGCCAAAGGTGCTCAAAACAAGAGGAAAAAAGTTCCAACTACTTAGAAAGTATTTTATATTCATTCTCAGCCAATCCAGCGTATCCTGATGTGGATTTATTGAATAGTTTCATTGTGTGGTTTTTTTCATCATTTTACAGAATCCTTTTACTTGTGTTGAGTAGTTTTTTTCCTGCACAGGAGTTACACAATTCATTATTAAAAACTTAGTTGTGTTTACTGCAGTGAGTAAAGAAAAGGCACTTCTAGAAACAACCTTATAGAAATATTCACTACCTAAAAAGAATTTATTGTTTAATAATTGATTTTTTTTTTTTAAGTAAAAGAGTAACTTTGATTTGGACAGATTTTTCTTCTTTCTTGCATCTGCTAAATGTGTGATGATCAAAAGTTTGGCAAATGCTGTAGTACATTTCTCTGTGTGGCTTAGAATGTCTGAATTTATGGCTATATAAAGCTTTTTAGACTGTTTCATTCCAGTATCCAATTTAGATGATAAAGAATGCAGTACAGTATAAAAATAACTTTATGGAAAAACAGAGTTTAATTTAAGTAGTGAAAGCAGTTTTTTATCACCATTGACAGATTTTTAGAAGCCTTATTGAATGCTTGAATTAAATTCTTTTTTATTGACTTTCATGAAAGACATCCTGGGAGACACTGCTGTCCTGTGTCAGCAGTACTGATAGAGAAGTTGGAAAGAAATGTGAGGAGGTTACTAATTTTGGAGGTCATGACAAAAGATTTTACTTCAGTGATTATTTGTTTTGAAAAGTACAGTGGGCTTCCAGGCTGAGCCTAATGGGGAGGGATTTTACACATGTATTTCATCTCTATCAGTGCATCAAAGGAATTTTGCTAAAACGTGAACCCAGGAGCTGCTGTTTTGTGCGGCTGCCTGCACTGGAGACCAGAGAAATCGTTCTCCTGTTGAGTGGAGTGCTTTGGTCACCTCTGCAGGGCCATGGCTGGGGGGATTCTGAAAGCAGATGTCGCACGATTTACAAGTGAGATTTTCACCCAGCAGGAGAACAATATCAGCTTTTGTGTGCCTGGGGCCTCTCTGTGCTGCTGGCTTTGTCTGCATCTGTCTGTCCTGAGGCAGAGAGAGTTCTCTAGGCTGATGTCTTTTGGCTGTTAATTTTAAAAGTTTGTTACATTATTTTCATAGATGGAATCATTGAGGTAAGTGTTGTTATTTCTGTGATAGAAGTGCTACAAGCTTTCAAGAAAGTTTATTTCACTTTTTGCTGGCTTAACACATTACACACGTGTGGTTTTAACAAAATGAGGTTAAATAAATTTTGCACCAGCCATTTGTATCATATCTATGTGTGCAGCCACTTCTTTCTTTTCTGGGTTTAATTTATATTCACAGTGCATATATTTCAGGCATACTGATTTCTCAAGAGAATCTTTGGTGTCTGTTATCCTTTGTTGCTCATGGTAGTGTTTCACAGGAGCCTGCATCTGTGCACACTTCAGAGTTTCCTTAGGATTTCTTTTGAGCTCAGTTGTCCGAACAGATCTGGTCCTGAAGTCCAGACTTTTAAGGAAACATATTTTCTCTTTTGCTGGAATGAATGTTGTTGGAACCTCAGTTTAGCTTCTTACATGGTTGGCTAAAGCTTTCTGCTGGGTTTATTTTGGTTTGTTCTGTTTACCCTCCCAATCTGGATGTTGGCACAGTAAATTTGAATGTCCTTTGTGAAAGTTACAGTTATTCAGCAGTGTCCAGACATGGCTGATATTATAGTTCTGTTTGAAAGTGTTTTAAACTCTTCATGCATTTATCCCTGATTCGCTCTTTCTGAGCAAAGTGTATTATTTTAACAATTTTATTGTATACTTTAGAATTAAAAAAAAAAAAAGGCAAAAACCGTTTTGATTTTTCTCTTCAGGATGCTTTCATTTCCTTTTTTCTTATTTTTTAAATCATGAATAGACTGGTGGAATATCTGTCATACGATATAGAAAATAAAATAAAACCAGCAGCTGTGTATAAAGAGCTTAAATATTTTCCTAGATCATCCAGTTTTACTATGTTTTGGTTTGAATGAGAATGACTTTCTATGTGAATCATATAGCGTGGTTTGAGTTTTTTTGGGTGCACGTTGGTCCTTACCCTCTTGAATACTGATTGTATTAACACTTATAGGGGGAACATGTTTGAGTGCAACCTGAATGCTTCTCTTTTGCATAAACAGATCACTAAGTGTGTTACAGATGTCTTGCTTAAAATCCCTCAGAACATGTTATGCTTAAGTGAAATAATATTTTATCATTTTTAAAACACATTGGTTTTGTATTTTTAATTGTCCTTAATTTCAGACCTTTGTAAGACAGAAACACATGGAAAATATTTGTTTAAAAAAAAAGCCAGAAGAAACTATGTTGGCAAGAAAGGCACCTTGCTATTTGGGGAGTCAAATCTGGCTTTTATCCCAGTGCAGAGGCAGCGTGCTCAGCCCCAGGGAGTGGGAGGGACTGTCCCACACTGCAATGGGAGCTCCTTTCCCAAGCAGTGTAGACGGAACCATGGCCAAGCCTCAGGGAGAGCTGTGAGAAGAATTCCTTCAGCAGGTGGGCTGGATCATCACCACCAGTGCAGTGCATTTGTTCTCTAACAGGTAACTTCTCTGGAAGCTCTGTCTGAAAGAACACAAGAAGCAGAGGCTATTCTGGAATTCCTTCTGCGTTATTTCATAACCATTCTCTAAAATACTTTCCATTTTCAACTTCCTTCGTACCTTTGCATTTCATTTTCTCTGCTGCTGGGGTAGGTGGATCACTGTGCCACTCAGCATCATCTCGTTGTTTTCTTGCTCTTCCTGTTCCTCTGCCTTACAGATTAAATTGGGGATTTATTTTGTATTTCGTCTTCAGAGCAGAAAGCATTGTTGTTCTACATTTTTATAATACATAATAGCGATAAGTGAGTGGGTCTCTTAAACCCAAGGCTAATACAAATGTGAGCCAACAGTTACTTTCATATTGATTGAGAGGAATTTTTGAGACATTTAAGTATCCACCACTTTCCAACACTGCAAAATTCTGGCTCAGTTCTCATGACACTGTGAGAGTGACTTTGTTATGCTTAACCTGTTTTCTTTTTAACTAATATTCTGTCGAGTATTTATAAGCTTGATACTGATGTGGTGAATCCTCAAGTGAAATTCAGCTTGATAATGTACTTTACATGGGAACTGTAGTACTTAGCCCATTCTTCTTGGTCTGATGTCATCTCCCTTGTGTAAATTGTGTCATTGTGTCTGTGTGCACCAACGTGTCTTATTCCAAAAGCATAAATCCATAGACTTCTTTTTTTATGGGGAGCTAGAAATTCCCATTATTTCAGTGTATTTTTAAGTTACTGGGCCCTGATACGTCAAAGAACAGTAGCACTGTATTCCTGGTACTTGTGGAACATTTAATTAACTTCACTGATACTGTCTTGGGGTAAAAAGGATCAATTTCATATTTAACTTTCTACATTTTCTTCACTTCTTCTTATGTTGTGTGTAGTTCAAGTTCCTTTTTAACTGTAAGGGCTACCTGTTGTGTTTGGGGTTTTTTCCTTATAAACCTTCAGATTCTTAGATTTATTATTTCTCCAAGAGCTTGGAACCTACTCTGAGAAATGACAAAAATAAAGAAATGCTGCAGCACCTGGGCCACAGTCCACAAATCTGGAATAATGCTTCAGCTTTCTTGGTGCTGGGAGCTTATCTTTGGAGTGATACTTCCGTCTGCACTTAGTTTACATTAAAAAACCCAAAGGCAATGTACAAACAGCCCAGTAAGCTCTGCTTCTGTCTCTGAATTCAGTCAGCCCTCTTTGCCTTCTCCTTCCAGTCCTTCAGATTGTTGGCTGGGGCATGTTGACTGTTCTGGGTACTGGTGACCTCATTGCAGTGTATTTTTATTCTCAGAATAACCTTACAGAAAATTAATGTGAATAGGGAGAAACAAAAATAGTTGTTGATTCCAGCATTAGCACTTCCTGGTGCAAGGTGGGCTCTGTGTCGCAAATCAGGGGAGGAGCTGTGTTCTTGTTCATTATTGTGGATTTAACTAGTTTCATGGGTTCTGTATCCCCCTGGAGTGAGGCTCCTGGTCATTAGCATTCTTCAGGGTGATGATCCAACCCTGACAAGGTAATTCAGCCAACAGGATTGGGAGTGAAGCCCACTTAGGCCTAACCCAGCTCTGTTAGTTCCTGTTCTTGGTTGTTAGTCCATATTGAAAGGTGGGGGAGAGACAAGAGCGAAGGTTGTTCTGTGGGGTGTAGCAAGGTGTTGTCCATGGAACAAACCTCTTTCTAAAGCACTTCTGTATTGAGGGATTAGTTTTTCCTGGTGCTTACTGAATTGTTTAGGTTGGAAAAATTTCTTAAGGTCATCAAGTCCAGCTGTAAACCCAACGCTGCCAAGTCCACCACTTCACCAGGCAGCCTGTTCCAGGGCTTGATAACCCTTTTGGTGAAAATTGTCCCTAATATCTAATCTAAAACCTTCCCTAGCACAGCCTGTGGCTGTTTGCTCTTGACCTATCCCTTGTTACTTGGGAGAGAACAACCCCCAACTTGCTACTCCTTTCAGGGAGTTGTGAAGAGTGATAAGGTCTCCCCTGAGCCTCCTTTTCTCCAGACTAAACACCTCAAGTTCTCTCCTGCCTCTATTTAGACTTTTGTTCCAGACCCTTTACCAGTGCCTTTATCTAAACTCCCTTCAGCATCTCAATGTCTTTTACGTTTACTTTTATCTGATCAGCTGCATGGTTTGCCTTGGTTTTGATAAGATCAGCTTCAATTATACCCGATGCAGTAAAAAAGAAAAAAACAGAAGTGACTCTGTTATTGAAATAATGGGATTTTTGTGTCCTTGAAGTCACTAATATTAGAGTACCTTGGAAAATAATGTTCTAAGCTCAAGTTTTTCCCGACAGTACTACTGGTATATTCCAAAGAGTATTTTGCTTTTTTTAAATGGGACCTTTGAATTTCATTGTTGGTTTTCCAACTGCTGTGCTGGTTTTGTTGGTACTGGCATGTGCAAAGCAGTACCTTTATCTCATCCTAGTTTGCCATATTTCATCTTTGCAAAAGATGTTAAAACGTTTGCAGTGTGAACAGAATAAAGTCTGGTTCCGTCTGTGTACTGTCTGGCATGTCTTTAACATCTGCTGTCACTTGTGGAGAACTGCAGCTTCTACAGTCAATAAAATTTTTATGATGAGTGTTAATATGGGTTTTTCTTAAAATAGGAGACAAATTACTAGCTTGGAGTCCTACTTTGTAAGGAAATAAAATGCTGTCAGACACCTGAGTCTGGGTTCATCATACATGAATGAGGCATTTAGGGACACCTGAAATTAAATAGATGAAAATAATGTCTGCTGTGATTTTGAGGAGTAGCATACCTGTTCATTATCAGTACTTCCGTGAGACAACTTGAAATAAATAAATAAAAATCTTCTTGGTCACTGTGAAGCAAATCCAGAGGCAGCACAATTCAAAAAGTCAGTTATAGGGGAAGAAATGCACACCCCCTGGAGTTTATTTTGTACTAATATAATCCTTTCCTTGGCTCTTTCGCCTCTGAAGTGTTAAGGCTTTGGTTTTACAAAGTGCATAGCACGTGATAATCTCTGCTAAAAAGGAACGTGTTCTACAACAGAGCTAAAATTTGTTTGTAGCTCATGTACACTGGAGGTAAAAACTTGCCCCTTGCAAAGAAATAGAATATACAAGTCAGATATTACTGAACATCCGTGGGGTCTGAACCAATATAAGCATAAATGTGTCCTTGAAGCTGGTTTTCACTGTATCAGTGTGTGGAGCTGCAGAGATCTGTGTAGTCTTTGTTTCAGACTGAACTTCGTGTGATTTCCCCACTGTTCATGACTGCCTGTGGTTTTGCTACAGCATTATAACCTTTTGAGAGAATTTAAACTTGGGTACATTTTCACTTCTTAAGGTTTAATCAAAAGATATACAACAGATACGCCAACACTTAGCTACATGACAGGATGAAAAACCTTTTCAGTGTTCTTTACCTTAACCTGCTGGTTCCCCTCCTGTTTCCAAGCATACAAAATATGTCAATGCAGGATACACATGATAAAATACTGAGTGGGAATGTTGGTAATGCCACAGGGCATCTCTCCCTGTTGCTGACACAGGTGGAGGGCTGTATGCTTTCCTTACAACTCTCATGCCAGCAAATTGCCATTGACAGACCCTGTGAAGGCAGGGAAGAGGATTTCTTTCTGGGATCCTTTTTACCCTTTGGATCACTACAAAAGCAGTGCATGCACAGTCCTTTGGCTGTGGTTGAGGGATGTGTTTGCCTTCTCAGAGGAGCCTACAATCATTTCAGGGTTCCACCTTAAAGAGATACCATATCTCTCATGTAACTTAATTTATGTTCATCCTCTGTAAAATAAACCTTCATCGTATGTGTTTTAGTAAGATGCTGTTCTGGTAACTCAGTAGGATCATGTCTGACAGGCAGTTTGTTGTCATATATAACACACTGGGAAGGGTCAGGAATTTTATTCTGTCAGTTCTTGAAGTAGATCAGTTCATACACCTCCTTCTTCTCCCATAGCAAGGCACGGACCACTAAGAAACAGGTATTACCTTCTGTGTGCCTCAGAAATGTGGTCATTAACAACCTGCTAATATGTATTAATATATGTATCTCCAGTTGACACTGAGCTTCACTGGTGTGTCAGGATTCCAGGCTTTGTGCAGTGAAGTTTGTCATTCTCACTCTCTTGAGCACAATTGTTTGCCAGTCACGTGCAGTGGGAACTGAACTAATGCACAGAGAAAAAATGTTTTACCCATTTGAGTTTCCTCTCCTCTATTCTTACCCCCAAAAAGTTTTGTTCTTGGTTTAAAACAAAACACGTGAAGAAGCCCAGATGAGGAATGATCCAAAGAAAAAAGAAAGCAGCTTTGAGTAAAAGCTGAAATTGCTTCGGGCTGACTGAGTTTACCTGGCATCATTTGCTCTTACCTGTAGTAGGTAAAGGTGTAAGAAAATCTGATTTTATGTTTATTTCTGATACAAGTGATACCAAGTTTAACTCTGTTCTACAAGTCACACATTATGAATATATAAGAATATAGATGACTTCTAAAAACAAAGTACAGTTGGCCTGCTTTTTGCAGATAAAAGTTCCTCTAAAAATTTGAAGAGTATGTGTATTTCGGTTCTGTCATGTGAATGATCAAACTTAAAAATGAAATTCAGGGTCCAATTGCTACTGCAACATTTTTTACAGGAAAGATTATTCATGTGCTGCTTGAATGTGAATATGCACAGAGGAACTGAGTATTTCAAATCTGCACAACCCTTGCCAAGGTTACTGAAAGTCTGAGTGCCTCCAAGTTGCAGTGTTGGCAGCTGCCAGTTCTGGGGCATGACAGAAACAAACACTTGTTTGTTCAGACAGAATTAATGTTCTGCTTCAGACTGCCTTCTGTGAACACTGTGTCAGGGAATCTTCATTTTAGCTGATAAACTGCTTCCTGAACCGTTTTGTTGAATTAGTTTTGTTTGCATTGCTCAGCATTTCACTGGGTGAGGAACTGGAATGCAAATGTTGATTATACTCCTTGTACAGTGAGTGTATCACACAGAAAAAGATTTGAAGCTGTGGAGGGCTCTAACCTTTAATGCTGTAGCAGGCACAAAGTAGAGTCTGGCAGATGCTTTGGACTTTGATACGAGATGGGTGTGTAACATGTTCTGTAGAATGATGCTGGGAAGCAAATGTTAGGGCTCTGGTGCTAAAATGGTAAAAATGAACTTCATGCACAGTCCTTAAGAGTGAAGAACAGAGGGTTTGAAAGAGCAAACTGTGTTTAAACAAAGTTGGAGATACGGCCTCTGCTGTGACCTTGCTACTCTGTGTTTTCCAGTAGGAGTTATTAGCTTCAGGGATGTGTTTCCTTGAGAGCTTGGAATCCCAGGGAAAGAGGCACCCATGGGAACATTATAATATTTTGCGTGGAAAAGGAGATGTGAAACAGAACTGGCAGAAGAAAGAATGAAGTGATCTAGCAATTATCTAATTGGCTCTTTAATTTTAGCTGTTCTTTGATACTACTGCTTGTGAGTATTACTTCATCCAGTGGGTCGTGAATTTCTTTCAGTCTCTCAGCACATGAAAACCTCTGGGGTGGATGGAGAATCAGGATAGGGAGCTGTGGGAGGTAACAGAGCAAAAACCCTGCTTGGTAAATGCTGTTGTGCAAGGGACAGCACCTCCAGACGAGAATTTTTTAGATGGTACAAAAACCTAAAAGTGATGAAAAACAGTCCTCTATTATCACTGTGTTGCCTGTGGTTAAACTGTTCAGGAAGTTAAATTTATAAGGACATATCTTAATGATTATTTTTAGATGCTTCAGTGTGGGGGTTTAATATTTGAGGTTGGCAACCCAGTATCTGTCTGAACTGGATCCCCATAATATGTATTTGTATTGAAAGATCAGGGGTTTTTATGCTCTAGCAGTTCGGTAGCTCTTTTAAGAAGTTTCTCATTTGCCTCACAGAAACTTCAAGGTTTTGGGTAGATAAAATACTTACTGATTTCGCTGTGGGATCTAATTTTGATTGCATTCAAGATTAGACCAGGTGGTGCAGCTGGATTTCTGCTACTTGTGACTTATCTAAATTTTTCAGTGTGACATTGAATGGCGGTTGCGTTGGGACAGTGTTCTAACTCCTCTTACAGGAAATGGTTAAAAAGGAATTTCTGCACATCTGAAAAACTAGTCAGAAGAGAAGAGTTTGTTGTTTTGTCTCGCCTGCCTGATTGAGGATTAGGCTTTGGGCTGTCTGCTTTAAATATCAGAAGAAACGAGCTTTCTTTGTACAGGCAGAAGACAAAAAGTCTCAACTCTGCAAAAGCTGGTCAGCTGATAGCAACTCAACTTGTGGGTATTCTCTTAATAGCTTTTGTGTTCTTGCATGCAAAATTTAAATCAAAACTTGTGTTTTTAACAAGCAGTACTATTCTGTTTATTAGCTATAGTATCAATGTATGGTTGTTACATCAAGCTTTGTTAATACAGCAGTTGGGATTGTTAAGCTTGTCTAGAGCAAGCTCTCAGTTTTGATTTTCTGTCTAGGAAATGCAGAATAACTGCTGCTGAGGAGTGAGACTGAGATGCAAAGTATTCAAAAGTCTGGCAATGCCAAAAGTTACATATGCTGTGGCATTTTACATTTTTTAAAATTGCTATAAATTTTTAATTGTTATGTTTATGCTTATTGCTGAGTGAAGTTGTTGGAGTTCGGGTTCCTGGGCTGAGGGGGCAGAGTGTTTTGCTGGAAAATAGAGACTCCCAGCAAAAAGAAAGCCCTTGATTAGGGCACATGTTTTGTCCTGCTGTAAGTCTGCTGGTATTGCATAGAAAAGCTTTCTGTAGAGGACAGTGGAGAGTGAGCCAGTTCATTCTGCTCCACAAGACACCGCCTTCCGTGTGGTCCCTGAAGGACACAGATCTGCAGGGCTGCTGAAAGGAGACAGCATTGTGAACAGGATGGCTTTCTGTGATTAAAATTGTGTAGCTAACTGCACAAAGTAATGTGTTCTGTACCACAGGAGCATACAGAGCCTGGCTCCAAGTGTCATTAATGTTCACTTTCATCTGTGTTGTGTGCAAACAGGTTTCATCAGAGTTTTCCTCTACACTTTGTAAAACACTCATGTAAAAGTGTGTTAGATTCTTGCATCCCAGGGAGCAAATGCTCTTTTTAATGTGTCTGAGTGAAACCTCTACATTCAAATGCTTTCATAGATTAATTATGTAAGCTGTAAATTCTTTAATTCTAAATGGCCTTTGCTACAGCTAGTATTTAAGTGCAAAAATATTGAAAAGTATTGCAAAACCAGTCTTCTTTCAAAGATTGCAGAGGAGGCAGGACTGCTTCAACAGTTCTGGTGCATTAATGCACATTATAAGCTTTGCTCTTCTTTCCTCTTGTAAAAAAAAACTCCATGAACTAACTTGAATTAGAGTATGCCGTTGCAAAATGAAGAGATCTCCTCGTGCTAGTGAATCTGCCAAAACCCCATCCTTTCTCTGGGTGAGGCTGTCTTCTGCCTCCTCAATGAATAGAGCTCTTGGTTTGGGTAATAAATCATCCTTAAACCTTAATGCAAATATGAAGGATTTTCTTCTAGGTGCTGTCAGAGTTCCTCCTAATAGTTTGGTGCCTTGGAAGCAAACCTCAGTTTGCAGAAGTCCTGGAAGATGAAATTTAAGTGCCATGCCTCAGCATGAAGGCACTGTGGAAAAATAATGCGCCCTTGTTTAGTCTGAACTTTGCCTTGATTTTTTTTCTAAACATTTTTTGAGGAACTCTGCTCTCTAATTTTCTTCTTGCCTCCATGCTAGTATCAGAAGATAACTCTCTCATGATAGTGAGGAAAAAATTGTTTCTGTAAACTGTTGGTTGTTTGGGGTCACAGTAAGGAGGGAAATCAGCAACTTCAGAGACTTAGGTTTTCAACCATTGCTAGAAATAACTAATAAAAATATTTTCAAGGCAACTTTTCTGTGATTTCATTAATCTTAAAAAGGAAAAAGACATTAAGTAGTATTCATGGTCGGTATCATGCATTTTCTGCTGTGCTCTGCTCAGTACACAGTGCTCAGTGCAGTTTTTTAACGGGTATAGAAGGGTGATTCTTTGTAATTTGCAGTCGCTGGAGTCTGGGTAGATTTTGTTAATTTATTTAAGAAAAGGTAAAACAAATAATTGTGTACACAAATAAAATATCTCCTGAACTACAAACTAGCAGAAAGCCTTTATCTCAAAACTTTCAGCAGTGGTCAAGGCTGCTTAAACCGGGGAGTTTCGTGATGTTTTGGCAGCACAAGGTGAAGTTATTGCATTGGAAAAAACTGATTTAGCTTGACTTTTCTACTGTTCTTTTCCCAGGAGAGTGGTGTAACTGTCCTGCAAGGAATGTTTTTTTGGAAGTGACACTGTTTGCTGTTTTTGTGCTTGTTTGTGTATGGGCTTGAAGTGTTCAACATGTTCGTTAAATTGTTAACCCAGGAAAGTGATGGTGATGTTGGATTGCATTTGTGGCAGATTATGTATCTGCTGAAACTGAATGGTATTTCATGTCGTGTGAGAAAGACAAGAGGGCAGTTCTGTGTCCTGGCAGGATTCCCTTTTCCAAACATCCGAGGCCATTCTAAGCTGTGAACTTCCCAGAGGAAGCTCCTGAGCACTCCTTGCTGGGCAGCCTGAATGGTGCTTTCTTCTCACCTCATCCTTGGCAGTGTTAGGATTTGCTGAAGGTTTTAGAGTCCCTTTTGTATTTTGAATGGTTTTCTACATAGAGTATTTTGAATTTCAGTTGAATTTTGAGTATTTCCAAGGTTGAGAGATTCCCCAACTTCCATGGGCAACTTGTTGCAGTGTTTCACCACCCTCATGATAAAAATGTCTCTGATTCCCTAAAAATGTTATTTGTGCCTTTTTTCTGTCTTATATATCAAAAAAGTAGTCTAACATAATTAGAAAATTATTACAGGCATGACCATCTTTATATCACTTGAAATGTAAGCCAAAAGGTTTTATTTAAAAATACTGCTTATCACAGTACCTGTTTATTCTTGAGTATACGTTTATTCCCTTAAAACGTGCACAGTCTGTTAGGATTGTATGAAAAGGAGCCTGTAATGTCTTATCTCTAATTTGAAACTTGAAGAAAGATCTTTCTTCTGTTGTGCTTTGCACAGTTGAATGCTTTTTTAAATTTATTTTTTTTTAATAATTAACATGGAAGGTTTGCAGTAGCCTGTTTAAATACAATGACATTCTTCTGTCCAACAGAAAACCCTTGTAAAATAAGGGTACCCTTTTTTGTGAGTACTCATTCTTGGAAGGTTTATTTTTCTGTTCTCAGAGAATTTGGCTTTTGTAACGTTGTATCTTCAAGAGCATTTTCCCATATTCCAAGGTTTATTTAAATTACTGTTCAGACTGTTTGATGGCTTGATTTATTGAGAAAAGTGAGATGTGCAGGTTAACTTGATTTTAAAGCAGAATGTTTGATTTACAGCATTTATCCAAGATTCATGGGCTCACTTCTAGCAGAAGAATATAGTTTCTGTAAATCTGCAGCAGAAACATGGGAGGTTTTCAGAAGCTCTTAACCTCTTGAACTTTCCCATGTCATCCTATGAACTCTGAATCTATGGCACTGTTCAGATCAGGAAATGTTTAAAAACGAAAAGCCAAAACCCTAAGCTGCTAGATTTTGTATACAGAACATCTGTGGGTTTTGCAGTTTAACAGTCATCCTAATCCTGGAAACATAAGCAGGCTATTGTAAACACTCACTAATTTATGTAATTTATGTAATAGCGTATGAATTAAGTAGTTTGTTTTCTTGTTATTTCAGCTTTATGACAAAATAAACACAAAATCTTCACCACAAATCAGGAATCCTCCAAGTGATGCTGTACAGAGAGCCAAAGAGGTAATGGCTTTAAAGTATATTTTTTTACTTTGAAAGTTTGATTGTATTTTAACAGGAACTTATTTTTCTTCATTAAGATGTGTATTCTGGCTCATTATCTGAATGATTTCTGGAATGCTACCATTGCTTACTCAAGTTATGTAACAAGTTGCATAAACTTACAGAATTCCGTTATCTGTGTAAGGATTATGAATATTACTCAGTTTAATCATTTAACCTTTTCTTCAACAAGAGTGGTGTTAAAAGGAACACTCCTGCTGGGTAATTGCAGTGTCTTTTCAGGTTCAGGTTATTTATCTGCAGCAGAAGTCTGATGTTTATAAAATTTAGTCACAGAAAGAAATATTTCGAAGTATCTGCTTTTTAAATTGGAAAAACCCCAAGTTTAGATAGGTCTAAGAAGAGCAGACTTGGAAATACAGTGAAGGGGGCCCACTACGACCAAAGATAGACACAGATGTTCTTAATTCTTATACCTTGCAAATAGTATGTTATTTGCTTATTCACAGCAAGTAGTAAAAAAACCCCAAAACTGTTGTATTATGTATGTATTATCAGTAAAAATTTGTGCAGTTGTTGGGGGCTATGTCATAGGAAAACAGTGTTTATTGTGCTGTTAAAGGAGGAAGACTTTAAAACTCTGCATAATTAAAGTCACACTGATAGATCCCTGAAGTCCTATTCTGCAAAATTTGCTGGCAGTTAATCCTGGGAGGTGCTTCCAGAAGCAAAATACTCTGCTTTCATTGTCCAAGTAGCTGCATGTGAAAATTAAGGTGTAAAAATCAGGTTGCAGGCAAATGAGTTAAAGTTTCTTTACTCCTCCTTCCCCAGTGATAAAGTGGCTCAGATTTCATAAAGTCTGGAACTTGGAGGTGGGGTAGCAGATGGCCCACCTACACTTGGTGCCTTTAACAATTGGTTTTATGAGTGTTTTTAATTCTGCTTTTAAACCAGTTGTTTTAATAAATTGAGACCATGTGTGAAAGCAGCAACTGGTGGGGGTCTTGTGTGTCACCTGTTAGCACTTCACTCCTGTCCCCATATATTTAGCTGTTGGAGGAATAATGTCAACTGAAAAAAAAAAAAAAAGGCAAAAAACCAGCATTGGAACAAGGTATTTAATTCTCTTGGGGAGGCTGGGTGGGGGCACATTCTCTTAAACCCTTTCCTGTGTCAAAAATGTTGGTTTGTATAATCACTTGGGGATGTTCTGACTGTGCAGTGAGGGTTTTCATTTCTTCAGTATCTTTAAAAGAAAGTCACTTAGGGGCATTTCTCCTGCTTATTTTGCAGGTATTGGAAGAAATTTCATGTTACCCAGAGAACAGTGATGCAAAGGAGCTAAAGCGTATTTTAACACAACCTCATTTCATGGTAAGCAGATCCTACTCTTGTTTGGGCTGGTTTTTTGTTTGTTTGTATTTTTTTAATATTCTATATGTTTAAAATCTTCAGTAAATTCTTAAAGCCTGCAAGTGATGGAACTGCATACAATACACCTATTAATAAGTATTAATAACCTGCTGCTCTGGCAAAAGAATTACTTTTGCTGCTACTGTTGGTCCTCATTACTGTGCTGAAAACTGTCGGCAGTTTGGAGTAATGTAATTATGGAGCAGTTTCACTGTGTTCTTGGAGGGCTGTATTGCACATGGAAAGAAGAATGAATTGTTTTGGATGTCCGTAGGTAGAGCTGGGATCCTCCTTTTTCTTTTTCCAGAGGTCTTCTTAGGATAAAGTGTGTGAATTCATTTCAAAATAAGTGTTTATTTAATGTAATTTTACAATAAATCAGTAGTTTGTACAGTCTGTTGAGTTTGTTTTACGTATCAACACTTACTCTGTCTGTTTCCCAAATCTGATTGGAGGGCAGTAATTGTCCTAAATTCAGGGATGTTACTGCTTAATAACGTGGTTCAAGTTACTGAAGTCCACTGATTCAAAGGATTCATTTTTTTTATGCTGTAGGTGAAGTTCATAAATTGCGAAATAAACATGTTTACTTCAATCTGCTATAGAGTATTGTCAGCTTAAAATCATGAATTTGACTTTCCCTAACACAAGGATTGTATGCAGGGGGCTTTGTGGAATTTGCTCACATGAAAGCTGAATTACTGTAAGTCTGAAGGATAAACCTAATTTCAAGGAAAGAGTGAGCTGAAACCAACTTCCTGTTCAGGTATAAGGTGAAATCTGGGTAGCTGCATGTCACAGTGTGTTCTTTTGATGGCCCCTGTAGCCTTGGCTACAATTATTTTAGTACTTTAAATCAGATCAGGAGTGTATTTTTGAAGCAGATCTCCTGATTGCCCCTTAACAGTGTTTGGTTTGTATCACATAAGGGTCTCAGAGCATGCAAAACAGCTTCTTTCAGATAAAATAAAACTGAAATGTGTGCCAGGAGCCAGTGTAATCCAGCAGCTGATGGACACTCTGTCCACAGGGCAAGTTGGAGGCTGGTCAGAAGAAAGAACTCCTGCAATGTGTTCAGTGTGTACATCAGGTCCTGACTAATCCAATTGTTTTACTTTTTGATTCATTCCTATTTCACTGCACTAGTTGCTAATGCAGACATTGACTTTTTTGTGCCCATTCAGCAACACTCTGATGTTATTCCCTGGAGATGGTACCTATACTGAAGTTTGTAAAGCTCTAATTCGACATTTAACAGGAATGCTTGCTTGAAATAGAATATAAAACAAGGTGGAATGGTACTCAGCCGTATTGTAAGAAAGATTTTTAGAAAAATCTTTCTCTGATACTCATCTTCGTTAGAATCTGACAGGTTCATTTGATTTACTCTTTTTTTGTGTGTAATTACCCCACAGTGTTGCTAAAATATTAAGCACTGTGGAGAAAGAGCGTTTTTTAGGTATGAATTTTTTTCAGAGTAGGCATCAATAAGAGTGATTGTGGTATATAGAAATTTCATGTATCAAATCAAGCGACAGGAAAATTGAGTTGAAAATCCTCTCTTTTAGGTATCTCTGTTCCCTGATATGCTCATAAATCTAAAACCATTTGTCAGAATTCTTTTGCTGCAAATCTGTGAAAAGTGTTTTTCATAAGGAATAAGCTGCAATTCTGTAACAAGTACTTTAGGTTAGGAGTAATTTCAGCAAGTGAGTCTGTGGCATCCCAGGCTAAATTGCTGGTTGGAGTCCCATCATCCCTTTTCCCCATCTTTCATCCTCTCCCTTGTAGTTCTGGCAATCATCTGGAACTGCACTTTAATGTTGCCCTGGGCTGAACTAGTAGAAAATTGCTCCAAAAAAAAACCCAACTAACCATTTAGTAAAAAGAATTTAGGATAACAGGAGTCCTGCCAGAGCCAGAATGAGCAAGAGAGCAGAAACAGTTCATGTTAGAGAGGAGTGTAAAGTAGCAATTAAACCAGCACAGGTTGGTGTGGATCCACACCTGCAGATCCCACAGAGTCTCCAGATGCCAAAGGGACAGCTCCATCCCCTCCATCATTCCCACTCCTGCTCCCAGATGCACCTTTATGGCTTGCAGACTTTAATAAAATTATTCTTACATTTGTTGCATTTTGCCAAACTTTCCTTCAGAGCCAAAGCCTTTATATTTTAAAGGAAACGATTAGGAAACAAATAACTGTATAAACCAATTGTGTCAGCCCACATTCCATGTGTTTGCCAGGTGTTGTACAGAGCAATACTCTGGTTATTAATGCACATTAATTCAGTTATCAATAAGGTGTAATAAGTAGGAGTGTGCATTGACACCTGTATTATAACAGACTATTTTACTATTAATTTTTTTTTATCTCATGTGTATCCCTAATCAGAAGAAAAAAGAGTATGATCTGTCTTGTTTAATTAATCACAGTGTTAGTGGGTTAAACTGTGTTCAGGCCTTTACAGAACCAAAGCCAGTAAAGTGTGTTTGTAACAGATCTTCAAGTTCAAGGTGTTCTGTTGTTTTAGTTTTCTGTTACACTCATGTGCCTTATGGCTACAGGAATAAATTATCAATTTATTTATTAATGTGCATGTTTAACATTTTAATTTGAAGAAATGTGCGTAAGTTTTGCATGAAGGTCTTTCAGCAGATAATTAATATAGGAACTCTTTAAGTACTGTCAAGTACCTCTATGTATGTACACATTTCAAAGAGCTTTTATTCCATTACACAACTTTCAGTCGTTTTTCAAATATGCCAGTTTCATATGTAAAAGATTCTATTATATAAGTTTGGTATGTTGTAGCAATTAAAACATTTGCTGGGCTAGGAGACTTTTGCTTAATGACATAGTGAAATTTTATCCATCATCATGTGCCTTCCTATGCTGTGCTCTGCAGACAGTGATCCTGCAATACAGGAGAAAGCAGTTGTTCTCATTAAACTTCTTTTTAGCAGGATTATCATGTTCTGCAAAGGAAAAACAGACAAGAAAAAACACACATTTTCAAAATTAGAAGAAATGCATGAAAACAGGCATCTTTAAGTAAGGTCCAATAGGAATCTTTTTATTAAATGTTTTCAATATTAAATTGAGCTTGCTGTACTTTAATGTATTTCTGAATTAGTGTTCATTTTTGTGAACATATTCAAAAGTCGTCTGGTATAATTATGGACCTTTAAAAATGCTGGAAGTGCCATATTTTAACCTCCTACGAGGTGAATATTATTGCTAAAAATAATATAAAGCAGGGTAAATATTTGATGTGATACAAATGTAAGGACCTGGATTACATAAGAAATGTAATATTAAAGCATGGAGAGCGTAACAGATACAGGCAGGGGCACAGAATCACCTCCAAGGTCATCATGTCCAACCATTAACCTACATTGGAGTAACCACACATGAATGGACACACAAATAAATCAAATTTTAATTAAATATTGTTAAAGTGGTTCAACTTACATTATGGTCCAGGTCTCTAATATAAAATGTTGCTTCAGTAGTGCACACCAATGCAGAGAAATTGTTGTGAGTTTGAGCTTAGTGGTTGACAAAATAAGATGAAAAATAGGAAATGCAGATACAGGTTAGTATTTAACTAAAAATAGTGTGTGTGTAGGTGGGCTTGAAACGCTGGGAAAATGGGAGGGAATATGGGCAAAGCATTGTTAGTTTAGGGAATTTTGTTCCAGCATTATAGTGCTGACTTCCCAACTATAGTTTCAAATCGATTTGAGAAATGGGAACAAAGTGTTTAAGAAATTACCTTTTAAAACATGGTACACCTTAGAAGTGCTACTGAAGTAGCTAATGAAAGCTAATGAAGCAGTATTTTAGCAGTTTGTTGGTTTGCACTGTAATTTTTGTCCAGCATTTTTAACTCAGGGTGGCGGTGCTGGGTCCAAGTTCTAGGGGAAGGGGAGAATATGGAAGTAATTATGATCGTAAACAACAAAAAAACCAGTATTTCATTCTTTCCGTCAGTATTGATCCACAGTCTGCCTTTATTAGAGTGAAATACCATGGGATCCGGGTAGCTTTCCATTTTACTAGAGTAATTATTATAGAATAGTTTGCACAGAAAGGTGGATTCCTGATCCTCTGCCTATGCACGTGGAGATGGATTCACTCTGACACCCTGCAGCTGTCGGGAGGATGAGGGGAAGGGAGGCAGCATCATTCTCATTGAAGTACCTGCAGTAAAAATCTCATTAACTCATGCAGGTTTTAGAGGCTCGGTGTGTGCGTGTAGGCATTTGCAGTCTGATGAAATTTATCTTAGAATCCTTTAAGGGAAAAGTTCTTCTTTTAAGGAAATGGGGCGCAAGTATCTTGGATTTCCTTGACTTTCTGAAAAGCTTCAAAAACACTTCCAAGGAGCGAGCGAGGGACATGGGAGGCGATGGAAATGTGACGTTCTGTTGCTGTGCTCTCCTCCAGGCCTTACTTCAAACTCACGATGTAGTGGCACATGAAGTTTACAGTGACGAAGCGCTGAGAGTTACCCCTCCTCCCACCTCTCCGTACCTGAACGGGGATTCCCCCGAGAGCGCCAACGGCGACATGGATATGGAGAACGTAACGCGGGTCCGGCTGGTGCAGTTCCAGAAGAACACAGATGAGCCCATGGTATGCAGGGAAACTCACTGTTTCCCTTGGCTCTGTGCTGGTAAACACCAGTGTTGTGGTGGTTTTAGCATCAGTTTCTTCCTCGCTTTGAGGTGGGGTTGTCAATAAACTGGAATAGTTCAGCAGCCACTGTAGATATTTATCCTCCTTGGAATGCTGTGTGTGTACTCACACTGCTGCTGTGCCACTAGGGCTGGGTTTGTTTAAAAAGCAGCCCTGTCATAGTTATAGCTAAATTAGGCCTTAATCCGAACCGGAGCCTTTTCACTTCATTATAAAATCACATTTTTAACAAACCAGATCCTTATATACTCATATGTTGAAGTATTGCATCCTCACTTATAAATAGTATCTGGCTTTATTGCTCATCTTGAAGTGAGTGACAAAGATTTTATTTTAATCTTAAAATTTATACCCTGCCTTCAAGCTTTCAGGAAAAGTGACTATTCTTAACCACTCAAGAATCACAGTGCGTAACGTTTTATTTTAAAATTATAAACATTCCTTTTTTTCTAGGGAATCACTTTAAAAATGAATGAGCTGAACCACTGCATTGTGGCAAGAATTATGCACGGAGGAATGATTCACCGGCAAGGTAATCACGTCTCGTGAAATGTTTTGTCTTCAAACACAGTTATTTTAGATCATTTTGTACAAACTGTGTACATTCTCCTGATTTTGATTGCTGCTATTCCATGGCAGTGTATCTCTGTGTCTGCATGGACTCCTGCTAACTGCTTTAGTTACCTTCCAGTTGCAGATGTCTGTCAGTGTTTTGAGGTGAGAGCCCACTGTGTTTCATTTAGGGCTTAATTAGGATAATTGCTCTTACTTATGAATATAGCTCAGGAAGAGATGGAAACACCAGTGATTTCTGGAGCCGTACTTATTCAAGCCTCTGTTTAAAAAACAAATCCTTGCACAAGTAGCAGTACTTTCCCTTGCAAAAATGAAAGAGCTTTGTCCGCACAGTTCTTGAGGATCTTTGTATTTTTGGTGTTGAGAATCACAGAAATGGGGTTTGAAGTAAAAATATTACTTACGGCTAGATTCTAAATCTTTATTTTCAGTTTTCACTGCTATAACAAGCCCTGCAAACATTCATTTTTTCTCATCCCCAGTCTTCTCCTTTTTGTCATTTTGTGTGTTCAGGTCAGATGTCCAAAAGTAACTGGGTTTTGTCCTGCTTTAAACTGATGAACTTCCCTGCTAGGTTGTTGGCTGCAAGTTTGGATTGCAGGCAATTGCAGGATAGCAGGGTTACTTTAGTTTTTTCAGACTGCCATCTTTTTCTTTTGATGAACACAAAAATTTTCATAATTTTTCAGACCAAAGTTTGCTCTAGCCTACTGTTCTATTTCAAAGGAAGCTAGGAACAGATAATTAGGAAGACAAAACATTTATTCCCTTTGTCTCACTGATACGATAAGATCTGTCAGGAAGCAGGAAAGATAAAAGTTTTCATACAAGCAAAGATGCAATTCAGATAGAATTCTATATTCCTTTAGAGGACCTTCTGAATTGAAATTTATTTGACTTCAAACAGTGAGTTTTAAAAGGAGACTGCTCTAAGATTCACAGGAAGGTTTTCTTCCAGCTTTGCTTAGGTAGTGGTGATGCTCTGCAGAGTATTGCTTCACATGACTGTGTTCCATAATGGGGTTAATAAAACCTTTAAAACCTGCTAAAACTGGGTAAAATATCCAACTGTGCCCATTAAAACTCTTCTTTTTAATTATACAGTGTCTTTTCTTTCTAAAGATTTGGGAAATTTAACCTATTCTCTATGTGCTTCATCTAACTAAGGTAGTGCTTCTGCACTAGGTATAGTTTGAAAATGAGCTGTACTTCAGTGTTTCTGTAGCATGATAATCTTTTTTTTTTAATGCTTCCAATTCTGTTAGTGCTCTAGATACCTCCTAGCTTCACTGCTTCTTTTTAACATAGCTATATTTAGAATATTTTTACTGAATAGAACAACACAAATGTAATTTGACAGTGATCTCAAGCACCATCAGTAGGGCCTGTGCCTTGTATTGGTTTTGGGGTGTTATGTCATTTTTTTCTGCTGTCTCTTTTTGCTGTATGGAAAACTGCCAGGCAATAACAGCAATGTCTGAATAATAAATCTGCTGTGAGGGTTACAGGTCCACCAGCTTTAAGTACAGACTGCACAATTCCCAGTCACAAGCTGTGAAGTTGCCTCCTGTCTCTAGGCCAGCTGTGTCTAGTCCTGGTGATTGAAATTGTCCTTATTCGAAAGATGGCAGAGTTGAAATGGGAAGGAAGGCTTTTAAAGATTCCATCTACTTGCACCTTCCAGAGCCTTCAGTAGAAGTGAAACACCAGTGTCAGTCATTAAAAAGTGTCTGTTTGTTGTTGACATGTCTGCAATGTCCATTCTTCATTCCCAATTTTTATGTACACTTCTCCTTACAGTCAAGAACATAACAATATTCACTTCTGTCAGAGTGACAGAAATGGGAAATGCTGCAGAAAAGGGGATTTTATTTGATACGGGGATGTTACTGAATCTGATTGTCAGTCTAATATGTCATTCCATCAGTTTTATGTATTGAATAATATCAAAGAATTGTTATACTATTCCACGCCATATGGTGTTTTGATTCAATATTATTGTTTAATAACAAAAACATGGTTTTCCTATGTACTTTAGAGAATGCCTGGGTATCTCTTGCTGTGTATTCACTGCAATCTGAAAGACAGATTTATGGCTAATACAAAGTCCTCTTCTGAATCCAGCAAAAAAAATTATTTTAATGTTGTTTTCTGTTAATGCCTTTGTATGAATATTACTGCTGTGTTAAAATTATTTCAGTTTGTAGAAACATGTCCTGAGGCGATTGTGTGTTTGTTTACTCCACAGGTACGCTACATGTAGGGGATGAAATCAGAGAAATAAATGGAATCAGTGTGGCAAATCAAACTGTAGAACAACTACAAAAAATGCTTGTAAGTGCCTGAAGTCTCCCTCATGTCCTCTGTAAAAGTGCCTGTCTTATTTTGTCAAAACTTCTGTGTAATTGTGTTCTAACTTCCCCTTTTTTTTGTGTTCTTGATAGACTACATGTGCACGCAACAAAAAGTTCTTTCAGTTTATAACTGTTGTGCTCACAGTCACTGATGTTACAAAGAAAAAAAATGTTACTTTGTGCTCAGTCTGTCTTTTTCCAGGAAAACTCGACCTTCGGCCTTGCTAGTAGAGTCTGTTTGATATTTCCATAACGCTTGTTAATTTTTCTGCACACTACCCTAACCGTGAGGTCTTGGATGGTATCACTAATCCTAGACAAGCTTAAAGGGAAATGGCATTTTGCAGGGGGTCGCAGTAAGCCAGCCAAAGAGAGAAAGGGGAGAAGCTCTGAGATCTCTTGAAGTGATGTGCACACATTTCTGCCCAGATCGAGTTGTCAGCCATGTGGTGGCACAAGTATTCGCATTGCCATTTAAGAAAATATGTTGTCACAATCTGCTGCTTTTCTGCAGTTCTTCCTTACTATGAATATTCTTATACAACAGTAAATGCAAAGTAGCTGACCCCATGTTCTGTTTTGATGAAAGACTATTTTTGACATTCCTACCTTTAGTACAGTAAAATGCAGCTTTCCAGAAACTGAATACACTTTTGCTATTTGACATGTATGATGAAAGGGGAGAAAATGCCACTTTGGTAGCAAAGACTGTAGATGACAAGAATATAGCTACAAAGAAAAGTTTGACATAGAAGAAACCTACACATCTCTGAATCTTTCATGTTAAAATTCAGTTCTGGGTCTAGGCATTCAAAACCTGGTCAGGTGAACGAACTGGTAATGCATGTTTTTCATTTAGATTGATGAGGGCAATTTAATGTTTGTTTATAGGTGATATGACAACTTACCCATAGCATTTTAGTTTTCCATAGCTGGACTGTGATGTTTTCCTTTCAAGTGTTAATAATTTGGAGATTTTCTCTTCAGTGTTAGTCTCAAAGTGCTTTTCTTTTCGCAGAGGGAAATGCGTGGAAGTATTACCTTCAAGATTGTGCCAAGTTACCGCACGCAGTCTTCATCCTGTGAGGTAATGAATTTAATGACCCATCCCATTTCTTCCTCAGCCCTGTAACTAACTGCCTGCTGATGGCTGAATGTTACTGCTTTCTGGGAAATTGTTTCTGCCTGTCCTGTTAGATCACGCACACCAATTTTACAACAAAGATAACGGAACACGAGTAGGTCCCACCTACCTACTCAGCCCTGCCTTCATATTCATCTCATCAGCATCTTAACTAACTCTTTACAGCCTGTTAAAGAAAAAAAAAATAGGAAAGGGGGTCCTCAACTTATGCATTTAGGAAGCCCCTTTAAAATATGGCCATTTAAACTCATTCTTCAGGAAGTCTATTAAAGTTCCTAAGCTGAGGAACGATCCTCCTGTTTTTTAGGCTTTAAGCATTGTATTGCTGCTTTGGGCTGTTAAGGGTTAATTGAAGAACCTGTTTCCGTATAACCCTGTTGAGGTAAATTTGTGATGGTCGTGTGTAACAGTTACATGTGGCTTAATATTTACGTTTCCATGAAAAAATGGTCCTTGTCACTACAGAAGAAAAACAGATGTGGAGTTGTTGCTGAACTAGAAACTCGGTATTGCGGCTTTTGCACAGCAACGTTTAATTCCCTTCTGCTCACAAAGTTACATTCTAGATTGCAACTGAAGGGAATTAAATTGTAGAAAATGGCTACTTGAGAGCCACTGTTCCAGTCTGAGCATACAGATGGCATTTGCAGCGTGTAGATGATGCCAGTCTCTCCGTGCCACATGCTTAACTGCGCAAACAGCTCCCGAATTAGAACTCCCCGAGTGAAATCACAACCCCCGCTGAAGTCAAGCACCTTATCTTAATTAGAGCTGTGATTTCGCCCTAATTGTTCTTGTGTCTCAGCAGATGCTAGAATACACAGAAACTGCTATTGTGGTTGTCAGAACAATCTGTTTTGCAAGGAGAAAAAAATCACTGCTTTTTGGTTGCCTTCGGTACTTCTAGTAGAATTCAACAAAAACTAAAAGGTTTTAGAGGTAGAGGGTTCGACAGATTTTCACCTATGAGGCCAATTTTCTTAAAATAAATATGAAACCAGAAGTTTTTCATGAAATGCAAAGGCTTTTAAAAAAATTACAGGGTGCTGACAAATTCATGTATTGACTTCCGTGCTGCAAAGAGGAGTAATAATAAAAGATACTTCACTTCCCAATATTGAAATACAGAAACTGGTGAAACTGCAGACTTTCTGGGAAGATGATTATTTGGAAAAACTCAGCATACAGCTTTAAATTAATACTATTAGGTGTCATTTTAGTAATAGCAGATCATCTCTTTTCTTTAGCTTTGTGTCCTTAAGCTTTTCATGACTATTTATCCCACAGAAGAATGGAAAATAGACTCTTACCTTCCTTTGGAAAAAATGGCTAAACTAGAAATGTGTGATCAAAGAGAAAAAGAAATCATGTCTAATTGCCACACTTTGTAGCATTTAGCATTCATTTAGTCAGAGTCCACCTGCTCAGCCACACTAAGACTTTTGGTTGATTTTCATCATTTACAAATGTACCCAAAAAACCCAGTGTTTTTAAATCATCCTGTTAAAGCATCACTAGTCCTTTGGTACACAGAGAATTTTTTTCACAGAATTTTTCAGGAAGGCAGTTCAGATGATGAATGGAATTCTTAACCATTGATAAAGGCTAAAAACCAATGCTGACTGACATTACTAAGACACAGAAATCTTGCTTCTCATGCCCTCCAGCAGGATAAATAGAGAGATATTTGGTCTTCCCTAGTATAATATTCCTATTTAAGGTATTTTTTGTCAACATTTCAGTATATGTTTGGTTCCCCTCCTCCTTCAGTCATGGACTGGTGCTCATGTAGTGTAGTTTTATGAGAAAAGGAATATAAAACAGAATCGAGGACTGGGGGGCTTTGAGGCTCCTACCAGGATCACGCTGTTGGATTGCAACGCATCTTGGATAATGATCTTGAATAAGAAAAATCTAAATGTTAGTAGAATCAGAGGTAATGTGCCTTTTATTTGGAATCTTAGGCCTTCACAAAGGTGAGGGGGGCATGGAATGTTTTTTTTTTAGTAACTGGGATTTGACTTTCACTTGCCATATTTGTCTTCTTTTGTAGTCATTTAAAATAAGTGTTATTTTCTAGATATTGAGCCATTTCTGTGTATTTAGGGAAGTCTTTTTCCTACACTATGTAATTCAGGGTCACTAGGCAGTTTTCAAAATCTCAACTGGATAATTTCAGGTTTCTTAGGTATTTGTGGCTTTTGCTGCACCCATGCCTTCCATTCAGTTACCAGACCTTTTATTTCATGGAGCAGACCTTGCTTGAAGCCATAATGCTTTTGAATTCCCTCGTGTAGAAATTGGATCAGCTGATCTGCTGAGGTGACCTGTTTAGTCACTGGCGCAGCAAATGACCTGAGTTAACACAGATATTTAGATAACAAGGAGCCAGGGTGTTGTTTTCTTCATGAGATACCCAGAAAATTGCAGATTTACATAAATGTGAACTTAAGTAACTATTGCACCACATCCTTCTTATGGCTGATGACTGTGTATGCTTTTTATGTTTCAGTTTTGTCCCATTGAGTAAGCATTTTGCTCTGGCTACATTTGCATTCTTACTTTGTACTGATACAACACCCCAAGTAACTTTTTATAGTGTCAGATAATGTGAGAATGGTAAGAGAAGTACCTTTTTTTTTTTTTTTACCAAAACTTCCTTATAAACATCCTTCATGTTTCAGATTGCCCTTATGAAATACTGAAGTTGTTTCATTAAGAAGAAAAGCCTTTATACATATGAGATTTTAAAAGCCTGGTGGTAATTACCAGGGATTTTTTGCTTTAGTCTTCCATGGTTTTCCTTTAGTGCTCAAACTATAAGAATTTTTATAGTCTTAAACCTTTTTTGACATTTGCATTAAAAATACTGACAGAAGCATTCCTTGAGCAAGACAGAAATGTAAAAGTATTTTCAGAATTTTGGAAAGTCTGTCTGTGTTTTTGTTGGAGGTTTTGGTTTTGTTGGTTTTCTTGTTTGGGTTTTTTTTTTAATATATCTGGCAACAATGTCATTAATCCAGCTGTTTTTTTCAGTATCTAATTTGATCAGGTCGTATTTATTAGACATCATTGAGTTCTTCTATATAGGTTTGCATCTCAAATGCATTGGTTTATCGTTCATAAACCACACCTAAGAACAAGGAATCAACAGGAAACTGGGTTTGCCATCATTTGGAAATAATTGTGGTTGTTTCCTCTAAGGCTCTGGCTCTGTGGTTCTTCAACTGAATAGTGATGACCCCAAAGATTTCTGTGTTGTTTTTTGTCATGGGGCTGGAGAAGGCTGGGAAGTCCAGACAGTCAAGTTTACTGAAATATAATTATAACCTTTCTACATTACTCAGAATCATTGGATCCTCCAAGTGTTTTTCTGTCCCTATTCCCAGGAAAAGTAGGGGAATTTTACTGATTTTACTGATTTACTGGAGAAACAAACTCACAACCAAAACTGAAGTTTTCCAGGCCAGTCTTCAGCAGTCCTGTTATTCTGCAGGGATCTCTGTGCTCACTGATTTGTCTCATTAGATTGTTCATAATACAGTTTTTCTCCTAACTTTTGAGTCTGATATTTTTTGAAAGAAAGATCAGTCCCTAGAAAATTAACAATCTAAATGCCTTTGAAATGGTGACAGAACAGCCTAATTATGTAAAAGTCATACATAAAAATATACCTCTTGACTGACTTGTTAGATTATTTCTGACAGTACTGAAATCACCAGTAGCACTGAAAATGTGTGTTTTCCTCAGTATGTTATGATGAACATTTGCTTTGAATAATATGCTGTCTTGTTTTGAGAATTGTTGGAGGAATACAAATCAAAACATTCTCAAACCAAGAAAATTTCCTTCAAAGGCAGAATCCTTCAAGACAGTCCAGAAATAGTGGCATTCTCTAAACTTGTTTTTCTCCAAATAATTTGGGTGCTTGCATCAGTTTACAAAGCTTTCCCTTGCTCCCTTAGTAAACCATTACTGACAACAGATCATAACAAACCATATTTTAAAAAAGTTAAAATTGGTTTTTCACCTCTTGAAAGTGAGAAAATAGCAGAGACAGAATTGCAGAGCAAGCAGAAAATCTCTGTAAAGCAAGGAAGTCACTGCCTTTTTGAAAAAGGTTTTCTGATTGCAGTTTGATAAAGGTGGTGCTTATAATCCATACACAAAAGAAAAGAAAGGGAATACTGATTCCTTTAGGCTTTTTTCTTCTTTTTTTTTTCTTACTTTCAATTTTTTTCAGTGGTGAATGGTTTATTTGCTCTCATTTGAATATTTTAAACTTTTTATGCTGCAGTGATTTTGTAATGAGAATTAGAGCTGATCTCCCCCACTCTGTTACACATTGCAAATAGTTGTGGGAGGCAAGTTTTGTTCTTATGTATGTGGCATTAATCCCTGATTAATGTTGCACAAGTAGTTTAGCTCCAGGTCTGGTTTTTAATTTGTTCGTGAAAGGTGCTTGTATTGATAAAATATGACAGGGTTAATTTTGTTTGCTTAGAACTGTTTTAGCCCTTTGTCTCTGCTGTCCTTGATGTTACACAAAATGACCAGACATTCCTAAACGGACCTTTGACACGGAATATTATATTCCAGAATTCTTTTGAGGGTAAAAGGGATTTTTTTCTCTTTTTTTTTACAATATATGAGTGGATTATTTTATTTCCGGAAGAGATGGCTCAATTATCTGACCTTGTGGAATTAAGCACTGTACAGTCAAAATGGCACGTGAAAAAGATTGCTCTGAAAAACCCAATCAGAAATTCCAGTTATCCTTCCTGTAGAGTTCCCCAGTGTTCACCCTGTGTCTGCTGTCTCTTCACTGGAGTGTAGGGCCACACTGGTGGTCTCAGCCAAGGGAAGTGGCTGTTTTAAAGTGCTATATTTTGGCATGGTTTAATACTTTCAAGCCCATAAGAATGTTGGAGGAAAAGCCTCATTGTGCTATAAAACGGATGAGAAAGGAGGAGAGAGAATCCAGCTCCTTCCTCAGGTGCCAGCCTCGGTGTCTTTGAGGCACTGCAGAGAGATGCATCTTGCTGAGTAGAAACTGATCAACACTGACAACCACCTCATAGCTGAAAAAATATTCAGAAACATCTTTTAAACAGAATGTGGGCCTCATTCTATTCCAAGTGTTCAGAGTATAACTTTTGAGTACTTTAACCAAGACTGGTGTGTGACTAAGGGCTGGTAGCATTGTCAGCCACATGAGATCTCAGGAGTCCCAGTTATTAAAAAGCTGAAGGCAACATAAAAATAGTTATTACCTCAGATAAATCAAAATGTCAAACCTGAATCTTAAGCTATGGCAAAACTTTTCAGATTTACAGAGTTTGTAGTGTGGAAACTTTCACAAACGAAGCAGCTAAGCAAATGGTGATAAGGCTGTGGATGTAACTGTTCTTTGAAATATATCTGTGTTCCTGTGATAGTGTTGTGTTGTTAATGAACCTTGTGTCTTATTTCAGAGAGATTCCCCCTCTACATCCAGACAGTCCCCAGCTAATGGTCATAGCAGCACTAACAATTCTGTTTCGGTAAGATTTCCAGTTCCACACAGAGAAAGTGTGAAAGTTTTGTTGGTGCTCATCTGCCATTACTGTTATACTTATCGTGTGGTCAGTGGAAAATTTTGTCCTGCTGAGAGAACCCAGGTTATTGCATATGTAACTCCCCGTTTTCTTTTTTTTTTTTAAGGGCTTTTTCCAACATATTCTTCTCATTAAAAGCCATACGGTGAATTAAATGTTAATAGCTGTACTGTGACACTTCAGTCATCCTTAAACCATTGTCAGCACTTTCCTCAAAACTAAGCAGAGGTTTAAAGTGGAAGCTTTTATTTCCATCCTGAACTTTGGAAGCAGAGTTTGAAGGAAGAGTTAACTGTGCAGTTGGTATCCCAAGACATTTTAGATTCTTTTTTTTTTTTAAGTTTTGTGTTTTGAGAGCCCTCTGGAACGTGTACTGGTTTCCGCTATCTGAGTTAAGGAATTGGTGTGCTCTCTGCTGTCGTGGTACGTGCACATACTGTGTGAAACATGAGCCTTGCCTGGATATGGAAAGCAAAAGGAAGTGGCTTTAAACTGCACTACAAACCAAGCTATTACCATCACATCTTTAACACAAAGTACTTCTGTTTTGTATGTATTCAGGTAGAAAGGTGCTGTCGATCTCCCGTTCTTCCTAAAGTTTAATGTTAAAATTCGTGTCGTTTATCATTTGTTGTTGTTTGGCCCAATGTAGTAACTACACACAAGTTTCTTCAGTGAGTGCTGTCAGTATCATGAGTTCATGGGACTAGCTGAAAACAAACAAAAAAAAAACCAAAACCAAGTAACTATTTCTTTAACTATTAATAAAAATTGCAACTTAGACATCATTTGCCACAAGGTAAAGTGCTTATTAGTAGAATGAAAAATAATTGTGGGATTGAAAAATTTAAGACAGTTTTGTGAATTAAATTGAATTTATAACAGGATAAGTAGTTTTAATCCTAATTCTCAGCACAATTGATCACATTACACATTTTTACTCATAAGTTTTTTAGTATTTATAATAGCCTTTCTCTTTTAAAAGAAAAGCTTAATACTGAAGTGGAAAAGGCATTCATATAAAGAGCCTCTTTCACTTGGTGGTGCTTTTGTGTTGAAGATGCTGAATTATTTATTAAAAAGCACATTCTCTATCTGCTTAAACTTTTTACCTGCTTTCTTCAGCTTGCTGCTAAACAGCCTGGGTTTGATTTTTCTTTAAGAAAAGAATTATTTCTAAACATGGGTCAATGCTTTATACTTTTGTCTAACTTACCATTTTACTGTAATGTAGTATGAATCACTAACAAACGGTGTTATGTACCCTTAAAAAGTAAAATGAAAATTTCTTCTCCTGGGTTGGCTTTATTCTGCAGGACTTGCCATCGACAACACAACCAAAAGGACGACAGGTGAATAGATATCTTCCACGGGAATTTTTGTAAACTTAGCTGCTAGCAAACATCCCTGCTTACCTTTCCCCCCCTCATACTCTGTATGTGCTGGACTAAAACATTTAAGCTTGGAAAATTTGTTCCATTTTTTTAATTTTTCTTTTTAACTCATTTGTTTGTGGCTAATTCAAAGTAGTTTGTTTTTTTTTCATGCGTCCACATGTGTGAGAGTTACAAAATCATTGTGAATTTAACTGGAGATGTTGATTTAGTTCAGAATGCATTAATAGACTTCGTGTTGTGCAGTGACCTGTGCAGGTTTTAACCTTAGAGGAAAGCTCAAATTTCTGTTTCAGCTGGAATGGAGACGAGTAGGGCAGGTGTCTAAAACTCTAAAATATTGTGCTGACAAAGATTCTAAAGCTTGAGTTTATCTGAAACTAATTATTCACATTAACATTAACAAAGTTCTTCAAAGAAAAACATTAAGGACAGTTTCTGTTAAGGTTTGATAAATCTGAAGATGGTCTCTTAAAATTCCAGTCCTAAGTCCCATATTCAGTAACCTCCCTTACCCTGGTTTCCTTGACCCGGTGGTCGTGCAAGTCAGCACAGACCAAAGGAAGATCTTCCCTCTCCAGAGAATTCCAAGAAAGCCCAGAGGGGCTCCTCAGAGGATTCCCTATCATTCTCTGCAATTTTAAGAATTTTTGTTTTTTTACTGCAGCCTCCAAATGAACACACACTGTCAAGTGATTTGTGATTCATCTCCAGTAACTGCTCCGGTTATTTATAGTCTTTCCAGAATCTACCTCTGAATTTTTAACTGCGTACTCAGCCTCCTTCTCTACCAGGAATTTTTATAATAGCCCTTGCAATTCCATTCAAGAAGTCAATCAGCTACTTTACCTCTTGCCTTTGAAAATCTTTTTATGCTGCTGTCTGGCTGAGTTGGCTGGAACTTCTATTACAAGAATGGTTTGCTCTCACTTCACTTCCCGTTTTTAAAGCTCTCTATGGTTCTTTCAACTTCCCATTTACTTCTGAAGCTGCCTGAATGTAAACCTGGAAAGGCTCCATGAAACACCTTCCAGACATTTCTATTAGGTTTTCATTTGCTCCTCATAGGGTATTTTTCCCAGGAGAAGAAACTTTGTTCAAGGTAATATCAAAATAATGGTGTTTCTCTTACTCACACCGTTTATAATTACCTGATTTTTTCAGTTTTTCCTGTTTTTTCCCATTGAACCAGCATATTTTTCTTGGCATCCTGGAAAACAATGAGGGCTTGGATAACAGATGCATTTTTATGTGTTAGGAAGTCTGTAATGTTCCATGAGCTGCCAATATACAGTGGATAATGGCTCGAAATGGAGCAGGGACTTGAAATGCAGGGAAGTTTCTAGGTAGTAAAAATACTGCTGATGTTTCTAGACCTATATTAGATAAGCCTCAGGCAAAATAAGGGATTGGCTCAATATTGATTACTTCATGGTAAACAAATTACTAAGTAAACATAATAGGTTTCAGAATATCCTATTTTTCAGGTAATTAAAACAAGTTGAGTTGCTTTTTTAAACTCAATGCACAGCAGAGCAAGGATCAGATTTAATGTGTTAAAAATTGAGTTCTATATTGGTATTGTCATCTGATGCTCTCACTGCAAACCAATAAAAATACATCAGATACAAGATAAAAGTGATTAGCCATTTTAAGTTAATTTATTCATATGTTGAGGTGCAGATTGGATTACTTTTTAAAGTGCCATGAATAGTGCTAACATTGCATATTTTTGAAGCAGAATTTGAGCAAAGTTGAAAAGTGACAGTTTCTAAGAGGGGTTTTACTTTGCAATGTAATTGTTGGGGAGTTTTTAATCTAGTCCACTTTTAGTAAGAAAATCAGAAGTATGGGGTACAAGGCTGTCTGAGATGCTGTGGGGTGATGTTTGAAATTCATAAACTGTAGAAATTGTCCATCTAGGGCATGACATTTAATTTTGGTTTTAAGGTCCTTGGATGCATCAGGGCTGTAATAAGCAACCAAAACTGGAGATCACTTTTATTTTAATTTTGTAGTGTTGAGGCCTCAGTAACACATAAAGAAAGGATTGGTATAATATTTTAAATTGTGAAGTCAGAGTCTGGATTCTTTCTGTTCATGTTTATTCAAGAATAACTCACTCAGATCATGAGTTTTATTTACATGAGAGCAGACTTTTACTGAAAAACCCATACAGAGAATTTCCACATTCCTCCTGAGTAACTCTGTGGTAGGTACAATACAGGACTTCCTAAAAAAGATTTTTTTAATGTCTTAAATATTAAAAATTCTCATTCTAAAGATCACTAATAAAGCCAAAGTCCTTTATACTGTCCAATAATATTTCCTGCCTCAGAAATTTTTAAAACATATCATGGGGCTTCAGTTGGAAAGTACATTACAGATTGAGTTGTAAGTTGCTGGCTTGTGTTCTGTAATGATCTGTGATAATTAATAACTAATATTAGAGGGACTCTCTGAGTTTATTACATTTTTGCTGTTCAGATTGTACAGAATGTAGAAACTGAGCTGTTGAAATAACATCATATGTCTCCATCATTTGCTGGAGGGGGCGTTTTCATTTTCAACTATCATTTATGCTTTGGCACCTTTTTTTTTGTTTCTTTCTTTGCTTGTTGCAACCAATGTGTGTAGCTGCATTCACAGATCAGATTTTCACCTGTTACTCTGAATGCCATAGCAGTAATAATATTGCAGAGTCTCTTATAAACTCTTTTTTTTTGTAGATCTATGTAAGAGCACAATTTGAATATGATCCAGCAAAGGATGACCTCATTCCTTGCAAGGAAGCTGGCATCAGATTCCGAGTTGGTGATATTATCCAAATCATTAGCAAAGATGATCATAACTGGTGGCAGGGTAAACTTGAGAACTCCAAAAATGGTACTGCAGGTCTTATTCCTTCTCCTGAACTTCAAGAATGGTATGACTTAGGTTTTCTACGAAAATGAACTTATTTTTTATTTTATTTCTGTCTTCCATACCTTTCATTGTTGTATAGCTAGTTTTTTAATTCATTTTCTTTTTTAATTCATTTTTCTTTTTTCTTTTTATTCCTTTTTTTTTCCTAAGTCTATATATTGACTCAATTTGTGTGGTATTGATTTTTTTTTCTCTCATATATGCATAGCAGTAAGTGTTACATGCAGTATCATATGTGTGATTACATTAAAAAAATAATTCCTGTTAATAAACATTGTGCTTTCTGGTATACTGTAGGAAACTAGGATTGAAGATGGCTACATGCAAATTGGTTATATGAGAGGGTCAAATTAATTTCTCTTTCAGCTTCTAAGCAGGGGTTTCATTACTACTGCTTACATGCAAGTGCTGCAAGAATAAGGTTTTAGCAAGATGTCAAGGAAAAAGGTCATCAAGGGAGTTTTGGGGTTTTCTTTATTTTTCATTTTTCATCTGAATGTCAAAAAGCAGAACAAAATCTCAGTGCTAAGAGTCCTGAATGACAGGTTCAATGAACAGCAATGGCACTGAGCAATGCAGAGCCTTTAAACAGCCTCTGGCAGGAGCTGTTTAGAAAAAAATGTAAATGTATCAGCACAACTTCTGGCAAGCGAGTCCTGGGCCTTGGAAGGTATGGTCGTAACTCAGTAAAGTTTATCAGCCTGGATAATCTAGCCCAAAATACTTCACACAGGATTTGCTACCTAAAAGAACTGGAGTTCTGCACAGCTCCTGTGCCTCTTGGGCTGGCTAAGGGAGATTTTTTCAGGAGAGAGACAGAAGCAGACAAGAGCTTTAGTTCCATCTCCCGAGCTCTGTGCAAGCCCTGGCGTAAGGGAGGCACAGGTGCACATTGAACAGGGTCCCTTGCAGTGCTTCACCCTAAAGATCAACCTCAGACAGTCCCACAGCACAGCACCACTGGCTCTGCAGTAATTCAGACCATGGTGGTCTTTCCAGACCTTGTGCTCTTCCACTCTGATCTGCTGCAGAGTGGTCTGGATTCATTTCAGGAGCTGCCCTTCCTCCCATGCTCACTTCATCCGTGAGCTTTCATCATCTACCTCTAGGAAAATATTCTTACAACCAGATACCCCTGTATATATGTTCTTTTAAGTCATCCAAAAAAATGTTTTTTAAAGTTTTACTGTACTCTTGTTCTAGAAAAAAGTCTTGCTTTTCTAATTCATTCTGTGCAGCTTTTTAGAGATCCTTGATTACAACAGAAAATGTTTTTTCTCCTCCCTATGTCAGGCGAGTTGCTTGTATTGCCATGGAGAAGACCAAACAGGAGCAGCAGGCCAGCTGTACTTGGTTTGGAAAGAAAAAAAAGCAGTACAAAGACAAATATTTGGCAAAGCACAATGCAGGTATGAACAAAAAATGCAGGTATCTTGAACAGGTTGTATTTTTTACAGTTTAAGCCTTGCCATCAATTGTTCATTTGGCACTATTATATAAACCTAGTGAGTTATTTAGGAAAATAGAAGTAAAATTCTAATTATGCCAACATTCCTCTGCTTGTTCTTTGCTATTTAATCATGGAGTTTAGTCAGTGAAAGGCAGGCTGCCACAAAATCAGTGCATCATATTATATCATGATAGAAGCTTAGATTGTTTGGGGGGTTATGTTTAAAGCAGCATTAGAAGCCAACAGGATATGATTTTTGAAAGCTATACAACTGTGCTGTGCTCTACAGAAGACTGTTCTGTAGCATCCTTGTTAATGTGTGATTATAGTTACACATGACTTATGTGAAAACATCATGAAAGAGCATTTTTGTTGAAGTGGTACAGCTGGAAGTGGAGTAAGAGCCATTGCATAGTCAGTGTGTTGTTTACAGTTACCAAACACAACCAGCTGTGGAGGTTTATCCTCCTTGCAGTGACTTCTGCCTGAATCCTGAGTTTGGGGCTTCTCTTTAGACTGCTGAAAAAAATGAATTGTTTTAGAAAATTTTGAAAGCGTAGAGTAAAATATCCTTGTCAAGTGAAATTCATTAGTTTGAGTAGTAAAGAAGACAGACCCCTTCATTTAGGAGCTGAATTTGCTTCTTTTCTTCTTTTAATATAAAATACTTACTGTGCTGAAACTGCTTTTCAACACTTTTCTGTTGCTTCTGCATTGATATCACATTCTGTGATGCTTATTTTGTTGTGGTTTCCTGAGAGACTTGCAGAGATTTTTATTAGAATCAAAAGAGATACCTGTCCAAGCAGTGTAATGAAAGTGTTTCATATTACATTCATTTTTGGGGGTTTGTTCAGTTGCATCCTTGAGCATACCAATTAAACAATATAAATCCGTATTTTCATGTGTTTCTCTTTACCTGCACAATGTGTGCAGTATCAGAGCTCATAATGTGTCACTACTACAGAATGTTTCCTTAAAAGTAATTTGAAAGTAAATTGTAAGAAAGTCAAAGATCAGTAATTGTCGTTTATACTCTTTATTTCAATGTTGCATTTAAGATGTTCACAGGTGAATATAAAACTATTTGTTACCCTGAAAGCTCTCACAAGCAGAGATTGGAAGCTTTAAGTAGGTTCCTTCCTTTTGCTGGTGTAACACCCTGCTTGTTCTAATGTTTCCCCTTCATTGGAGCAGCACTCAGCCACATTTTAATAATTATAACAAAAGCTGTTGAAAATAAACCAGATTTTATGAGCTAAAGTCTTTCACAATACTGGTCTCAATTGCTCCCAGCACACATTCCCACAGCCTTGCCCCTCCCTTCCGTTGTGGCCATGCTGTGAACTGGATCAAGAACAACCCAAAAAAAACATGGATTTTTTTTTTCTTTAGAGCAGATACATTTCTTAATGCAGCTCTCAGTGCAAATACAAAACTAAAAATGTCAGTGTGAGTAAGCAGGGCCTGCTACAAAGGAGTGAGCTAAAGGAAGGATAGCCAGGGAAGGAGAGGGAGCAGGCAGTGCTGTAGGAGCAGAACTAGCTCAAGGATTTTCTGTCAGTTAAATTCCTGAAAGGAATCTAGACTTACCAGTCTTGACATGGGGGGACATTTTGGAGAAGGCTGACAGCACTTTGATTCACACAGTTCACCTGCCTTCTCCAGCAGTGCTTGTTCTATCTTTATTTGCTTTGTATCAGAGCAGGTGTTTGCCAAAAATTAGACATATGAACATTAAAAACTATGATAATGACCATAAAAGAAATTGTTCCCTTCAGAATACAATTTGCCCTTAAGTCAAAAAGTTAATGTAAGCACAGATTGAAATCAAGATTTCTTGTAGAAATGTTACTGATCTTAATGTCCCTGAGGTACTGAAGGTTATGCCAGTAATATTCCAGGGAATGACACCAAATACGGGATATTCAATATATGAATATCATGAATTGCTTTGGTGCTCGTGTGAGTTCAGGTTTAACTCAGGTGGCACTGAATTCACATTCCCTGCAGTGCTCTGTCACATGCAGGATTGTTAGAAATATGGCAGCACTGGCCCTTGCAACCTTTCAGTGCTTCTGTTTCAGAATGAAAACCAGATATTTTCTTCTGCTGGATCCAAAACAAGTATAATTGTCAAAATCTTGCTCTTACAGGAAAGTAGAATTTATTTCTCTTATATCCTAGTATAAAATTAAATAAATTGATCAGCAGTGTGTAATCTATTTGGACTTGTGTGTTATTTTTCTCTTAGGGGTGAGACTGAGCTGGGGTGCTGAGAAATGTCCCAGTAAAATAATTCATTGTCAGCTCAGATTGGTGTGGCCAGCTAATGATTTGAGAGCTGGTGTGGCACATTGGGATATTACTGGAAGTAGAAATGATATTACTCTGCAAATCAGACATAGTTTATGAAGTAAACAGGAGTATGATTTCTGTTACTTTTTAGAATTAGAAGCAAATACATTCTCCTTTACAAGAAAAATGTAATGCTGTTTTTCTTTCCTTCATGCTTCATATTAGAGTATTAGGCAATTTCATGATCATGTGTTTTATCCGTGTAAAGTCAATTTTAAACCAAAGCCCACAGAAAAAATGAAATATCTTTTCCATTATTAGATTCACTGACATTTTTATAAATGCTCTAGAGATATGCTGCAGTGATATCCAGATACATTTTTTATTTATTTTGCTGAAAAGCTATTGCAGGGCTTCAGAAAAGAACAGAACATACCAGAACTATGCTCCATATTATGCATAATGTAGAAAATTGCCAAGCTTTTATAAAATACGTTTATCATTTCTTAATGTGATTTATTTGCCTTGTGTTTAGACTATTGCATGGTAAAGTTTATTTTGTGCATATACTTTTTATTTTACTAATATATTACAAGCCATATCTCAATGACCCCTGTACATTTTTCATGCTGTCTTACTCCCAATGGCCTCTGTGCATGTAAGTAACCTGTCAAGTGACAATGCCTCTTTATTTGCTTCTTGCTGTTTCCTTTCAAGAACTCCTTTTCTTTATTAGCTAGTAACACAGAAGCATTGAAGTTCAGTCTTTAAGTGTGCCCTGTATTCCTCCTATCTTTGTATATTAAGAAATTAATCATTTTTCTTTTGCATTTGAGAACCCTACAATCATTAGTTAAATCCATGTAGACTGAGACACATTTTCTCCATGCTACTACTTTGTGATGAAGGCATTAGTATGTGTCATTTCTGATGTTTGTTCCTGTTGTTTGTATCTAACATAACGTGGTTTTGTTCAAGAAGAAAATAAAGGATTGATTTTTTTACAATTATTATTTTGCAATGGAAAAAGACACTTGCAGGCATAGGTGGTTAGGATGGTAAAGCTGTTTAGTGTGTTGTAGATCATTAATATGAAATTAGTTATTAATTTGTTTAAATACTGTGGAATTACAAAAAAGGCAAGAGTAAGAATTCCATTGTGGAATGGAAGAAAAATATGACTAAGTTCTTGCTTGTAGTATTTGGGGAAAGGTTGAAAGAGATTCTCCTTTAGGATGAAATTCAAAATGCTTCAAATGGACTAGTAAGTTTTCATATCTGTATCTTTTCAAGGCCTTAAAGAGCTGAGTGTGTCAATTGGCTGATTTGTGGTTTGACCAAATTGAAGTCGTTGGACTTTTTCTCTCTGGCAAAAAGACTGCCATCAAATTGAAAAACGGAGAGATATCCACACTCATCCTAAAAGATGGGCTGGATATAGCTGAGGTGGATACACCCCTTACACACTTGGAAACACTCAGAGGTTCCATAGTTCAGGTGGAGTCTCTCCTCCCTCCTTTTCATAGCGTGCAAAAATACAGAACTGAAAACGCTCGTTTGTTTTTCTGCTCCTCAATTGCTGGTTGCTGTAATCTTTACAAATATAAATAGCTGCCTCCTGGCTGCTTCTGTCATTGGAATTCAGCAAGAGTTGCCAGAGATGATGTGTTACTGGGCACAGGAGGAATAAGCTGTTACTAATGAACAAAACTTGATCTGTCAATCATTATGTTCCTTGGCAATTGACAACAGATTGATAGGCATGATGGAATTCATCCAATTTCAACTGCAGTTGAAATGATATCTGAAATAATACTTTTACAATTTTTCCCTAAATATGGTGGGGGTTCTTTTCTGTAATGCCATCACTTTTCATTAGAACTCTTCATTCTGTCACAAGTTTTAAAAGCATGTCAGTTTAATTAGCACGTGTGTATAAAGAGAACTCTAATTACAAGTAAATGGTGTGGTTTGAAAGAATAAATACCACAAAGTATTAACACTCTGTGCACTTCTCATAGATCTTGTTAAAACATTATTATGAAAGTATCCCTATCTTCAGTGTAAATAGATGTTCTCATATTGTATTCATGTCGGTCACTGTCTACAGATTTTTCTTTAGTACTGCTATTTCTTAGGAATGCAAACGTGAATGGCATGCTGTTTTAGCTGATTTTTGTGGTCTGCTGAACACTGCATGAAAGGACATGCAAACTTTGCTGAGCATCTCAGTAGCTTTGTTACTGCTCTTAACAATTTTTTAAATCAGCACTCTTGTTAAAATTGCATAAGGAATGAATGGTTTTATTTTCCATAACATGTTACTTTGTATTATTAATCTGAAACTTGTTAAAATTATAATTTGTAGCAGAATTAATTGTCACCCTTAATACGCCTTTTTTTTAATATCCGTTTGGGGCTTTCTTTTGTGTTTTAGTGTTTGATCAATTAGATCTCGTCACGTATGAAGAAGTAGTAAAGCTGCCAGCATTCAAAAGGAAAACACTAGTCCTACTAGGTAATTTTCAGTTGTTTTTCTGAACATAGCATCATAGTTTTGAAGCCCTTCTGGTGGAAAATTTCTAAATTATTTTTTCGTGTTGTGGATCAGGTGCACACGGTGTCGGAAGAAGACACATAAAAAACACACTCATCACAAAACATCCGGACAGATTTGCTTACCCCATTCCTCGTAAGTAGCAATGTTCAGTGTGCTGCAAAATTGTTTGTCATCCTTGACAACACCGCCCTTGTTCAGCTGTGTTCAGCTCAGCTGAGACAAATCCTGCCTCCAAGGTGGGAGCTGTGTAGGACTGGGTACGTTTCTTTCGCTTTTTCAAAGGGCAGGGTGGAAAGTAACACCACTTCTGCATCAGATGTTCCTTGTTATTCAAAAGCTTCTTGTTAGGCATACTTCTCCCTACCCCAAATGTTTCATTTAGAAGGAAGGATAAAAGATCTCTCATTTTTAACTGTGTATAATTCCCATGAGAAGAAATATGAGCTGGATGTAGAGGAAACCTTTAATGTTGTAATTACTTCACACAGCCTGGTCTTGAGGACTGGTATTACACTAAAGTAACTTCAAGTTTCCAGAGAAGTAAAAGAAAACACAGTTAATTCCATTGCTTACAAGTGGGTTGTTATGAAGAGCACAGAGGCGTTTTCCCTTCATGACAATCTCTATCAGTACCCTGGCAGGAATTGCAGATCCCATCACATGATCTCTTGGAAATGCCTGCTTTTTCCTCAAGCTGAGCACTCCAAAACCAGAGCATCCAGCCCTTCCTTGTCCACTCTCTTTCAGACTGACCTCAGAAATGCCATACATGGCTCAGAACTGGCATTCATTTAATTTTCTTCACAGAAACTATTTGTTTTATCTGCAAATGCTTTTAAAATTGATTCACCTATACCACGATGAACAGGCCCTAGGTTGCCTGCATTAGGTTCCTGCTCTGCGGAAGCACTGAAATTGTTTCACTGATTTTATAAGAAGACTAAAAAGATGCATTTTCTGCATTCCTTTACAAAACCATGGTGTAGTAGGTAGCTTTTGAGATGGGCCTTAAATTGGGTGAGGAGTTTGGGAAAACATTTTATGAAGAAATTATCTACATACTGAAAACCTGATCAAAAAGATCAGGTCACACTCAGTGGCAGTTAATTCAAAAGATTAGTAGGCCATACTTTTCTCATGCCACATAAGTCTGTAGAAGCAATATATTCAAAAAGTATGGTATTGCTAAGTAGCTTTCATCTCTCTTGCCCACAAATAATCAGGTTTTTAGACTTCTTTTTAGACTTTGACACTCAAAGGAAGAAAACCTCATAAGAACTTAAAAATTAAAACAGAGAAAATGCAGAAATGTTTTTAAGGCAGAAGAGGATTTAGGAGAAATATAAGTATATTAAGTTCAGTAGACTTAGGGACTCTTCTTCTCATGCTTTTCCCAACACATATCCCTCAAACTGCTGCTTTTCCCAGTTCCTGTCATTCTGACTGCCTCATGCTTCATTGCTCTATATATGATTTGACAGGTCATCATTCAGTGAATAAGTATTGATAAACAAAAAAAAAAAAAAGCTGTATTAAACCTTAATATTGCTTCTGTACTAAAATATTGTGTATTTTCAGACACAACCAGACCTCCAAAGAAAGATGAAGAAAATGGCAAAAATTACTACTTTGTATCGCATGACCAAATGATGCAGGATATATCAAACAATGAGTATTTGGAATATGGCAGCCATGAGGATGCAATGTATGGGACAAAACTGGAAACAATACGAAAGATCCATGAGCAGGGACTAATTGCAATACTTGATGTAGAACCTCAGGTAACTAATTAGAACTGTATAAAAATGGGACTCATCAGAAATCCTTCAACCTTATTTCATTGAGATGTTTTTATTGATTGCACACTAAATAAGTGCTGCATAAAGTGATGTGAAACAAAAGTCCTTGGACCACCAGGGTAGCAATCTGTGGAATTCTGGTAATCATCTGGTCAGAAGAACACAGAGGAGAAAGAAAAATCAGGCTCTCAAGAAACACAAATAGTTTGTTTATTCATTGTATAAAATCTGTGGAAAATTCTGATACATTTCTTTTGAAACATCCGTGTAGTCATTACTTTCAATTCACAGGGATCTGTTTATATATTTTGTTAAGTGGAACTACATGAATACAGACAATTGCGATGTTTATATTATTCAAGCAGATGGAAGGAAATGGGAGGAAAGACAAAATTGTGACCGGTGTTATCTGCTTAAATTTGCTGACTTGTTTCTTCGTTGTGAACAGATTCAGGAAGTTCAAATTCTTCTAAGAATTTCACAATAGAAATGAGATACCTGACTAAATTATATAAGACAGTTCAGAGTATGATGGTGTGGTGGTGTTCTTAGAAATAAAATCCCACGTTTAACAGTGTTCAGGGAGAGCAGCATTTATAGTTAATTCAAATGGACCAGCTGTTAACAGCAAACTCTCTTGGTAAACTTTTTCAATATGCATTGTTCAAAAGCTGTACAATTCTCAGAAGTGGTTTTAATCTTTGTTAGAATGTATTTACATTTGGTAACAGCTGCCTTTGCCACACTTCCTCCAGCTGGTGTCCTGCAAGCCACTTTCCTAACCAGCTTCCTCATTCATCCATCTCAGCTCATTGAGGCCAGCCTGTTTGTGGAATTATTCCTGGTTGTCTTACACCACTTGTGTGTTTTCTCCTGGGCATTCTCAGTTATATGGGTTTTCTTGCGTTTCACTTACAGGGTTTGTCTCTTGTTTGGAGCAGGTTGGCAGAGGTGATTCCTCTTGGTGGCTTTCAAGCAGCAGAGATGAAAACCTTTTAGCTCAGGGAAAGAGTGGATTGTGGGGATTTTGTTTTGTTGGTTTCTTTAAAAAGAAAAAGCTTTGGAGAAGACAGGAAATCGAAAGAGCAAAACCAGAGTGACCTTTACTGTCTGACTTTCTCTTGTCCATCCCTCTGAGTGCAGCTGAGATGTTTAACCCGCTGTCCTGCACTTCAGTCGAGCCTGGATCTGTAACAGTTTCACATATGGCAGCTCTGTTGTCACTCAGTTCAGTAAGACAACTCTTTAATGGGAGCTCTTCTCTCTTGCACAGATTTGGTTCAGGGGATTGGAGCTGTATTTCCTGCATTTAGTGCTGTGCTCACTTCTTTATCTCACATCACATTTTCATTTGTTTAAAAAATAATGATTTTATAATAATAAAAATTATATTCTAATCAATATTCTAAAACACAGTTGGCTCTTTTCCCTATTTCTGGCATGACTGATTTTTTTTTACATGGTGTTTCATCAGTCAGTTTAAATGTAAACAGAATTCCACACTCTTTGAGACTGTAGGGGAAGAGGCTCTCTGAAAATGCTAAAGCTTTTACTGTCTCGTAAACTCAGTTTAATTAAGGATAAATATATGTTTTGACCACTAAAGATGTAAAATAATATAAAAAGTTAGGTGTTTTTCCCCATTTTAAATATGGGATCTGGGAGGCGTGTCTGACTTCTATAACTGGTTTATGGTCAGCTTATGACAATGTATTACTAAGGTCTTGACTCCAATTCAGTTAAAAACAAATCCAGCATTGGTAGATCATGAATTTGTGTCTTGCTTGTGTGACAAAACTTACTTCACATTGATTGTTGGGTGTTTCCTCTAAAGTATCTGATTTTTTTTCCCCTAGGCATTGAAGGTCCTGAGAACTGCAGAGTTTGCTCCTTTTGTTGTTTTTATTGCTGCACCTACGATTACCCCAGGCATTAATGAGGTATGGCACATTGCAGTCTGATGTCCTGTCAGAGACAGAATTAAGGATAAGATTCAAATGTGCAGATCTGACTCTTTAATTGTTTCCTTGTCTGTAAATGAAGAGGCAGAAAAATAATTGAATGACAGCTTTATTAAGTTGAGTGAGATACATTTACTGTTTATGAATCAATAATTCAAAATGTGGGCTTCAAGAGGAAGGACACATTTGCTGTATTCTAGAAGTACATTCTTTTATTTCATTCCCTGCTCCAGCTCAAGGATCCATTTCCAAATCATTGGCACAAATTACTCAATTCTGAGTTGCAATGCCAGCACTGATCTTGCCTTTAGCTTTAGCATTTTCCCTGCACAGCAAATAAGTACCAGAAATAGGCTTATTCATTTTGACAACTGTCCCCTAAGAATTGGAAGCTTTGACCCAAGGGGTAATTGCTTGTGGAATAATGCTAAATATTCATCGAGGTCCACATCATACATTTCCTGTTTAGTTTTTATAGGGTATCTGCTCTGCAGATTGCTGCTGATTTCAAGGATACCAAGCAATTCTGGATTTAGCTCACACTAAGGCAAACAGCATTTTCACAAACACTTTTTTTGCTCAGTCTTCCTTAAACCATGATATTAAAGTATTTAATCTATTGGATTGGATCATGAATCTGTTCCAAATCTCCTAGATGTCTCCTTGATCATCAAAACACAGAGTCAGAAGCCATGTCACTACAGTTGGTTTCTGTAGAAATGTAATTACAATATCATAAGCGTGAAGCTATGACATCACTGCAGAGGCTTGCAGGAAAAGAAGGAGCAAGACAAACATATTTATGTGCAAATACCCTGAATGATTGTTCAAATCAAAAGTGGAAAGTGAAGAATTTTGGCCTCAAGCTGGAATATTACTGGCAGCTGAGGCATTCTGTTAGTTCACTATGATGCTTTAGTGGGCTACTTCAGCTCTAAATTGGATTTTTATCAATTTTTAAGCACTGGTGCTACAACAAGCAGTGAAAGAGGGATGGGAGGGGGAAGAAGGCTCTGTTCACTTTCACAGCATTAAGTTATGTCATTTCACTGTGTCTTAGGGACACACAACCTAATGGTACAACTCCAGAGTGTAAAGACAAAGATCTCCCAGCACAGCACAATTTGCCATGTTAGTGAAGTGACACTTTATGTAACTGCTGGTGTGATGCTGTGAAACAGTACAGTCTTGATAAAATACTAGAATTTTGTAATCTGCACTGAATTTGCCTTTGTGTAAACAAAGAGCATTGCATCAGGTACCCTGTAAAATGATATAATTGCTCGGGCTTGTTGCCTCCATACCTGTCTCAGCTCCCAAATAGTCTTTCCTTGGCCTCACTCATCTGCCAGTGGTACTTAAATTTTAATCTTCAGTTGTAGGATGTAATACAGAGATACTTGGGACAGTTCATGTGAGGGAGAAAATGTTTCCCCCCGTACACTGGGAAGAGAACAGAAATGTGCCTTTTACAGTAGTGGTGGGGAAATACTTCATGCCAAAGAATTAGTTATTGTGTTGTAAATATCTGCATTCATGCTGTAAAACCTGTTTTTATTTTAAGCTCCTGTGACAAAAGTGTCTGTGCCCGCAGGGTTTCACCCAGGCACATGAATTGCTGAGCAAAGGCCACACTTACAAAACATGCTAATTTATTAATCAATTAAAGTTAAGGAAAGGGCGGGGCAGGCAATGGTAATAGCAACAGACCTTACCCAAACACAGGATCCTGTTTTCCAAGGTTTTCTGGGCAGATAAGCAAAGTGTGTCTGTGTGGTAGCAGCCTGAAGGGCAGCAAACAAGGGTGAGGAGTGTGTGTTTCCTATTTCCCATTCATGCTTCCTTTTTGAAAGGTTCATTTGCATAATGAGTGTCCCTTTCTGTTGATCCTCTTGCCCTGCCTTGTTTTATTTTACTTGTGCTTTTTGAGAACACTTCTGTAAATGACTGTCCTTTTTTCCCTCCCCATGTTTTCTTAAATTTCATCTTTGCTTTTCTTTTCATTTTCCTGCATTCGTACTAATTGTACATAGCTGCCAAAATGGTGCAGAAAACTGCCTGTAAGTACCAGCTAGGGGCTCACAAGGTAGTCCTGGTTACTGCAGTAGTTCTAGAATGTAGACATGCTTGTTCCTATTCAACATTACTTTTGCCATTGGAGTCAAAATTTAACGTAATAATGACTTTTGATATCTGCACTAAAATTATCTGCTATTGAAAAAGGAGACTATAGAGTAAAATTTCTACTCTTACAGATGTATATCTGAACTTTGTGGTAAAATCAGTGCAGAGGCCTGATCCTAGCAGTGTCTCTCTTGAGCCACTTCAGCCTCTCAAAGGCCACAGAAAGTGTCTCAGTAATCGAGGCCCACACAGCAAGAGTCAGGAGACAAAACATTATCCTTTCCAGTGAATGTAGCAATGCACTGTGACCAGTTCTGCAAAGCACAGGACCAATGTAAATCATACAGGGAATCTCCCAGAGTGCACCCACCTGTCTAATCACAAAGGAAGCTTAAATCAGATGGTTGTTGTGCCAAAACAGAGAGTGGAGAGAGTGCATCAGAAAACCTTGGGGTAGTTCCTCTTTCCTCCAGCTGTTCCTGCCTCCATTGCCCACAGCAGCAAAGAGGAGATCACAGGCTCCATTTGTTTGATGTAAACCTTATTGAGCCAAATTCTTCAGACTTAGCTGTGCTTCCTCCCTTCCTACAGCCAGAGAATAAAAGGAATTTTTGTTAGGAAGTGTGGAGCTCACCAGCTGTTTAAATTGAGAATTTCTTTCTGTTCAAGCAAAACTGGCAAAGGCCTGGTGGTGTTTACACATTGTCCACAGCCTTAGAAGGGAATATTAGTAATTTTTTGGGCTGGGCTTTGATTCCCACAAGTGGCAGCTGTTGTCCTACGTACTTCCAGGCCAAAAAAAGCCCCAGCCTTCAGGGAGTGAAGATGCCACTGGTGGCCTTTATGTACATGGGGGTATTTCATGGATAAAAAGCCATGCTTCACTCCTTTCAGCTGTGGTGGAAGAGGAGAGATTAGGAAAGTGAACTGAATTAGGAAGAAAAAGTCTGATCCAATAATGGACAACTGGACAACAATGCAACTAGACCCACATAGAATGCCTGTTGCACAAGAGCTGAGGGAAGAAGAAGAGGCAGATGTTGTGCTCACAAATGTTAATTTCTGAAGTTGTGGCCGTTCGTTCGTCTGTCTGCAGCTTGCTGAACATTTTGATAAATATCTTCTTTCTTGACACTATTGAGAGCACAACTGCTGAAGAATTTCCTTCTTGGAACATAATCTAGGATGTTCAGTATGCAAAATTTAATTAAGACATTTTAGAGAAATTGAGAGGAACTTACTACAGCAAATACTTTGATTACAGCCAGCTTCAAAGATGAATTTTGGTATTCAAGTCTTGCAGACTTAGAGAAAACAGCCAATGTACATGTACAAATGGATACTCTTATCACAAACACAGGTGAAATTTAGTCCCAGAATGAAACAAAAATCAAGAACTTTGATCCCTTTTCCTTTTGCTGAGCTTAGGAAAGTTTGAACCTGTTTGAAACTTGTTGCAATGGCCTGTCCCAAACTTATTACTGCCCATAAAAGTATATGAAAGAAGTAATGATTTACATTTTCAGCAGGCTGGGAAATTCAGATATTCCAAAATACAGACCACTTTGATCCTAGTAAAGTTGGATCTAAGAGAAGCTAAGTCAGAAAAATACTGAAATTTAATGAATTTTTGAAACACTTAGTTTTGTGGCATCTGTGTGTGTAAGGTAAACTTCACCAGTTGGCTTTTTTTAAGATGAGATAGCTGTATGATCTTCAGATTTTCATTGTCAGTCACAGTAAAATAGATGCTCTAGTGAGAAAAGTCCATACCTGTAGGTAAAAGTAACATTGATGGGAAATCTGAATAACAATTCAAAATCTGCACGAGGACTTAACAGTTCTAAGGCTTCCAGGGGCTTTTCAGGTACTGTTAGTCCTGCATCATGAGATCAAAACTCTTTTCAAGATGCAGTATGATTTGGACAAGACAGACTATAAATACAAAATTAATCTTAGCTGGATACATTTAAAGCACTGAAAATACTCTGCATGACAAGTTATCGACCTTCCTTCATAGGTTAATTTAAGCAGGAAAGGCTTGATGCTCAGCTGATACAAATTGATGTCTCGTTTGGAATCTATGAGAAGTTGGAAGTTTACCTAACTAGGTTTGTGGTTTAAAGACACTGGGCCATGTGAAATATTCCACAAAAATATTTAATACTAGTATTGATCTACATTGTTCTGTTTGTTAATAGCATAAATTAAATTTGCACGCACTGGAATTTTCTACAGAAGTTCCAGGAGTTGCTGGTGGTGCCATATGGCCCATAAAGGGAATATCCCTTGTACAGAAATGCCTGTGGGGAGTATTTGCCTGACTTGGAATGAAATTTGTAATAATTTTCAAGTGAAGACAACCACACCACACAGCCCCCTCCCCATCTGAGGCTGCAGCTTCAGGAGAGAAGCAGAACTGTAACTTAGGCAGAGAACTCCTCCTCCAGAAGTGGCTGGTTTCGTTGCTGCAGGGAAGGAGAACTGTCTCAGAGCAGGTTGTTTCCTTCAGAGGACCTGAAAGCTGTTGCTCCACAGCTACGTGTCACTGTAATTACAAATACTTTGCAAGCTGAAACAGAAAAAAAAGAAAAAAGGTGGAGGTCATCTTAACAGCTGGATAAAATTCTGTTTCCAGAATAATTTCTAGTGAAAAAGCTGTGGGCACTGTGTCTGTACTTCTGCAGCCTAAAACTCAGTTTAGACAAATGTATCCCAGCTGATTGATCGAGTAGAGTGAGCCTGTGGATACTGCAGAGCAGCAGGAGGAGTCATTTTGCACCATATCCACCCCAAACCTGTGGGACAGGAAAGACTTGATTGCTTTCCTGTGGCTATTTCAAGGTTCCTGAAAACAGCAAATGGGTTTGTTGGTTTGGTTTGGGTTTTTTTTAATTCTTAAGGAAATTTTCAGGAAGAGAATTCAAACTTAAAATTTCTGCAGAGCCCTGGGAAGAAGCCTTTTGCATCCAGCTCCCTCAGGCAGGCAGACCTTGCTACCGAAGGTCTGATGCCCAGGCTGCCTGGTTCACCTCCAGGATCTCTCACTGAGAGGGGCTGGAAATGCCCTGCTCTGCCATAGAAACCACAGAGGAGTAATGTGGAGGGAGAACTTCCTTATCAGTAAATTGTTGTTAAAGGAAGTAGACCCAGAAGATTGGTGTCGAACAGAAAACATTACCAAAACTGGGAACAGCTGATACCTGACAGACACCCTCTCCCTCTCCTGCTGTTTCTCATGTTCTCACTGGGACATAGGCCCAAGAGCTTTTACTTGTGCACCGTGTCTGATTTATTCACGTGGTCTCCATTGCTGCTTTTCCAAGCTTCCATCCTCTACCTTGCTTTTTTAACACTAGAGCTGTGTTTTGTCTCCAAGGATGTCAATAACCAAGTGCTGTTTGAGTGTCAGCTCCCAGAGGGAAACTGCCCTTCCTCCCGTGTGATTCCCATAGCTGTAGGTGGGAGAGCTAAAGCACCTCAACCTCCCTGAGGCCTTTTTGCCCATTTCCTTCTCAGTTGAGAAGCTGTTTTGGAAGAGCACGAATCAATCCAACTTTTCTTTTCTCCCGTTTTCTCTCCCGGCCGCCGAACAGGATGAATCCCTTCAGCGCCTGCAGAAGGAGTCGGAAATCTTACAGAGAACATATGCACACTACTTTGACCTAACAATTATCAACAATGAGATTGATGAAACCATCAGGCACCTGGAGGAAGCCATCGAGCTTGTGTGTACAGCCTCCCAATGGGTCCCGGTCTCCTGGGTCTACTAGACCGGGAATGAGAGAGTTGAGGAGAAAAAAGAAAAAAAAATCTGTCATTACTGGGAACCACCTCATACATGGAAAACCTCTTCGTTATTGACCTTGTGTCAGCAGGTCTTGGCCCCTAGAGACTACCTAGATGTAGTGTGACCTAAAATATAATTATTGTCATGTCCGAATAGATAGGAGGAGGGGGAAAAAAAGATGAAACACTAATTTAAAGAGACAGTATCTTTTTTTTAATCATTTCTCCTAAACTTTAATAAAATGTATCTTTAAATATATGTATTATTCAGTCCTTTGGAATGTTATATTTTTGGAAATCATAGCTTTTTATTTCAAGGGCCCCTAAAAACTGCACAAAATAGATGCTGCTTTCTATAATCTATTTTAATAGTAATAATAATATGATTCTGTTACCTTAACTTGGGGGTGGAACGCTACATTCTTTTTAGAGTCTGATTTTATGGATTGGAGTACTTTGCTTTCCGTTATTTATTTGAAGTAATTAGTCTAGTGGTTACGAAACAAATTCATAAATTTTAAAGGCCTTTTTTTCGCGCTTTTTTTTTTTCTCTCCTAGGATAGTATTTTTAAGTACTTTTGTGTAACATCCAGATAATGTGATACTGTCTCTTTGAAGAACTCTGTAAAAGTTTTAGAAATTTGAAATTGGGTCTTGACTCTTAATGCATGTGGACAGTCGCAAGCGTTCATGCCGTTGGTGTATCTGTGTTGATAAAACCTGTAATCTACAGCAAAGTACATTCCGTTCATGGGAACACGTACCCAAGGGAATAAAGCAAAATATTATTCTGACTAAGTTGTAAACCTATGCACATCCCTTGCATTTTGGGCAACTTTATAAAAAAAAAAAAAAAGAAAAACTGATTTTTATTAATAATAATCATGTAGTGAAATGTGTTTGTAATTTTGTCTCAATTTAATTTGTTGTAAGGTGGGAGGGGGCAATTACTGGTTTCACCATTTCAGATCTGTGTTGTCTGAGAGTATTAACGTTTTAATTAAGTTGAAGCAAAGAAATGCTGATTTTTAATATGTATGTAATTGTTTAAAGATGCACACATTTTAAAAGAAAATACTGTGCAATGAAGAAACCAGTTTAGACATCGCGATAAACTGACTATTCCAAAAGACTCATCTACAACAGCCCTGTAAATTCCTCTAAAAATGGTAATTGACTCTACAGTCTGACCAATTTTTTTTATTTTAAATATACTTCCTTTTATGTGTTCAACAATTAAATGCTTTTGGGTCCTTCATTTCATCACAGAGAGTTTCAAGAACAAATCAGTGACTTGTGCAGTGAGGAAAAGTGTCTTAAAGTCTGTAAGGGAAGCCTTTGTAGGGGCACAGCCTGCAGTCTGTCCCAGGGGCTCTGCTCCTGGATCAGCACAGGCTTCCACAAAGCTGGAATTAGAGCAGAGCCGACTAAGAAAGTGTAACCATGGATTGACCTGGCACTTCATTTCCCTTCTTCGTGCTCTCGCTGGCCCACATGATTTGCATTTTCTCTGAAAATGGTTAAAGGCAGCAAGCATTGCCACCTCTTTTTAGGTGTCAGAAATACACTGCTCCTTAAAATGACTTCTCCTCAAAGTTTGGTTGGCTGTGCTGTTGTATAGTATGGATTTTAGTGTTTATATATTAAAGCGATGCAGTGATACAGGATTTTTCCTCAAAGTGGAGCTTGCAGCTGTAATTGGTCTGTGGGCTGTTCCAGTTGTTGGGGACCATTACACGTGCAATCAGAAATTCTCATGGTTGAACCTTTCTGACAGGGGTAATTCTGTTGCTGATTTTCCCCTGCCTACTCCTTCTGCAGGTTGGGTGGTCAAATCTGTTTACAATTCTTGTAAAATGCACAGGTGAACTCTCAGTCTGGCTGTGCCTCCTCCCACCCAGCCAGGGCAGGCAGAGGTGTTTATTTCCTGCAGCATTCACAGCCCAGCTTGCCACCCACAGAAGGGACATTCATCTATCGCTTTACCCCACCTGCTGAATGCCCTTAATGCCACAGCTGGAATCACAGTTCTGTGGCTGCATCCCAGAAAAGAGCTGTACCCAAGTCCCTTGAGTCTGTAGTTTTGTGGGAATTTATGGATGAGAGTCAGCGTGGGCCTCACATGCGTGAGAGGGAACTGTCAGAGTAATTGTAGAATTGTAGGTGCTCATCTGTTCTGGGTTTAGCCCCTGAAAAGGGGGATGGTGCGAGCTGTGAACTATTTAGTGAGTAAGAGGTAATTTTTCAAGTGGTTGTGTCGTTCAGTCCTGGGTGAACCGTAGCTGGTGGTGTCCTGTAGGCAGCTGTTGCAGTGGTGAGTCCACCCTGGCTGAGCTCATCGAAGTGACAGGTTCATTCACTCTCAGAACTACCTCTTTTCCCAGCAAAGCACAAAGATTGGAAGACCTACTGAAAATCAAGCAGTGGAGTGTTTCTGATGTTAGAAATACAAACTTCTCTGGTGAGCATTGGTGTCTGACTTCAGTGACACGTTTTTCATCTCAAATGTTTATGGCATTAAACAGGTAAAATAATTTTGATAATTCGAGTATAGTCCATCATAAATGTTTTAACTACACACTTTTGACTCTGTTAATGTGAATTTCTTGGAGTTTCTGTGTATCCAGCTCGAAAGGAAAGAATCTCACAAGGCCCATGAGGGTGCTTCTGCCTTATGTAGATGACAATAAGTAGTGATTTGATGTAACTAATACCTTTTCTTCTCTTAAGTGGAAATAGCATTCAGTTAATGCTACACAGTAGAAAGATTGACCTGGAGAGCTTTGTTTCTTTTATTCTCACTGTATAACCTTTTATCAAGAGACAAAAACTGTAAAGCACATAGTTAGCATCCTGTCTTGCCTCCTCTTTACCACAGACTGTTTTCCTTGTTGGAACCTTCAGTAGCAAAAGATTAAATTGGAAACCCCCCGTAGGCTTTAAGCTCAGCAGCTCCTCAGCACACAGCGAGCTCCGTGAGCAGATTTCAGCACAGTCCCGGACAGAGCAAGCCCAGGACTTCTCAGTCTGTCCAGTCCTCCCACCCTGCTCAAACCCTTCTGAAGCGTCTCTGTTGTTTGTGTGGTACATAGAGAGCAAAAGGCTGCAGAAATTGAGCTGGAAGCTTCACTTGCATAGGGAAGGCTCGTGCAGGTGCAAAGCTGATGTTACAGTTTTTTATTTTTTTCAATCTCCAAGTGGAGAAAGGTCCTCCTGGTACTTGTAAATATCACTGCATAATTTAGAGTGCCTCATGGACTTCTCTAAATTCATGCTGAATGTGACCTCAGAAGCAGCCCTGGGATTGGGAAGAGACAAATGATTCTGTTTGCCCCTTTTATACTTTATTTTTGTACAGGGGCTCATAGATTTGTAAAGAAAACTTGATCTTACCAGTATGCTGCCTCTCAGTCTGACTGATGCCTGTGATTTCAAGGTGTTAAGTTGGTCCAATAAATGTTCATTAACCTCTGCTTCCATTTACTTAATAAAAGTACACTAGGTTACTCAATGTCTCAGAGTGGTAAGATTATTGCATGGAAATGCTAACCTAGTTTAGACTCCTGGCCACTGCCAGATGGACATTCTTCATCTCACCACTAAAACCAAATTCTTCCATGTGTCTTAGCAGTGATTTTCTTTTTATATGGTTTGGGCAAGAACTATGCTGTGCCACTCACCTCTAAAAGAAAACATCACTACCTACCTCAGAAACTTCATTAAGAAGGTTACTCAGTTGGCTTTGAAAAGACAACATAGAAGATGAGGTGTTGCAACCTGAGCAGCATTGAGCTGGTGTGTGCACTCCAAAAACTGGGTACTAGAGCCACGAGGAAAAGTTAATGTACAGACTAACCAGTATTTGTTCCATTGTTATTCTTTTCTATAAGGAAATAATTTCAGAGTGCTGTTACTTAAAGAAGTACTTGGAAATGCTGCCAGAACTTCCAGGGGTGCTTTGCAAATCTGCATTGAAATACTAGATGCAAACAGTTCTGGCACCATTCTCTTCCACTGCAAATAGTATTCAACATCTTTAATGAAGGCTGTTAGAACTCAATTTCAGGCTTTAAAATACTTGGTAGAAAAGGATTTTTATAAACTACGGAAAAAATATATCTGTTTCCTGACTGTGGTAAAGAATTACCTGTTTTTATAAGCTAAATTGACAGAGGATGAGCTAAAGCAGGCACCATAAAGAAGTCTGCTGTTTTTACGTAAAGCATATTCATTTCCTGAATAAACCTGTCTCTCAGATTAATTTCTTCTCTACTTTTAATGAGCTTAGAGATAGTCATAACTCTTACCAAGGAAACTGCTGCACATTATGTCAGATAGTCACATATAAATCAAAATATCTGCACAACAGGAAACATATCATTGACAAAACAGGAAACATATCATTGACAAAGCAGGGCAGAAGTAACTTCTGAATGATTGTGCCTTGTGTCCACACCATGGGGATGAGTGCACAAGCTTAGGGTAGAGGAGACTATTTTTGCTAATGCTACACATAAAAATACAAAGCCACTTCCAACATCTGAATGTTGGAGGTTTTGGGGGTTTTTTGCTTGCGGATCTAGTAAGTGCACCTATGGGAATTTTTACTTTCTTCCCCTTAAGTGATTTTTAGCAGTCTCCTGCTCTAATCCTGTGAAAGCTGGACTGAAGCAGGTACAAAAAGCTTCTTGACTCCTTGCAATTTAGCCTCAGAGTTAAGCCTCTTTCCCAGACCTCAGAAATACGTTTCTCAGCTAAGATTTTGGGCAGAAAGTTGATGGTTTCTCATGTAATCTTAACCTTTCTAAGCAAAAATAGTGGAAGGGGGAGTGTTTATGCATTTCCAGGCATCCTGCTGTATCTCTTAGCAACTGCTATGGGACAATCAAGAACATTAAATCTGGCCCCATCTCTATGTTCTTATTAATACATGGCTAGAACCTGTGTTTGTGTTGTGGAAGATAACTGAATTAGTAGCTGGATCCTTGAAAGAATTCATGTTGATTATCAGCAAAGTAATACTTGCAAATTTTTCCTTAGCAGCAGCCATAGCTTGTTTTAGTGTCTACATAATGGAAGCACCCATGAGGAAGGGTGGAATTTGCTTATTTTTAAGTGTAGCCCATCTCAAAGCTGGAGCGCGAGTCTGTGTTTCTCCACTGTTGGCCATACAGGTGGAGCACTCAGCATTCTTCCCAAAATGTAAATAAATAGATGCAGAATAGCAGAATTGCCTCATACTTGGGTCCATCTTCGTGTAACTGAGTGGGGGAGCAGGTGGCATCACTCTTACAAACTTGATCTTAAGGTGCATTTTCCTACCAGTCAGAAAGTGTGGTTTATCCTTCAGTATTACTTGGTATCCTTCGTTTAAAAGGTCTCTGAAGGTTCACGTCCATCTTAAGCAAAGGGAGACCCTCTGGGATCCATGGCACACACTGCAGTGGGCTGGAATTCCAGTCTCCAGCAAGGAAAAGATGTTCCTGCCCTTTCAGGCAGAGCTCTGAAAGGGCTGAAACCCAAGCGGAGCAATATCTTACAATGACATTTCAGGACCAGCCTTCATAACTTAATCAAGGGTTGTTTTAGCACAGGGACTGGGAAAAGTGATGTGGTGAGGGTCTTTGGCTGGAGCTGCCACAGGCACAGATGGACACTAGGAGAGAAACAGAGCAGAGAAAGGCAGAAGAGAAAGGACACAAAGAGCACTAAGCTGAGAAGGTGGCACTCTGAAAACCAAAGTGGAGCCTACTGAAAAGGAATGGGACAGAAAGAAAGAGTTCTGAAACTTTGATTTACTATCCAAATACAATTTCCTCCCTTGATCACAAACCTCCTGATAAAAAGTCACCCAGCATGGTTTCAGAAAGTACTTGGTTCTGGATGGATGCTGTGGGCTGCAGACACAATGAAACATGGAATGGCGTTTCTCCTCATTCTCCTCAGCAGAGGACATGATGAGACACCCGCAAGAAAAGGGCAGCTTCCGTTCACCCTTCAATAGGACGCAGAGGGGCAAAAAGGTCTCGTAATCTCTGTACTTGTTCCCATGCCCAAGTTGTACAGTGGAAATCATTCCATCCCACATGATTCTTTACCAGACTTCTCACATATTTATGCATAAAATAAACAAACAAATTCTTGTTCACTGGTTCTAAATTACACAATTCTTAGTATTCGATATCCTATTGGTTATTGATCCCTTTGCCTTCGAAGCTAATTTGGTCCTCATTCTTTGGTTCTCTTATCAATCTTTTCCCGAACCAGGTGTCTCCAACCACACCAGGGGGTCAGGTTTGCTAATGTCCATTTATGTCCTCTGTATCTTCTGGTTATTCCCAACCTGTAGATGTTAAACTTTCAGAGTCTGGGAATCTTCATTTTGTTGATTGAAGCCCATCAG
>VZTG01000554.1:50818-81125 GCA_013397845.1 Melanocharis versteri | reverse complement strand
GCTCGCGCTGCTCAAGCCGGACGCGGTGGCCCATCCGCTCGTGCGTGAGGTGAGGGCAGGGCAGGGCCGGGCACGGCACGGCACGGCACGGCACGGCACGGCACGCCTCGCCGCGGCCAGCCCCTCGCCCAGCGCCGCCTCTTCCCGCAGGCCGTGCACGCCGCCATCCTCCGTCACCGGTTCCTCATTGTCCGCGCCAAGGAGCTGCGGTGCGGCCCGGAGCAGAGCCGCCGCTTCTACCGGGAGCACGCAGGTACGAGCGGGGCTCAGGGGCTGCTGGAGCGGGATGCTGACTCGGGCCGGTGCCCCTGGGCCGGTGCCGACTCGGCCCATGTCTCTCCGCAGGGCGTTTCTTCTACCAGCGGCTGGTGGAGTTCATGGCCAGGTACGTGCCGCGGGTGTGCGGGGCTTGGGGAAGCCTCGCACTGCAGGTGACCCGTGTGTGGAGGGACTCGCTGGAATGTGCGGAGGCGGGAGGCTCTGGCCGCGGGGGGAGGAGTGTCGGGATCCTACCTTACTGTGACAGCGGCGGTACCTGGTGGGTGGCACCCCGAAGGTGGGGGAGGTTATCATTTGGAGTAGGTCACCAGTGCCAACGCCGTGGCCTCGGTGCCGTGCCAGGTCTAGGCCAGGGCCCGGCGTGGCAGCCCACGGCAGCCATACTGTGCAGGTTTGTAGGGAAGAATAACCTCTTTGTAACGAGCTCTTCTTAATCTTTTCTCCTGCTCTTCCTGGGCCCTTGCCCCAGTGGTCCCATGTGGGCTTACATCCTGGCCCACGAGAATGCTGTCCCTCTCTGGAGATCCCTGATGGGGCCCACTAAAGTGTTCCGAGCCCGACACAGCGACCCAGACTCCATCCGAGGTGCCTATGGTCTCACAGACACCAGGAATACGACCCATGGCTCAGGTAGGCCTGGCATTCTTGGATGGCGCTTGGGGAGGCAGGAATGATGGTGCTTTGTCTTCCTTTGCTTTAGTTCTGGGGCGCCAAGTGAACAATTTGTTGCCTTCTGCAGACCTCATGCACACTTGGCCAGGTGCAGCCTACCCAGGTGCCTTTGGAGTCCAGCATGTGTTTGTGGTGGCAGACTGGCATCTCTTTCTCATTGCCTTTCCCTCTGTTTTGACAGACTCACCTGCCTCAGCTAGCAGAGAAATTGCCTTTTTCTTCCCCGAGTTTGATGAGCAGCGTTGGTACGAGCAGGACGAGCCCCAGCTCCGCTGCGGACAGCTGTACTACAGCGCTGAGGAGCGCGTGCACCGCGTGCTCCGGGCAGAGGAGGCAGAGGTGACCTGAGTTACCCGTGGCAGGGTTCGGTTTGCTGACCTGGCAGCACCTGTGGGCGCTCTCCTGGGGCACCAGACACAGAGTTGTGCTGTGTTTCAGGGAGTGTGGGAGAGGGAAAGCCTCGTGCACGTTGTGCTGCCTGAGATTAGGTTGTGCTACCTGGGATCAGATTATTGGTATAGCAGGCAGATGCTGGGGTGCTGTACGAGGAATTCCCCCTGCAGTGCTTGTGCTGACAGAGTCTGGCCGTGCAGCTCATTGGCCCCCTGAGTTTGTTTGGGTGTGAAAAGGACAGGTGAGTTGGTCAAGTGCCAGGTGAAGGATGGGTTGCTTGTTCCAGATGGGATTGGCCTGGGTTTGCTGATGGGAAGCCTCGAGTTCTCCCTACTGGCTGTTTCCCCAGTACCTTAGGGAGAAAAGAAGGAAAAAGAGCATGAAGAAAGGCATCAGCAGGGCAAGATGAACTGTCCTGTCCTCGCTCACCTGCAGCTGGGCTGGGAAATGAGGGGCTTTGCCAATAGCTCTTCACGTGAGACCGCTTGGAGCCCTCAGTGTCCATGGCCTCACTGGGCACCTGGGCAGTTCTGTGACCTTGGGAAGTGGGATGGACGAGGCCATTGAATTACCCAGATATGTGATGGAATGATGACAAGGTGGTGCAGGAGGGCTTGGTTGGGAGGTACAGAGCCAGGTCCTGGCAGGCTGATTTGTGTTTCTGTGACGCCATGTGAGATGTGTTCCTGGACGGGGTTTCAATCCATTTATGCCGTGTCCCTATGGGCTCCTTACAGTGCTGCCATTTTAGTTACGGTGCCTTGTTGTACTGAGGGAATTTCCTTTGGGCAGTCCCAAATGCTTAGGCTGGGGAAGGTGTGCTGTGCTGTGCTCGGGGCAGGAAAGCTGAGCCGAGATTCACTGGTGCCCTGGTGCATCACAGAGGCAAGGCAGGGACTCTCCAGGTGCTTCCAGAACTCCGTGAGGTGTTGGGTAGTGACTGACAATGCTCTGTTGTGGAGAGCACTGCCCAGAGCTGCCACGGTTAAACTCATCCGTGTTTGTGTTCCCTTCTCCTCCTGTCTGGGATCAAATGGTCATTGTTCTGTTCCAGGTACAGATCCAGGGATCTGCGGGACATCACTGCTGTCCCTGTCCTCAGCAGTGTCCAGAGCGGATCTGCTCAGGATCCTGTGTGTCTTCACACAGGTCTGAGAGCTGCTGTCCCCAGTGCTGTTGATACTTTATTGATATTTCGTCAGTTGTTTTATTGATCTTCGGAGGTTTTGCTCAGACTTGTGTATTTTTCTTGTAACTATTAAACTTTACTATTTTTCACCTTTCTTCTTTTATGTTGTGCTTTCCTTTTTGGATGTTCCTTGGGAATGTCATTAGCTGATAATTCCTGGCTCACACTTGCCATTTTTAAAGTTTTGGTGGTTTTTCCTACTCACTTGCAATGGTTACATTTGGGAAAAGGGCCCCTTTGAACATTGCCAGTGCAGAGAACTCTGATAGCAGGATTGTCACAGAGTGACACCACCTCACAGCCACTGTGATTCAGGTACGTGCTGGGTGTCACCTTGACATTGCCCTGGCCCTGAGGCTGTACCTGAGCACAGGTGCTCAGACTGGGCAGCCCCTTGCCCCAGATAGAGGGTTTATTGTGCGAATCTAAAGCTGTCCAGCAAACTGTATCAGAGACCTGAGGTTGAAACACTTGGTGTTTGATGCAGGAGACAGTGTCAAAACTGATTTTTCATCTCCAAGGAAGCCTTATGGCATGTCACAGGTAACTGTGCTTTGAGGGCTCTTTATCAAAGTGGGTTTGCTGTGTTCTGTTTTTTTTTTATTTTCTTTGTCCCCTCCTTGTAAGTACCCAGTAAATGATTTTCCACTTCTCCAATGGTGCTTGCCCCATCCCCGACAGTTTCCTGGGCTGAGCTGGATGGTCCTGGAGCAACCTGGTGTAGTGGGTGACATCCCTGTTCATGGCAGGGGCATGGGGCTGGATGAACTTTGTGGTCCCTCCGAGCCCGAGCCATTCCGTGCTGATGGGTGTGGTACCTCAGTACAGGTGTGAAGGGCAGTTTGAGATCCCTGGTTTTTCCTGGAAGCTGCAGGTCCCTGGCCCACCTGTGGGGTGGGTGCACAGGGGAACATGGGTCTGTGCTCCGGGCTGGTCACAGCTGTGTGTCTGCAGCAGGTGCTGCTGCAAAAGCACTGCCTGGGGCCACAAGGTCCAGCCCAGGCACCTGCAGACACCTCAGGTGTGGAGCTGGGCCAGGGTCTCTCACGAGGACATGTGAGTTTTGGGCCTAAACTTGATCTGCTCTTGGAAGAATTGAGCAAGTTTGTGTCAGCACTGGAGGGGATGACACGGCTTGGCCTGGGAAGAAGGGAAGGAAAGGCTTCAGAGGGAAATCAGTGCTGATCCCAGCCCAGGCCTGGCCTCAGTCCCTGCCACCACGAACAGAACCCTCTCAGCTTGAGGAATTTTGCTTGATTTATAGCTGTAACACAAACTTTTAGTTACTGATTCAGATACCGAGGAAGACCCAAGATGACAATTAAAGAAACACCTGGGGAAACACCTTTCCTCTACTTTCCCAGGTTCAGCTTCAGTCCAGCATCTTTTCTCCCCTCTTTGCCTGCAGGTTCTGCCCAGTCTCTCCCAGTCCCTGGAGGAGGTGACACAGCACAGGGGGCTGGAGCTGGGCTGAGCTGGGCTTTGCTTTTCTACTTGTCATTTCTTCCTCTTTCCTTCTTGTTTACTCCCTCATGGCACACCCACAGGCTTCAGTCCCTCAGGTGTGTACCTGATCTGCCGTGGTCCCTTCCTGAGCTGGTCCCTTCAGGGAGAAGTGGGCTAATGGGAATTTCATGAAGTTCCTGAGGAAAATGCCATGTCCTGCACCTGGGCAGGGGTGTTGCTGTTTGCCAACACTCGCATGGGGAACCAGAGCAGAGGTGCAGAGAAGTACCTGGCTGTCCTGATGGGCTACGAGCCACCCCTGAGTCAGCAATGCACCTCCACGGTCTGAGAACATCCTCAGGTGTGGGAGCCAGAGCACTTGCCCACAAGTAAGGGAGACCTCATGCCCTCCCTGGGGCACAGGTAAGGCCACATCTGGAGCACTGGCACCAGTTTCAGGCTCCCCAGTACAAGACAGCCTCGTCAGAACTGGAGTCCAGCATGGATCGATTAGGACATCTGAACCTGACAGGTAAGGAGAGGCTGAGGGCTGGGACTGCTCAGACTTAGGAGCCCGGTGGGGTTTATCGATGGGTAGAAATCCCAGGTGTGAGCAGTGAAGGGAACCTCAGGTGTCCCAGGAATGGACACAAGGCAATGGAAACAACCTGAAATACTGGCAATTTCACTGAGTCATAAAAAACCCCACTTTTATTACTTTTATACTCCAAGGGTGATAAAATAAGGTCAGGAGCCCCTATGCCACAGCAGGGCTTTGGGCTCAACACCCTCCAGCATTCCTTTCTGTGTTCCTGTGCCACAGGTGTGGACCCCAGGGTGTTGCTGCAGTGGCAGGGGATGCACAGGGGCCACCTGGGCACACCTGGGCAGCAGGTCAGGCCTCTCCTTCCTCCAGCACGGCTGTAATTCATACCAGCCCCACCGTGGGGGCTCTGCTGCTGTTCAGTGTTTCCCTCTCTGCAGCTGATCTGCCCTTTTCCCAACAGCCTGTGTCCTGCTTTACCCAGGTCTGGGGACAAAGAAAAATGGATACAACGGAAAGAAAGACAAATTTACCTCTTCAGCACTGACTGCACTTGTCTCTACTAAAGCTGCATCTCACTGTACAGAGCTAGAGACAAGACTATTGTAGGTGGCCAAAGATTTTATGGATTTGATCTTGTATCAGGCTGGGGGTTTTCACATGCAAAAGACAAGGAGCTTGGGAAAGCAGCCACAGAATCAAATCCCAGGCAAACAGAAGTAACGGTGTTCAGGTGCCAGAGAGATTCAACCCATCCCCACATTGAAAGTACAGAGGAATTAGCAAACAGTCATCTCGGATTTGGGGGTCACAACTCTCTTGTCCACAGTTTTTCCACAGAGCTACTGTACAAAGCAGGAGGAACAAGGAGTGAGAGAAACACCAAACTGCAGAAAAAATCCTCATAAATTTGGATTGTTTTCTCCCTAGCACAGAAAATAAACACCCTCCCACCTCATGCCCCAGACAGGCCACGTAGGGGCTGGATCTGGACACTGACCAAATGTAACCTTGAGCATGATGTGGTGGCACAGACCAGGAAAAGCCCATGACAGACCGTACTCCTGCCTACTTGGACAAGCCATCCACATTGGCTCCTCCTCACCTGTGTCCAGACAGCCACATCTCCATGATACACTGTCCAAAGTCCCGGTAGACTCCAGGAAAAACCAGTTTTCATCCCTCCATCAGATCCCAATCTCAGTTACCAACATGTCCACGACTTGATTGGCCCCTCCATTCGCACATGACTATTGAGTACTTTTACCAGCCAGATTTCCTCATTAATTGCTCCCCTGCCTTCCAAAACATTTCAGATAAACAAAACATGATTCTGTATCTCCTGCAGCACCTAGGGAAAGTTAAAAGCTGTCAGTTGTGCAAAGCTGCTGCTGCTGGAGCTGAATATTTAAATTTAACATGGGGCTGTGTTGATCCTTTCCAGAGAAAAGATGTTCTACGGAAACTCTTTTTAGAAATCCACCCCGTCCCTGAGTGCAAGGAGAGTTCTGGAAGCAATGGGAGGGATGAGTTATGGTAACAGCACTGTGGTGTGTCTGTGCTATCCTGGAGCAGTTCCTGCAGGAAGCAGCAGCCGTGGTTCAGTATTCCCCAGCCCGATCCCTGGGTACTGGCTCCCTGTACAGGGACAAGAGGCAGGAGTTTAAGCACTGGACAGAAGGAGAACAACAGCCAAACTACAAATGGGAGATTGTGGCAGCATCATCCATCACAAAACTAAGCAGAACCAGCATTCAGATAATTGTCTTTGTTATTTTGCAACACAAAATTTGGATGTCAAGTAAAGCAACTGAAAATCTCTGGCAGAGAAGAGTAAGCCTGAGGCAGGCCCAGGTCTCTGGTTTCAGTTTGGTCTGTACCCATGGATCAGAGATGGGGAAGGGGCAGCAAGGAGAGAAAAATGAGATAAATTGTGCTAAATTAAACTCTTTGGAAGTTACAAATCAGAGGTGACTCAGCATAGGACCAAGAGGCACCAGAATGACACAAGCAAGTTATGTATGAGGTATGCAATGGTGTAATAACTGCAGCTGCCTACTGTGGGATATACCTGGTGTGGCTGGAGCAGAGCAAGAATTTGGGCAGGAGGTACAACCAGGACTGCAAATAGCCCTGGAATCTCAACATTGTATTTTTTTGTTGAAAAAACAGATGTTTTCAAAACGTTTCCTGTCACCCAAATATTTCCCAGAGCCTGTCAAAGCACTGGCCAATTACTTACTGTTTTCTCTTTTTATTTTACTTCAACAGTTTCAGGTGTGTGTCCTGTCCACAGACATTTCAAAGGTGGTAGGTCTGTGCAGACCTGGGCCTTCTCGCTCTGAGTGCCTCTAGGATGCGGCTGATTCAAGCAGGTGTGAATAAAGTGGCTGCCTTGAACTTTTACCAGCCCAGAACTTTTAACAGCCCACTGCGGGTCTTGTTTGCACGTTCACAAACATGCCAGGTGAGCAGGTGACGTGTTCTGGGCTTTTGTAATTGCTACTGGAACTCCTGTGGCCTGTTCCCCACAGATAGGGGTCTGTGGGGAATGGGACCAAGTGGGCAAACTGGGAACACAAGAACTTCTCTCTGCAACTTCAGCCTCCTGGTGGAAGTGCACTAATTGGCCTCAGGGGCAGAGCTGGTGCCCACACCTGAATGAGGAACCTCAGGGCTGGTTCTGTGCAGCTGGGGACAGAGCTATGGGAAGAAGGAGACAGGCAGCAGGTGTCACAGCTGCCCAGGAAGGACCATGAGCAGCCAGGAGGCAAAAGTGCTGCTCAGCGGTGACAGGAGAGACTTTCCTTGGTCCTTTCTGAGCACAAGTTGGCCAGGAAGAACCAGTGACCCCAGGGCTGGTGCCGGGACCACACTTTCCATTTCCAGGCCCCAGACCATGCTGTGCAAGGGTAATGCCCCAGGGTAACAGGCCACTCACTTCATGTTGTGTGGTTGCAATGTCCGGGCTTCTGCAAACATCAGTACATTACAAACACACGTAAATCTGGTCAGCTTTGGCGAGTTTATGGTTAGACCATAGAACTGCAACCCTCCTGCCTGGTCTTCTTAAACACATGTGTAAATTACACTGGACAAAAGCTTGAAACAGTACAGTTTTCTTCAGACAAAGAAAAGTTTTCAAGTGTTGGGAGAGGGGTTTGGCAGGAATCCATGACTTCTCCCACAAGATGTAGGGCGAGGCTGTTGTCTTGTCTTGGATAGGCCAAAGTGGAAATGCCAAATTTAGCTTATTCTTATTCCTTGCCTGGTTCTCGTAACAGGTGGCCCTGACAATTTAGCTAAAAATAATTTGAAAAATCCTGAAGGAAGTGCTTTCCCTGAGGAAATCATTGGGAGAAACTCCTGAAATATTATTCTTGGAAAACCTGTTGAGAGTTTAATTCCAGCATCAGACTTGTGCTGGTGGGCAGAGACTGCTGGTCCAAGCCATGCTTTGAGCAGGCCCTGGTAGCACAGGTGGCTCAGTCTGTGAGTGTGCTCATCTGTGGCCCAGTGGGTGCTGAGTATCTCCAAGGTCAGAGTCCAGGGCCTCTCAGGGTCTTTATCCAGTGCCCAAAGGGTTTTTTCCCTGAGATCCAGTGAGGATGTCTCCTGTTCCAGCTTGTCCCAGTTGCCTCTCTGGTCACTATGCGGTTGTGAGGAGAGTCTATAAACATCACCTCTCCCTAGTAACATGAGGCAGCTGCAGACCGTGGTCAGGGCACCCTTTTCCTTGCTCCAAAAACAGTGAGACTCATAAAAAAATCCTACAGAAGAGAGCCCATGAAGAGTTTAAAAAAGTGATGCTAGAATCACAGACTCTCAGACTGATTTGGGTTGAAAGGGACTTTAAAGCTCATCCAGTTCCATCCCCTGCCATGGACAGGGACACCTTTCACTAGACCACGTCACTTCAAGCCCCATCCAGCCTGGTCTTGGACACTTCCAGGGATGGGGAAGCCCAGCCTGAGAAGAAAAGGAGAACACAAAAGCACAAGTTCCAGGTTGTATGAAATCCATTGGAACTGCTGTCTGAGTGACACTCGCAGGACAGGACAGTTTTAGTGCCCTCAGAATGGCATCTGAGGCAGCCAAAACCACAGAGGGGAAGAACCCGAGCATGAAACTGTTGCAGCTGCAGGGAGAATCGTGGCTATTAACAACCCACGAAGCTCCTGAGCCAGGTGTGGTTGCAGGGAAAGTGGGCCCAGAGGCTGCCTGGGCAGCAGCAGGATGAGCAGAGATGAGGGCAAGGAGGGCACTCAGTGGGCACACGTCAGAGCAGCAGCAATGTCAGGGAAAGCAGCACCTGCAGCTTTTCCTGTCAGGGAAAGCACCTGCCCGGGCCACCAGGTTGAGAGCGTGGTGTGAAGACGTTGCGCTCTTCCTAGAGGGCAGGGACAAATGGAGTGTCACCAGCATCTGTCTTGGCACGTGTCCTGTGGAACATCCTCATCAGTTGTAGGAAAGAGGTGACAGAGTGTTCTCCTGTCAGGGTTGTGGGTGACACAAGCCAAGGGGGCCAATGCTCCAGGGTCGGGCCAGAAGGACATGGACAGACTGGGAAATGGAGCCAGAAGGGACTGGTGAAATTCAACAAAGACAAATGCCAGGTCCTGCATCCAGTGCTCCCTGAAACAAAAACACACCAACAATCTCAGGAAAGGTCAGTGAAGACCCCCCAAAAAGGCTAGGGCTGGAGCCCCACGCTGAGAGCAGGGGCTGGAAGTGCTGAGTGGATTCTGCCTGCAGGAGGAATGGCTTTGGGGACACCAAGTAGCCGCTTGTCTGCCTGTCCCTATAGGGAGGTTATCCCAAAACCAGTGCCACGCTCATTACAGTGGGACATGGAGGGAGGAGGAGGGACGGCAGGCAAAATCCAGACAAAATCCACCATTTTCCTGTCCCCATCCTCAAAGGATGCATTTGTGCCCATGTGGAGACCAGGACCAGCTGGCAGTGCTGCTGCAGGGAGCTGTGATACAAGTGATGGTGGTTTCTGCTGGAGAAAGAATTCTTGAGCAGGAAGGTGCATCCCTCAAAACAAGCAGGGAAACAGGACTGGGAGAAGTTCCTGGTGCACAACGGTGCACTTGGGTTTGGGAGGTACACATGCTTGGAGAAGGTAAGTTAAGAGTCTGATTTTCAGAAGTGATGAGTATTTATAGGATCTGGGCCCAATCCTGAAGGCTGCACCCCCAATTTGAGATATTTGGGTTAAAAAAACCCACTCTCTTAACATTTCACAAGTTCATGGAGATTTGATTTACTGCTGGACACTACTGGCCAGGTTTGATATCCATCAGGAGACCAGAGGGGGACACAGTGATATTTCTTATCCTAAAGGCTGTTCTGAAGACATGGACTACCAGAACTTAAGTTTCTGGCATTCGGGGAGATTTCAGTATATTTTAATGCTTGTGCCAAGTATTGGTGGCCTCAGAAAAGTCCCTTTTCAAATATCAAAGTGGGAGAGGGTTTCTCCAAGTGCTGCCAGCACGTGCCTTCTCTTAAACCTTGGGAGAGTGGCCAGGTTGTTTTGGAATGCCATGGCACCACGTTTCTGTGTGAAACAAGGAAATGCTCATCATTGCCACAAGCAAAAGGTGTAATTTTGTAAACTCAAAGCAAATGAGTGAAAAAGTCCCATTATCATGGTGCCTCTGCCCTGTCAGCTCAGCTGCCCTGCCTGAGAGCAGAGCCCAGAGTCACTGCTCCATGTACACACAGGACACAGAGTTACAGCTACACACACACACGCACACAGGGCCACAGTCACAGCTGCTCTTTTTTTACCACCTGCTGCTTATCTTTTTCAGCCCCAGACACCCTCCAACCTGCATTTCTCCTCACTGAGGCTGCTGTTCCCTTGGTACCTGTGCTGGATTTCCACACAGGATGTTCATCCCCACCTAGGGTTGTAGCCTACACTTTCCCTGCTTCCCCAAAGGCGTTACCGTTCAGCCTCTCATCTCTTGACACTCCAGATCCAGAGCTTATGCTTGGACCATCTCCTACTGCCCTATCATCAGGAACAGAAGCTGCAAGGACACCACAGTGAAGCAATACAGCTTCCCTGCTGCAGAAACATCACAGCGCTGTCTCATCTTCCAGATTCACTCCCCGTGGCAGTCCTCGTTTCCTGGGGTTCCCACTTTACATTTCCATGGCACTACATGGTGAACTCCAGCTAAACTTCATCCTTCTATCAAGAATAGCTCCAGGCTCCGAGCAGGCAGTGCTCACCCAGCCTGAGTCGGAGCCATCTCACTGCTGAGCCCTTCAAACACACTGGGCACTGCTTGGTGCCTTCCATGTCCAGTCAGTGCCACTGCCAGGGCTCTGTCCCGCCTGTCCAAGTCCTCTCCCAGGCCTCTGGGCCACATTATCTCCTCCAGAGAGCTGTGCACTGGGCTGGGTGGGCATGGTTAGCAGAGGTGGTGAGAGCACAGGGAGTGTAGGTGCCATGCAGTCACCTCATGCTGTGCCCCTACAGCTGTGGTGCTGCCAGTGAGGTCCAAGGCCAGCCCCCAACGCTGCTCCTCTGCTGACAATGGCAGGTGCAGGCACCTCACAGCCCTGCAATAGGTAAAATGGGGTTGTCGGAAGGACTTGGGGCCCAGGAACTGCAGCTCCCAGCCCCTCCGGCAGCCTCCCCCCATGCCCAGATGCTGCAGCCCAGGTGCCGAAGAGCTGTGAGGCTGGAGCGGAGTCCGGCACTGGTCTGCACCTGGCACTGCCCGGAGCAAGGCAGCAGGTCAGCCTGGGTCCTGTGTCAGAAGGGCTTGGTCCCGTGGGCTCAGATCCCACTGGTGCAGGCTGCTGCTCCTCGCTCCTGTCACTCAACAGGAGCCACCTCTGAAAGCCTCTCCCCAGGGCCCCCGCAGGGTTAAAAGCTTCTGCTGCGCTTGCAGCATCGAGGACACATGGGCTTCTCGTCATGCAGGTAAGACAAAGCAGACAGCACCTGGGGCACGGCTGAGACATGGAACATAGGACAGCACCTGGGGACAGCTTACTAAGGACAAGGTGAAATCCAGTCTCTGCTCTCGTCTGTGGAGGTGAGGAGGGGTGAGAGGGCAGGGCTGCGCCAGGTGCCTGTCACACACTGCTGGGGGGCGGAACCTGATGCTGGCCGCAGGGCTCCTGGGTGGACTGGGCAGGCTGTGGCTGCTGCTGCTGCCTCCAATAGAGGCATCCAGTCCTTTCAAGAGAACTGCATCCCGTTGTTATCTGCTCCCTCAGTTCAGCCGTCCCCTCACACTGGGCCCTGGCTCTATGAGCCCAAGGCTCAGGACCCCACCTCCCAGGGCTGAATGCTCCAGGCTACCTGCTCTGCTCACCTGAGCGAGTACGGATGCAGTGGCTTGGGGAGGAGAGCCACATCCTCCTGCAGGAGCAGCTTCCCTGGGTGGGTATGGAGCACATATGTGCTCCTGCACGAGGAAGGGTGACAGAATGGTCCCCAAAACGCTGCAGCTATGCAGAAGGTCCCCTGCTTCAGGGAGTGCACCAGAGTAGAGCTGGGTCTCTGGCTGGCTCGTTTGTCACCGTCACAAGGGTCCCTCCCATCTCCCGAAGGAAAGACAGGAACCTGACTGGCACTGGTGGTGTCTGTTTCCCCTCTGCTCCCCATCCAGCCTTTCTGGCCTTGTCTGCCCAGGCGGAGGTGTGTGTACCTGCTCGGTCAGTAGTTACCACGAGAAATCACCTTCACTGCGAGTGAGAGAGGGAGGAAAAGGGTCGAGCAAGGTGGAGGCTCTTTCCAGGCTCATTCCTGTGCAGTCCACAGGAGACAGAGAGATTCTCCTTCTATATCTTCTTATTCCTTGGTGCGCAGGATGTCTGAAGACAAATGGATTAAATCTGGCATCTCTGAACTGTGGCTGTGTTTGCTGACTGCTGCATCGCTCCACACCAGCGTGAAAGTCAGGGTCATTCCTCTGCACATTCCTGTGGCTGCTCCGCAGCCCTGGAGCTCCACGTCGAATCCAGCCTGGGTTTGTCAGCAGGGGAGGGCCCCAGCGGAGCTCTCCAGCCCTTGCTGTCCCTCCTGCAGTGACATTAACCATTCCCTGCATTCTGTGACACGCAGGGTCACTGCTGTGCACCCATGGTCCATGCAGGGCTCAAGGTTCGTTTCCTGGTGTGATGGGCTCACATTCCTCTTGCTCACCTACTCTTTTTCCGGGTGTTGAGCCCCAGTTTGGAGTATGAACAGGTGACTAACCCTTATATGCCCAACCTCCTACTATTGAATTTATTCACATTTTTATCACTCTGGTCCCTGAAGTCCCCTATTCCTCCTGTGCAACAGACAGGTCCCCACCTTTGCCAGTGCCAGGTTCACCTGCCAGCAGCCTCTTGCCTCTGATGAACAGGTCAGTAGGAGTAGCATCCAGGCAGGTCCTGGACAGAGCCTTCCCCTCTCACCCCACACAACAGGGTTCCCATGCCCTCACAAACCAGCTGCCTGGGTGCTGTGACAGCCCACACAGCCTGAATTTCCCGTGAACACAGATCCATGTGCATGCTGTGCAGCACTGCAGCAGGGACAGTGGGAGGCAGGAGGCAATTCCTGGGGAACCTCACCATGGGATCCCCCAGTGTTTACCCCCCAGGACCCTCTCCCAGCTGCAGTGCTGGGACAGGCAGGCTGGGCTATTCCTTCATCAAAATGCTCTTGGCTCAGGCTGGAGCTGGAGGAAGAGCAATGGTCTGAGATTTCCAGTGGATGATACAGTCCTTGTGTCCCTCTCCAATGTGTGCAGAATTAGTAACTTAAAAAACCCCAATGTGTGCAGAATTAGTAGTTAAAGAATATGTTGATCTGTGCAACTGCTTGAGTGCTTGCCCATGCAGAGGTTTCTCAGCCTGGCACATCCTGGACGGACTGACAAGTTAGGATGTCACTGTGCGAGGCAAGGAAGAACTCATCTGACTGAAGATTTTCCTCTCAAAGTTAATTTTTTTTAAATGTTGAAAAACTAGCAAGTCAAATTAATCAGAACTTAATGCTGCTTCTGCTTAGCAAACCCTGGTATTGCTCCCAGTGCACGGGGAGAAAATACCCTCAGAACAGGATAGTCTTCAGCTGGAAGACCTAAAAGTTATGAATGAGACAGAACTGACACTGGAGCAATTCTGGTAGGAAAAAGTGCACAATTTTAACAGTGCTTTGACAGTTTCCTGTGGTAAGCAGCTGTAAGAAAGAAACTCCCAACAGAAGCAGTGAATTCTCCAGCACTCAATGTTATAAATGCATGACTGATGCACAGATACAGGCTTTGGGCAGGGAAATTAAAACCAGATTAATGGGTCTAAAGCAAGGGAACCAACTTGAAATTTAACCAGATTGTTTAATCTCCTGAACACACATGACAATTGACTTCTGTTGTTGAAAGCACGTTTATAAAGAGGAAGGGGATGCTCCTTCCTCCCTTCCTCCCTTCCTCCCGTCCTTATCTTTGCCCACTGTATTTGCTCTCTGAGGCACCTTGGCCCCACCCGTGGAGTCCCTGGCATGGGCAGGGTGGGCAGCAGCAGCCCTGGCCGTAAGTGCCCAGCACACGCCACCTCCATCAGCCCTTGGCCGAGGTTCTGAACCATAAATGCTCCCTCGTACCTCCTCCATCTCTTGGACATGGTCATCACAGCTCCATGTGCCAGTGAGCAAAACACTTGTGTCAGGATGAAAATTAAAATAGGATGATGGAAAAAAGGTTGGGAGGTCCAGGCCAGGAGATCTCTGATGGCTTAAATTTTCGTGTGGCTCAACAAACCCCATGTGATGAGTTGCTCTTTGTTGGAACCTGTACTTTTTTAAGTGGAACCCCTGCTTTGTGAGAGCTGGTTATCACAGAGCAGGAAACAGGATAAACCATTCTTTTAACTGGTGCAGAGTGATGCCATATCCCCAGCCCAGGGCTGGAGAAGAGCAAGCTTAGTGGCTGTGGCATCTAGGGAATACTGTGACCAGTCCAGGGACAGGGAAACATTTAGTCTCCATAAATGCATCTAGGAGAGGGAGAGACACATGCTTGGAATAGTCATCAGGACTAGGGGCTGGGCTGGCAAGGGACTCCAAGAAGTGTGGCTGGGTGCCACCTGCTCTTGGGTTTTTCTGTGTGTTTCTTCTGCAGTTAGGTACCCAACACTGGCTGGCAGCTCTTTGGACTCCAAAATCCCAGTGTCTGTGAAATCTGAACTCGGGAAGCTTTCAACCACTAGGGAAATGGGATCAGAGCCATACCACCACTGACCCCCTTGCCTCATGGGGGGCTGTGCTCTAGTCCTCTGGCTCACAGTCCCCCCTTCCTCCTCAGTGCTCGCTTCTGCCCAAACACTGACCCAGCTTGCCTCATGGCAGGTATGAACCAGACACAGGTGACGGAGTTTGTGCTCCTGGGCTTTTCCCACGGTCGGCCCTTCCTCTTTGCTCTTTTCCTGGCCATTTACCTGGTCACGCTGCTGGGGAACTCTGCAATACTCTCCCTCGTGTCGCTGGATCCCCGTCTCCACAGCCCCATGTACTTCTTCCTTAGTCACCTGTCCTGCCTAGACCTTTGCTACTCCTCAGTGACGGTGCCCAAGATCCTGGCAAACGCTCTGCGCCCACAGGCGACCATCTCCTACGGCGGGTGCCTGGCGCAGACGTTCTTCCTGATGTGGTGTGCAGGGGCCGAGTGCGCGCTGCTGGCGGTCATGGCCTGCGACCGCTGCGCGGCCGTGTGCCGGCCCCTGCACTACGGCCAGGCCCTGAGCCGCTGCACCTGCGTGACGGCCGCTGCCGGCTGCTGGCTCTGGGGGCTGCTGGACTCGGCTGCGCACACCCTCCTGGCGGCCCGGCTCTCGTTCTGCGGGGCTGCCCAGCTCCAGCACATCTTCTGCGATGTGCCACCGCTGCTGGGGGCTGCCTGCAGCAACACCCGCCCCAATGAGCTGGCCCTCCACGTCTCCAGCATCTTTGTGGGACTCAGTCCCTTCCTGCTTGTCGTAATCTCCTACCTTTGCATCCTGGCCACCGTCCTCAGGATGCCACTGGCCACCTGCCGGCGCAAGGCCTTCTCCACCTGCTCTGCCCACCTGCTCGTGGTCACCCTGTACTTCGTGACAGCCAACCTGAACTACAACCGGCCCAGCTCGGGCTACTCCCCGGCAGCCGACACGCTGGTCTCCACGTTGTACTGCATCATCACCCCCATGCTCAACCCCCTCATCTACAGCCTTCGCAACCAGGAGGTATGGGGGGCCCTGAGGAAGGTCGTGCGGGTGAGTGGCACACCTGGCTCCCTAGGCAACAACGCCTGAGCAATGCCAGGGCTGCCACAGGCTGCCGACACGGCGCTGGCACTGCAGCGTCCAGCTGTGACGTGTCTGTGACAGCACAGCGAGCTTGGGGCTCCCAGCCCAAGCACATGGCACGCTGCCGTCACTCGTCTCACCCTCAGCACATCACTGACGGCAGAATGGTAAAATAAAGTCAGAAACAAGGCTACAGGTCCAGGAATTCTGTCTTTATTTTCCAGATGCCATGTGCTGAGCTCGCCACAGGACCTGCTGCAGCTGTGCTACTGCCAGAGAACGCTGCAAAAGGCAAATTGATGTGGTGCCAGACATGTGCTGGCCCCGAGCATGGCCACGAGCTCTGCCTCAGGGCTGCCCAAGGTCTTGAGCCAGGCCTTGTGCAGAACAAGGGCAGTGCCTTGGACTGCAAAACGTGGCCTGGGCAGAGGTGCTGCCACAGCATCCACCGTCCCCACAAGCCTTGGCTTTAAATCTGATGTCTGCTGGGTTTCCCCAGGCTGCCAGGGAGGCTCTGCAGCACTTTGTACATAAGCACAGCGGCTTGCACAGGCCACCCACGGCCTCAGTGCTGCAGTCAGACAGGGAGGTCTCAGCACTGAGCTGTGAGCCAGTGGCACTGAACTGCTCACCAGAAATGCTTTGCTTTATGGCCAGAAAAATTTCCCTGTGCAGCTGTCGTGCGTGGTGTGGCTCTGGGTGGCTGAGGACTGGCTGGGGGCGTGGGGCTGCCTCAGTCTCCTCTTCCAGCCTGGGGTCTGCAGCTGGGTCCAAGCTCAAATGATGGTGTGGGTGTGGGGGCAGTGGCCAAATCTGCAGGTGCGTACATGAAGCACAGCAGTGCCCAGCACTGTGGCAGAGCCAGGAGCAGGGGCTCACTGGGGCAAGGGAGATGACACAGGCAGGTCACACCTGCAGTCACACAACCTACGTCAGCTGGACATGGGCGGGACCCAAGCGTGCTCATCTGTAGCTCAGTCACCAAGAGATACCCAGCAATATCCAATCTGTTCCCAAAGCAACCCACTGCAGAGTCGCAACTGGGACTAGGAGGCACACAGCCTTGTTGGGAGCAGTTTGCCATTTCTTAGTGCTGATTTTATTCTTCAGGAAAAGAAATGTTTCTATAACCGACCTTGCTCCTACCCAGACAGGTTGTGAGCCCCTCAGCCCTCCTTGCTATACGCCCTTCTGGATTCTAAAAAGTCCTTGAAACACCCTCAGGCCAGTGTCACTGGACACATCAGAGTCTGACCAATGAACCACTTTCTGAAGAGCCCCTGGAAAGGGACAGCAGGGAACAAAGCAGGAACTGCACAAGGAAAAAGACCGGGGAAGCTACCTCAGAGAAACAAAAAAACCAAAGCACTCCAACCAAACAGAAAGCCCAAAGCCAACCAACCAGAAACCCAAACAAGAAACCTCTGGAAAAGTTACATTAAAATTGATAATTTTAAACCTGAATCCCAATACAGCTTTTCTGTGACAGACACAGCCTATGGGTTTTCCCAGGATCGAACACTGAGCAGGAATGCCACACTCCTGCCCAGGTAGTACAGGCTTGGTCAACTGCTGGGTGGTCCAGAACTCACCTGTGAACCACACTGAACTCTAAAGCTTTAGCATCACACTGGGACCCTCTGCACCCACCACTGGCAGTGGCAGTGGCAGTGACTGGGGTGTGCTCCCACAGCCCCTCAGTCCCACAGCCCCTCAGGTGTTCCCACAGCCCCTCAGGTGCTGTTCTACTCAGCTGTCTCTGGTTTATTCCTGCTGTGATGGTACCTGCATCCCACAGAGGAGCAACTCCCACAGCTGAGCATCCACCTAAAATGTACTGGCTTGAGGGAAGGCTTTGCTTTGCGTTTCTGAAAACTGTTTTAAACATTAGCAATAAAATGTTTCCTCCTGTCCTGCTTCCCACCTGCCCAGCCTTTTCCCCACATCAGTGATGAAGAGTCAGGGGGCCTTTCCAGGAGCCTCCAGCAGGCACAGGAGACACGAGCAGTCACAGAATCACCAGGACACGATTTGAGCCAGGCCGGAGCAGAAGCTGTGAGGAAGGGCACGGCCCCTGGGGACAGACACACCTGTGCCCAAAAGGGGCACACAGACCACATTCACGTTTCTCTGCTCCATGCTGCAAACATGGCTCATCCTAAAAATGGAAACCCTTCCTTGGAATAAACACAAATTTGGCTTTCCCAGTGCTCTTTTCCCTGACCCCTGACTAGGATGAGATCCAGGGCCACATCAACTGAAAAAGGTCCCACAGCTCACATCCCTTCTGCCTTGCCTGGACTAGATTTGGTATTTCTGCTCTGGGATTTGCCCCACTGGGAACAGGACACACTCCTGCCAGCTTGCTGGCTGACAGGTGGAGCAGCCTAGATAGAAGAGACAAGACACCTTATATTGCACTCATATGCTCTTAAACCATCCCACCTTTCCCACCTGAAGTGGATGGGAACCAAAATCCTCTTGGGCATAAGACAAAACATTCCCTCTGGCACTGCCAGTTTGCTCGTTGATATTTCTCTGAACGTGGATATACCAAGCTGATCCAAATGAAGCTGATAACATGGAAATGCTGAAGCAGAGAGAGGCTGTTGTGGTTTGACACTGACCAAATGCCAGTGAATTTATTACTAACAAAGTCAGAGGAGGATAATGAGAAGTAAAATAAGCCCTTTAAAACACCTAATAAATTCACTTTGTACTTCTAAGTTGAGCCTGTTTTGCCCTTGGAGTGTTTTCTCCCAGTCCTTATCTCAACTCATGAACCCTTCGTTTAATTTTTTTTTCCCTCCTCTGCCCAGCTGTGGCAGGAGAGGGTGAGTGAGTGACTTTTGTGGTGCCTGGCATTTGGCCAGCGTCAAACCATGACAGAGGCAAAAAAATGGAAGGAAGCAGCTTGCGCTGTGATCATTTCATTGCAGAAGCTTCACATAATTTGCTGGGAAGAGGCCGACTCTGCCATGGCACTGTCCCCGCCACCAGCCTTCATCCACCTTCTCAATGTGCGTGATTGTGTCATCAGGATCAAAAGAAATCTCATCATCTCCATCTACAAAAATTGTCAAGAAAAGACAGTCACAATGCAAAGAGAACCCCAGAGAGAGCCGGTTCACCACATTCCTCCTCCCACCTTCCCCCAGGCAGGAGAAGAGAGAACAAGTGCTCTGATAACCCCCAAGAGTTTACCTCACCCAACCCCCATCCAACAGCACAGATAAAGCAGAGAAAGAGCAAGACTTCACAGGTGAAAGATGGAAGTTTCTCTGTTCCTGTCCTGTTTTGGGCCAGGACAAGGCTAATTTTTTGCAGTAGCTGGGAGGGGCCACGGCCAAGACACAGCGGTTACTCTATACCACCTCATGTCATTGCCAGGGGTGGGGGAAAGGGACTCTCGATTCCGAGGAAGACAGGGTTCCTTCTGGTTGAGAAAATGTGGTGGAGGGAGCCATCCAATATTGTCTATTGTTGGGTGTTTTTCTGTATGAATAATTTCTTTTCTTATATCTTTTGTTATTAACATTGTTGCTGTTACTGTTTGCCTTCTTATTGCTATTTCCAGTAAATTGTTCTTATCTCAACCTGTGATCTTTCCCTTTTTGTTCCTCCAATTGGAGAGGAGAAGTGATTCGTGTTTTTTTTTTACTGGGAGTACTAAATTGGAGAATACCGTTCCTAAACCATGACAGTTCCCAAGCCAAGTCTCATTCTGCTTCCCAGGAGGAAGACATTTAAACCACCAAGTCACAACCTTTTCCCCGCTGCTGACGCGGCGAACCCCCGCGTCCCCGTTGCACAGCCCTGCGGGGCACAGCGCCTTCCCCTCAGCCCTGAGGGCAGACCCACCTCCTTGGTAATCGTAGAGAGCCACCGCGCAGATCCCGGGGCTCTGCCCCTCATAAGCACTGTCCGTGTTCCCTGCAGGACACAGGACAGACAGATGAGACAGAGGCTGAAGCAGCCACACAGTCCTGGTCAGTGCCACCCTCCAGCCCAGCTCTGGGGAAGCACATCCAAACCCTGTCAACAAGGAGAGGTGCACCACAGCCCAAAGCAAGGTGTGACTTCCCTCCCCTTCTTCAAGGAGACAGTTGGGTCCTCATCTTTCATGCTCCTCTCCCAAGAAAAAGGCTGGGAATAACTCCAACCTCTTCACTTGCTATCTCCAGTACCAGCAAAGCTGAGGTGGAAGCACCAAGAGTGGCCCATGCAATTTGCTCCTGTGCTTGGACAAGGCTGCCTGCACTCCTCACACCAGGAGACTCCACCAGACCAGGTCTCGGGCACATCAGCCATGGGAGGAATGGGCTGAACCAGAAGCACCCCCAGGACTCAGAGCAGCACTGGCAGCTGCTTGCCAGGAAACTGCAGCAAGAGCATTGGTCCACATCCAGCTTCTCCCGAGCCTGTGGCAGCCTCCTGCCCAGACCCCGATCCAGCAGATTCCTGCTGTCTGGTCCAGCATCCCATGCAGCTCGTCTGCACCTTAGAGCTGGGCAGAGAACTGGGACACAGTCAAGTCTCCATCATCAGGAGCTGCTATCCTGACCACAGTAGACTTCAGGATAAAAATTCCCTCTGGACTTTGTCCCATACATCCAGTGAGGTGAGTGGACAGGTACAAGCGCCCCAAGACATGGGCTCTTCCATCAGTACTCACCCAGGTGGGGCTGGCTCTGTCTGGGCTCCTGAGGAAGGATCACCTCATAGTCTTCACCTCCATCTCCTCCAAAGTCATAGATGGCATCCAGCTTTCCCAGCGGGGCTGGCAGCTCCTCATAGTCAGCACCTCCACTGGTACTGTCACAGTAGTCAGAGGGCTCTGGCAGCTCCTCATAGTCTCCACCAACATCCGAACTTACACTGTAGGTGGGCTGACCCTGGCTGGGGACCTTGCACAGCTCTGCATCCAGATCTGCTGGCCTTGGTGGCAAAGTGGGCGGTACCTCTTCATCCTCCGTTTTGGCTTCCTGCCATGAGGTGGGAAAGTGACAGGAAAGTCACCAGCAAAGCACCCACCACAGGCAGCTCTTCCCTGACTCCCAGCAGCTGACATAAGGCAGCCCCTTTACTGTTGCCAGGGCACAAATGGAGCATCGTCCCCTGCACACCAGGGAAATAGCTGAGCTACTCGGGCCATGCTGAACCAGCAGCTGGGATTGCCCTGGAGACTCTCAGGACTCATGTGTTTGAACTCTGTCCGTACTTCACTACAGCCCGTGGTACTGCCACTGCTCAGACCCACTCCCAGAGCTTGTCTCATGGGGTCAGGTCCTGTGCAGCCATGTCCCATCCCCATCCCAATGCTCCCCCTTGTCCTTCCAAAGCCTCTCACACGCTGTGGCTGTGCTCCACATCTTCCTGCAGGGCTGCCCATAAAGCACAGCCCCTCTCAGGTGCAATCCCCTCTGCCTGCTCCCCTTCCCAGCTCTCCCAGGCTGCCTTGGCACCTGTTCTCCTGGTGACACGGGCCGGTCTCCAGCAGTGCTCCTGGGTACCCTTGCTGGCATGGCTGGAGGGGCTGCCCCAGTGTGCTCCTTCTCTCTCGGTGGGATTTCCTGCTGGACAAAAGCCATCAGACCGCTCAGTCCCCTTGAACAATGACCGTTCACATTCCCAACAGAGCAACTCAGAACATTTTCCTCCACCTACAAACCTGCTCTGGGCCTGGGCACTCACAGGCTGCTGACAACAGTGGGACAGCCCCGAAGAGGAGCACTGCAGGGAGCGGGGACAGCTTCACTGCAAACACCCCTCTGCAGGAACAGCACCAGGTGGGAAGGCAGGTAAGCACAGGGGCTGGGTGCCATCTCCACTCTGCTGGGATGCATTCCACATACAGACTGCTGGGATAGCAGTGCTGGGGAGCAGTAACCACACTGTTTGCCAGGCACCAGAGGCAAAAGAAGCTGAGGCCAGAGCACAGGCGCCATGGCTGGGTGCAGGTATGTCCTCATATAAGTGTTTGGTGTGCTGAAAAGGAAAGTCCAGTGACAACTGTGAAGCTCAGTGGCCATTCTTGGCAGATGCAGGGAAGCAGTTTAGGCAGGAGGTTACCCTGAAGAGACCGGATAGAAGGACATGGAGCTGCAAGGCTCTGAGGAAGAGTCTGGGTCATGAGTCTTGGAGGACACGGCAAGACAGCCCTGGCTCACCTGCTGCCGAGCCACCTGGTGCTCCCGGGCCTGCCGCCTCACCCGCTCCTCCTCTGCCTGCCTTCTGCTCTCCTCCTCTGCCGACTTGGCCATGTGTTCAAACCGTGACCGCAGGCTGCTGGTGCCACTGGAAGCTCCTGTGAGGAGACAGCTGATTGACTCGGTCTTCCTTCCACCACCCCAAGCATCCAGGAGAAACCCAGACCTCTGCCTCATCCAGAGAAACTTGCAGTTCAGCCACCTTCTCCTGCCCTCCAGCACAGGTTAAACCCCCATCCCACCACAGCACACACCTGCCAGCAAGCTGCCACGGAGGAACTGTGAGGCCCACAGCTTCCTAAGCCCAGGGTTGGTACTCAGGTCTCACCTGCCTCCAGGGGTCTTGTTTTCTCATAGGAGGAGGTGGGAGCTGCCATCTCATCAAAGCCAGCAGCACTCTGCAAGACCAAGTGAAAAAATTGTTCAGCTTGTTGGGCAATGCCACTGCTGGGTTAGAGTACTGGTGATGGCAAGTTTTGTTCCCAGGTGTGTCCTCACCTGTACACCTGCCCTGGCCCAGGGGAGGCTGCTGGCTGCAGTCCCTGCTTCTAACACCTCCCTGCCCTGGGGACCTGCCGGTTGCCCCCCAGCCAAGGACACAGGTGTCCCTGCCCGAGAGGTGGCACTGAGAGCTGGGAAGGTGCTGTGGAGCCCAGCAGGGGAGGCTGAGCAGTGGCACGGGACAGCAGGGCTGGGGGCACTCCCTGTACCACGGCAAGGAGCTGGGGGGATGCCTGGCAGGATGCCTGGCCATCTGCCTCTTCCCCAGGCCCAGGGACACCAGGCATCCATCCCCGCACTCCCCATGCCATGAGGCCTGACAGCACTTCCCGGATGGATGCACAGCTGCCTCACCTGCCGTGTGTGTGCACAGGCACAGGCTGGAAACCAGCACCTGTGTGTGAACACCCGCGGCATCACTGGCTTCAGGAGGTATGGAGAGAGGCTGGACTGGGACTAGTATCGGTGGGGAGGGTGCAGGAAAACCAAAGTGAGAAAGAGAGGGCTTAAAGGTTTATCTGCTTTCATGAGAAAACTACTTCATGCAAAAAGGAACCAGCAGGTAGGACCCATTTCTCAGCCTGACACTTTACACCAAGTGCTGCCTGCAGGTGTCACAATAGGCTGGTGGCCGACTGCCACTGCAGCCATGGAGCCCCGACAGCAGCTCTGCTCCCCCTGCAGAAAACACACCTGAGCAGGCAAACCAGCCTGCAGGCTCAGAACCAGGTGTCCACAGGTCACAGCAGAGGCCTGGACATGCTGTGTGTATGACAGCATCTGTACTTTGTGAGCCTTAGTCTGATACCGAGTGTCCAGAACTTTACCTAAGGGGAGTTCAGGCTGCCTCAGGGTCTGTTATGATCTGCTCTGGTGCAGTGAATTTTCCATTTCTCCAGTGAGGACTAGGCAATCAGAAACTTAGTTACTTGCCCAAATATCCTTATTTTGACCATGTTTGTTTATGCTTCAGTCTTCTCAAAATGCACAAATTCACGTTCACTTTGAGCCAAACAAGAACTGCTTATCTCCTCTCTGCATCCTGCTTCCCAAAGGACCCACAGCCCTTTTACCAAGTCCTCATCTGCTTTTGCATGTTGTTTTTTACCACATACAAGATGTGCCTTTTGACAATGCCCCTCCATTTGCTGTTGTTAAATTCACAGGTAGTGCTAATTTCTTCAGAGGGCAGGACAACATTCCCTCTCTGTTGCTGGCCCAGCCTACACACGCAGCGTGGACAGGACCATGTGGGTTGTTTCAGTGTGCTTGTATCCTCCTCTCCCTCCTCGAGCTCCCGAGGACAGCAACGCTGGTGCTGCACCAGGCACAGCACTGGGCCCCACAGCACGGAAAGGAGGTTTCAGGGAAGGCACCCTCACTGCCTCTTCCAAATGCCCCAAAGCCCCAGGATCCGCATCTTTTAGGCTATCCACATCCATGCAGATCACCACTGGCAGGACCCCCTTTGCTGACCAAGCCTCCAGGACAGCCTGCCAAGCACAGAATCGATCCCAGTGCCTCAGTCTGAGATGTGATTGTGGATGAGGCTTTGCCTGGTGTCAGCCCAAACAGAAAACCTGAACCAGCCAATTGGGTGAGCTCTTCTCATGCACAGCAGATTGATCTATGCCGATCCCATCCCTGCTGGGGTTTGTCAAGATGTGCAGGAAGATTTAGCACCTGAACAGACCATGAGTCTATCACCATGATAGGAGTGAAAAACCTGCAGAGGGTAACAAACAGCAGAGAAGTGAGGAGTGACAGACAGTGCCATGAGGGATTCCCTGCATTACAGTCTCCCCAGGCTGCATCCCTCTGCACCCTCTGGTATTTTAAACTTGGCCAGTTCCTTCTTGCCATAGCTGTGCACTGAGCACTGGGATCTCACCTCCACTGGGGGAACGTCTCTTTCAGCTGGGCAAAAAGCACTGTTTAGGAGGAAGCAATTGCAGGCTGCATCAGTCTTACCTTATCCACTCTATCCTTCTGGACCCCATAACGGCCTCCAAACCCCTTGGCATAGTCTGTATGGAAAAAATGTTATTTTATAGTATTTTGTATTTTGTGTGCACCTCTGACTTCAGTATGCTGTGACCAGTGAAATGAGTTTGCATGTGTTATCTCTAGCTAGTTCCATATGTGATGAGATACAGATAAAGCTAAGTGCTCTGGGCAGTGGCTTTTAGGACTAATCCCTCCTTCCTTTCAGCTGAGGGCACAGGTGTGCAGGGCTGTAGCTGCCAAACCTGAGTCCAAGGCATGGGGGTGAGAGGCCAGTCACCCCCCTGAGTGGAGCGTGGCCTTGCTCAGTGAGGTCAAACATGCTGTACACAAGGCATTCCTGGGGTCTGCTCTGCCTTATTCCTCTGTGCTCACCCTCACAATGAGCTTATGGTTAGGAACGTCCCTCACAGAGGAAGCACGTCAGAGTCTGCGAGTCCTGATTCAGGGACTCACATTCCACGTCCCCCACTGATCCAAGCTCACACCTACTCTGCCCTTGTGCTCTGGGGTTCACTGTGCCTCAGCTGCTCTGCAACGTGCTAGACATATTCTGTTTTCAGCAGCTGGATCTCTTACTATGAACCCCAAGCTCCAGATCTGTGTGTGCTCCAAGGAAACTGCTACCACCTCTGGCAACATTGCCTGACCTCTTTGGGATGCGTGGGGTTGCACTTCTTCCTGATGGTCCCAGCCAAGGGCATTCTTGTCCTGACGATCCCTCTGGACTCCAAACTTCCCACCAAAGCCCACAGAATAGTCTTCAGCCACAGGGATCCAAACCCGGGCATGGAAGAGAACAGGCAAGGGAGGGAAGGAGACAAGCGGAAGCAGTGTGAGTTCAGGCTGTTCTTGCAGGTGTTCCATGCCCAAGACTTAGAGGAAGACATGGAACAAGGCCAGATTTCCCCACTGGTGCTGCAGCAACAGCCCTCCCTCCTTCCTGGGACATGTTACCTGCTATTAGCACCTGCCTGGGCTTCCCCTTCACCCTTCCTTTGGTGATATGCTGTCCAAGAGATCCCTATGCCCACAGAACTCTCCTGCTCCTCTTCCTTTAGCCTGAAGTCTTTCCACCAGCCTTGCACTGTGCAATGGCTTTCCTCACTTGACCCATTCCCAACAGCTCCCTGTAGCTCTTCCACCATTCTTGCAGCAGACTGCAGAAGCCCTGCACATTGCCCCATAGTCCCAGCGGGCACAGTGCCCAGCTCCAGCGGTGACACTGCCTGCTCCCCCTCCTCAGCTGGCTCCCCCAGCTCCCCCACCTCCTCCAGCACCCCCAGCCCCTCCAGCTCACCCAGCTCCCTCAGTTTCCCCTGCTCCCCCAGATCTCCACCTCACCCAGCTTCCCCAGCTCACCTGGCTGCCGTGGCTCACCTTTCTGAGAGTTGTGCTTCTCTGCCTGGCTCTTGTAGTCAAATCCCACAGCTGCTTTGTCCACTTTATCCCTTTCCACTCCGTAACGGCCACCAAAGCCCCTGGAGTAATCTGAGGTGGTGTATGGAGTCAAATGCTGCCCCCAGCACGGGGCTGGTGAGGAGAGGATGGGGAGCAGCACTGGGAAGGGCCACCAGGGAGAGGGGACAGCAGCAGATTATGGAAAATACCACAGAAAGTGAAGGGTTGGAGGGGACAGAGTGGATGGCAGAGAGGACCACAGATGAGAGCCCATAGGAATGGGGGCACAAGGCAAATGGGGGTCAGGGCACCAGGAGACACGGCAGGCCAGGAGGAAAGGAAAAAAACGGACACGCCAAGGACAGTGGGAGCTCTGTCATCCATGACGACAAAGCCAAGCAGGACTGGGGCACTGACAGCCGGGGCGTCACTCCCTCACCCACCTCCAGAGCCAGGATTTCAGCCTATGGTCTGGCAGCCTTGGAAAAGGGCTGTGAGCAAGACACTGAGCCTCGGACGAACAGGAATGGCAAAAGGCCTGCGTTTGCTATAGTGGAATCTCAGCTTCTACAAGGAAGCACCTGACCCTGGGGACTGCCACCAAGGCTGAGCCCCTCTTTCTGCAGACTTGCTCCCACTCTTCTCCCTGGCACACTGGCCATTGTGTGAGAGCACAGCACAGTTGCCTTGTGCCTCTCCTTTTTCCATCTCCAAACTAGTGATCCATTAATGACTTCGACCATGTTTGGCTGTTTTCTAAGGACCACCTGGTTATTACTAGCTGATTCCTGAGACATTTCAGCCTCCATCCCGACTCCGGGCTGTACAAACGCCTCCTTTCAGACACCTGCCTGCTCAGTCTCTGAATCCTGCCCTTCAGGAGTAAATTGGAGTCACCTCTCCCTGCTCCCTGATGCTATTCTCACAGGTCTGCATTTCACGGGACTGAGTTGAGGCTTCTCCAACAACTTCAGCTGTACCAATCCATGGAGGCTGCGATCTAGAGAAATATGCATAAGAACATTTTGTATTCTACAATGGATCTCTGTTTCATAGAAGCTCAGTCATTTAATCTGCAAGTCCTAAAAATTCTTAAACTTACTGTAACTAAACTATTATCTACCTATTGGGGCTGTTATGAAATAGATCTTTAAGAGAGCTGTTTTCAGTAAACACAGATTTTATGACTGTTTCCTTGCTGCTGGAGCTTCCAGTATGGACATATTTTTATGAAAAGCAATCCAAACAACCTATTTCTGACATTTCCATTTCCTGAGCAATTTCTGTCGTTTCACACAGCCTGATGAATTCCTATGTCTACAAGAATATGTTAATGGAGCACAACTGCATGTGATTCATTATTTTAAGATCATCCAAGAATGCCTCAAACCATTTTCCTTCTTTTATAGGTTCCTTTTAAATGAACCTGATTCAGTTCTTTCCTTAGTAATGCAGTATTCCTCACATTTACCTGAAACAGCAACAGACCATGCCTTCTCATCTTCTCTTGGGTGCAGAATATTTAAAATACCCTTAGTTTCAATTCTTGCACTGTTTGTTGAATTATCTGCAGAATTCTGCAGAAGTTCGGATGCTCTATAGGGTTTTGTTTTCATATCCATGGCTGTGCCTTTTCCTTACAGGGCTGCTTTTCCAGCAATCACTTCTCAAGTGCTACAGTGCTCAGGCTTCCTCTGGAGCAGTTCTACGAAGGGCTCTGAGAGGACAGGGAGCACCAGCCATCCATCGCAGGGTGGGGGTGTCTCCTCTGCTCAGCCAGGACGGGGTTTCCACCAAAGCAAAGCACAGAGACAAGCAGGGTGTACAGTAGGAGGATGGTGACGGGACAGCGGGAATGGGGCCACAGGGGTGATGGACTGGGAACAGGAATCTGAAACGAGAGACAGCAGACTGTGCCACAGCCAACAGCATGGGATAGTGGGAGCTGAAGGGGCCACATGTGCCCATGGACTTGCCTTTCTGGGAAGAGTGCTTCTCCACCTCACCCTTGTATTCAAAGCCCAGTGCTGACTGGAACAAGAAGAGGAGGACTGTCAATCATCCTGAGGGCCAAGATGGGTCTCAGCCTCCCTCCCATGGCCAGGCTGTTGCCGTCTCCCTGTCTTGAGCTGCAGCATGCAGGGGCAAACACCACAGCCCCTGGACAGTGTCCTGCCTGGATGGGACAGGCTCACCACCTCAGTGCACACCAGTTACCTCCACAGGTGCCCCACACTGTGTCATTGGCCACTGCCCTGCACACAGGTGAGCTGTGCTTCAGCGACACCATGGCACATGGCACAGCCTGCACGCCCCGAGCTTTGAAAACTGAGCCACAGTCTGGCATGCAGCAGTGCTCTAGGGGCAGCACAGGCCACAGGTACATATTCCAGCTGCACTGTCCAACACACCTTGTCAGCTCGGTCCCGCTGGACTCCAAACTTGCCGCCAAAGCCCTGGGCTGCATCTGTCTGGGAGGAGTGCTTCCCAACATCAGCAACGTATTCGTGTCCTACTGCGCACTGAGAGGAGAGACAGTGTGACGTGAGCATCCATGGTGGACAGGCAGAGGCAGCACAGCTGTTTCCACATGCTGCTGACATGCTCACAGCCACAGGGTAACAGGTCCAAGCTGACCGTGCCGATGGTGGCCACGCTCTCCACGTGGCCTTTGCCAGCACCAGCTCCGCTCTGAGGCCTGGGAGGAGCCTCAAGGGCTGTCATCTCACAAACCATCCCCACTGCCAGCACATTAGGCAAAGTCTGGGATGCCGAATGCCAGCTGCTCGCAAGTGCTGGTGGAGTTGCATGGTGGATAATCACAGGGGAGACAAGAGAAAAGTGCAGATAGGCACGCACAGCTGAGAACTACAGGCAGAGATCTGGCACCCATTCCCCGTTTCTGTATCTGACAGGCCAGACCAGGATCCTGCTCTCCCTGCTGGAGGTGCTGCGGCCAGGAACCACAGACACTCTATGCCAAAATGGAACAGCTGTGCTCAGACTCTGCCGGACCAGAGTGAGGGTGTTTTTGCTGAGCAACTTCTTGGCCTTCGTTTGGTTTCACCAGGATGCTGCAAGGGTTCAGCTTCTGCCCCTTCTCCTGAGGAGCGTGTGCAGCTCCTGACTACAACACCACCATCAGGGAGAGCAGGGAATTTTTCAGGACAGTCTGTTTCTCACCCTGCCATCCTGGTATTGTTCAATCCCACAGTGACCACACCCACTGAACTCTACTGCGATCTAATAATCTCACTTCTGAAAAAGAAGTAGTGAATGCTGAAAGGTGTAGGAGGAAGCATGATGATAATGATTATCACAAAACACAGACCAGATCTGATATCTAGGGCTTTATCTCGGGGAACATGAGGTCTGCAATGCAGAATATGAGGAGGGAATTATTATACATTAGTTCTCCAAGCACAAGTAGGGAGGGACCAGATTTAATGGTTATGCAGCAGGCTTGAACAGCCACAGAAAGTCCTTCACAGCTAAAGGGAGCATTGCAAAGAAGTTGTAGAGACAAGTTATAGAAATGAATTCAAACAGATCCTGAAGACAGATTAGGGGCTAGCTGGACGTGTGTGAATCTGTGCAGCCATGCAAACTCTCAATTCTCTCCCTTCAGGGTAAGGCCAGAAAACAGGAATGCCCCTTCCTTTATGAGAAAAGCACTTTTCCACTGAGGCTCAAGGAAGCCTTCCACAGCTGTTACCTTATCCATTCGGTCTTGCTCTGTTCCAAATTTGCCCCCATAGCCATACGATGCCTTGGGGCCAGTCTCCAGCTCCTTCTTCTTGATGACCTCATGTTCCTCTGATACCTTGTTCCTCAGCTGATGGATGCTGAAGACAGAGACAGGGCCGGTCAATGTGGGATTTTGCAGAGCCATGCAGCTATCTGGAGCATCCCTGTGCCCCTGCACCAGCCAAAGCCCAGTAGGACACACACGCAGGACCAGCTGCCTGCGCTGGGCTCCCCCGGGTGCCAACCACACACGCAGACTGAGAGGGCACCCCGGGGTCTGGCAAGGGACCAGAGTCATGGGCTCAGGGGGACATCCAGCCCCCTCCTGCAGCCCTGTCCAGGGCTACACCCCGACCTTCTCGGGACCCCACACCTTTCTTTTTCCGCGTGCTGCACTGGACACCCCGCAGGGCTGCGCTCAGCTGTCCCGAGGGAGAGCTGCTGCCGCGGGCCAGCCCCGGGCAGGGCCGGAGCGGGCAGCTTTCGCACCGGGGCAGCGCCGTGTGCAGGTGTTCTCCCCATGATCCCCACAGCAGCGGGGCGGGACTCAGCGAGGAGCCGCAGAACGGGGCCCGAGGCGGCGCCCGCCCCGCCGGGAGAGCGCTGCGGCCTCGC
>VZTG01000554.1:6122-50730 GCA_013397845.1 Melanocharis versteri | reverse complement strand
CCCCGCAGGGCTCGTTCTGTCCCCGCAGGGCTCGTTCTGTCCCCGCAGGCCGCTCCCCCACGCCCCCCGGTCCCGCTCCGCCCCGCCGCACTCACTCGATGTGCCCGGCGCGGCCGGAGCCCTCGATGGTTTTGGCTCCCCAGCGCTGCTCCCGCTCGGAGATGTCGTTCTGCGGGGCGAACCGGCCGTCAGCCCGGCCCGCGCGGCGCTCGGTGCGCTCCGTCGGGCCAGGCACGGCCCGGGGTCCCGGCACCCCCGTCCCCGCCGGGCAGGGCAGGGCCGGGGTCTGCGACCCGCTCCGCAGAGCCGAGGTGACACCGGGAATCTGCGGAATTCGCTGTTCGGGAAAATACTGGAGAAACCGCAGTGACCTCAGCCCTCGGGCCTGGCTATCACGGCCCTGTTTTGTAGCTTTGTGGAAGGTCTGAACATGCATTCTATAAAGTGAAGCATCAATAAAGTCTTTCCTAATATACGATAAAGCTGAAAATATGTATCTATGAAATAGAATGAAAAAAATAATACCAAGTCTTATTCTGGTCACGCTTAGTTTGAATGCTTCCACAAATAGAAGAAATTAAGTAAGAAAAAAAATAGGAGTGTGGATTTTTCCTAAAACATTAATAGCTTGAAACCATGAGAAAGGAATTTGCTTTTCTGTCCCAAACTAGAACTTCTTGCTGGAAATAATTAAGACTGAACCTCAAAAACACAGGACTCTTGTCCAACAGGAAAGGCTTATTAGGAAAGTAGTAGAGAACCAAATGGAAAATGAAAATCATGACCCTGTATGAATGCAGAGGGTTTGCCAGGCCAAACCCTTCTGCTCTCTCACCAGCTCACTCAGAGTCGAACTAGAGAGAAAACAAGAGTGTAAGAGGCACAGAGCTGCATCTGCACAAGTTGACTGTAAATAGAGTAGGATTTTCCATCTGGAAAAAAGATAAATGAGGAAAATCCTGCATCCCGTACAGTTGCAAACAGTGTGGGACAGAGAAAATGTAAGTGTTTGCTGTGTCTTGTAACATATGTTGTGGGGAGGACAAGGGAAGTTACCAGGGAGCAGGTTTAAGAAAAGCTGCATATTCTGTACTCCTTAAGTGCCATTACTTGTGGTCAGACATGGGGTGTGCAATGATGTGGGAAGTTCTGGAGAATAAACCTGGAGATGTGTCAGAAGTGGCTCAGGCAGGTGACCTGACAGTAGCTGTGAGGGGCTGATGGAACTCGGTTGATCCTGCCCTGCCAGCGGTGCTGCAATGGCGCTGAGCCCTGAGCCCTGAGCCCTGGCCACGCTGAGCAGCAAGTGCCCAGGGCCAGGAGCTCTTCACAGCACCAGTGTAACAGTTGCGACACCAGACACTCACCACAAAATCAGGGTCCGTGTCCCAGTCGTCTCCCTGAGCCTCCACCTTCACTGACACGTTGTGTCCCACGACTGCTTTCCACATCTGCACAACAAGGACGTGGTGTCACCCAGGGTGGCCACACACAGCCACAACTTGGGCTGGAAGGGGCCCTTACAGGCCACCTGTCCTCACACATCTGTCCCTCCTCCCTCATACAGCACAGGGCACCCCAAAATAGCTACTCCTGAGCCCCAGGATGTGTTACAGCAAAACACACAGGGAGCGTAGGTGTAAACCACAGCCTTCATGCACCCTGACTCCGCAGTAGAAACACACACCTTATTATAATGTAAATGAATGCTGGCATCCAATTACCAGATTCTGCTTTTCCAACACATTAATTTTCTGTGCTGTGGGAGGCTGTTCCCTGTGTTACCCCCCCATTATCACAGTCGCTATCACACCACTACGGCGTGCTCCAGCACCGTGACACTGTGCTGCTGGAACTGAGGTGGACTTCTCAAGCCTCTTGTCTGTTTTTCAACCTTTTAATCCCTGCCTAGTAGCCTAGAGAAGGGTCAGAGCAAGGCTGGGAAGTGGTGTGACAGAGCTGGTGCTGTGTGGTGTTCATGTCTGTCACATGGAGAAAATGGGAAATGGGGCTAAAAGCACTGAGGATGCAAGGCTAAACTGGCTGAGGCTGTGGTGGAACCGCTCCTGCAGGCCTGGAGGAAGTGATGGGCCCAGGAAGAGGAAGTTAAAAGTAATGTGAAATCTAAAACCCCTGTGTTTCATTTTCAAGGTGACTGTGAGAAAAAAAAAAGATGAAAAAGCCCCCTCCCAATAGCTGAGTTTTTACAAAATGAGAGAGAGAGAAAAGATGAGTTGGCTGCTCCTACACCCTGGAGCAATCACTGTCATCAGAGCCCCATCCCTTCATATGCACCTCTTTTACTGCCTGCAGTGTGGAGGAACTGCAAGTTGTTCTCTGTGTCGCCCAAAGCAGCTTTTTCGTGGGGCAGAGAGAAAGATGGAAGAGAATGTGCAGGAAAGACTGAGCTGAGCCCTGTTCTCCATCACACCAAACTGCGACCAAATCAACAGGAAGGAAGAGACTTCCTGTGTGCTGGATCCTCAGTTAACAGCAGCTTTTACCATGTGCTGCTCAGCTGTGCTAACCCCTCATTCCCACAGCTGTATGGAAGCCTCAGACAGCCCTAAGCACTTGGGGCAGTTGCCCTCTGTGAAAGCAAAATGTTTATGCTGAGTAATTAAGTAATTCTCTGTTTATGCTAAGTAATTAACTGTCCCACATCAAAAGCTGTTTAACTGAATAACCTTCCGGTTTAGTGCAGTGCACTGCTCAGTTTCAAGCTGTCCTTTCCAGTTGAGTTTCAAGCTGTCCTTTCCAGAGAAGCAGCACTGTAAGACCAGGGAGCGAAGGAAACAGAAACCAAATGAGCACAGCAGAGACAATTCTTTCTTTTGTTAAACAATGGCCAGGTAGTCAGCTAAGGGAGAAGATGAAGAGCTAGGGCAGATATATAGTGCAGACCTGGTTTTAGGCCTTCTCCAGGTGCCTCAGGACCACAGGTCTGTGACATTCCCTACTGGCAGCAATCCAACGCCAAACTGAATATAGCTAATTGCAATTAGAAGCAGGGGAAGCAGAAAGGCTCCCGTGGAAACACAGCCCCATCTAACACCACCTTTCTTCTCCTTTTCCCCTCCCTCATTTATTGGCATCTCTCACACCAAAGATTTTTAAAGTTCATCACTCATTTTTGTAAAGCATAAACCAGCAGTAGTAACCAGTTAGCATGGGGCTGCTCGTCATCAGGGCAGCTGCTTTGAGCTCAAACAAGACGGTTCAAGGTTTTAAATGTGGCTGTAAATGGTTCTTGACCACCCATTCTCCAAAGCCACATGCCATGCATTGTGGGAACCATGACAAACCACAGGCTGTAGTTGCATCACGGGGCTCTGGACACTGTCTATATGAGAAATATCAGCCAGGGTAGCATCTCAACCCTTTTTTTGTCCCATTTTCCCCTGGGAAAACATCTACTACAGCACAAATATAGGGCTACCACACAGCACAGTTGTGCTGTTAGATTTGGAAACATGGTTCCTTAGAGCCTCAAACAGAAGAATAACAATGATGACAGGACAACAGCCTGAGAAGCAAATGCTGAGCATTGTCCACTTACACATGCTTGGCCAGGAAAGAGTTCTCTTTGCCCACCAAACACTACACTTTTTTGTAGTCATTTCTCACTTTCCACTCCCAAGACCCACTAAAGTTTTCTTACCTTTAAAGGCTCACCAGTTTCTGCTGGCAAACTTGCTGCTCTCTGCTCAGGCACCTGCTGCCAGCGATCGCTTTGGGCCTGTGTCTGCTCCGAGTTCCTGTTTTAACTTCAGCTCTTTTCACTTCCTGCATCCCAGCCCCCAGCTCTGCTCAAGTCATGAGTCCCAGAGCTGGCCCCAGTGCTGCAGTTCCCCTGCAGGCTGCCTCTGCCCTGACACAGTGCAGACTCAGAGTTGCCCCAACAGTACACTGGATCCCATCAGGTCCCAGCACACCTTGTGTTTTAAAGAAGACTTTCAAATGGGTATAAGAAACAAAGTTCTGGAGGAGGCACAAATCCTGGAGCCAGGTCTTGAGCATGCCTTTTACTTTCAATATCTCTCCCCATTAGTTGGAGGACTGAGGAGAACACTAACTGTGCTCCTGAACCTTTTCCCATTCTGCCCAGGGCCCTGAAAATTCCTTTGATCAACCTTGGACTTCTTGTTGCAACATCACCAGTATCCACATGGAAGAGCCAGAGTGGGCACAGTTCTAAGGCTGCACTGAACTTAGTCAGTCGTCTGGTGAGATCCCTGTTCCAGGCTCCCAGCAGGCAGCAAACACTCCTGAAAAGAGCCTTCAATGTGCTCAGGAGCGACTCACCTGTGACTGCACCCCTCCTTTGTTTCTCCTCAGCACTGGCCTTAATGCAGCTCTCATTATGAGAGGTGGGTTCGTCTGTGCTCGGTGAGGGCACCTGCACAGCTTCCTTCCACCTCATCATGTGCTTTGTCTGCCATTCCCAGATCCTCACACCTGTCCTGTAACGGAGCTGAGAGGATCAGGAGGGCTCCCCTTAGAGCTCCAGGCAGTAACTTGTATCCACTCCTCCCGGTCCTGTGATGTTGCCTTCCGCCTGGCACAAAACCAGACTCTGTCCCAGCCTCAGTGGTGGTGCTGAATTGACATGAGTGTTCCAGGGATGACAGGGCACAGCTTTCGTTGGCTGATCTCCTTCTCAGACTCTACTGAAGATAGATCAAAAATCAAGGCAGGACAGGTCCATTGGAGAAGAAACAAAATGTTGAAACGTTTGAGACAGGAAACATCAGCGAAAAGGCCCCATCCTTCATCAGGTCAAACCGCAAAGCTGTTCAGTAGACTACGCTTAGCAGACCAGGAGTTCCTTTTGAGGTTTTATTCCTATATTTAATCTAAGCTATAACTGTTCCATCTGCAGGTATGAAACATTTAAATGTATCTGAGGCATCAGAATCGTGCCTTTCTTCAGTTCAGGAAAAAAATGCATGGGCTTTAAGGAAACATACTTTGCTTATAATCCTTGCCCCTGTTAAACACAGTGGAAACATTATCTACAGCCTTACAACACCCCAACACTGGCTTTCGTTCCAACGGAGGTGGGGGGACTGTAGTAGTGACTATGAACAAGGGTACCTGGTTTTGGCTACAGAAGGTTGGGACAGTTTAACCGTCCCATCTGAATTATCAACACGTTCCAGCTCACTGTTGCCAACTCTTGTATCTGTCCTGGGGTTGCACAACTCTACCAGGGTGCAGCGTTCAGGCAAATGTGGAAAAGTAAACCCAAGTAGATATTGTTTTACTGGAATTGCTTTCACGATTCATGCAATGGTTTGGGTTGGAAGGGACCTTAAAATCATTAGTTCCACACACCCCTGCCATGAGATATTGCCTATTCCAATGCTATTTCCTGATTTTGTCAGCTGAAAAAGGCTGAGCAAGAGGTGAGATAGGGAAAAAAGGTCATCACCTAGGCATTCACATTGTATAAAGAAACAGAGCTTCTGCAACCATCGCACAAGGCAGTGCACACACAAGAGACCTGCAGTCCCACTGTGTCCCACACAAGGAGTGGTGATACAGCAGCACTACTCTCCCCACTTGGACAGTTACATGACAGTGTTACACAAATTCATCTGAAAAATAAACTTTATTATACATACAGGAGCTCATACCCCAGGAAGCTATAGACAAACTATTTGGTCACTGAATTTGACGTAGTTAGAGGAAGTTCAGACTGATAATCATGGACAGTGCACAAGAGGATATATAGTGCCAGTGCTCTGGACCTGCCAGAGATCCAGCTGGTTTTGCTACCAGTGAAATCAATCCATTCTCAAACAGGCTTTCTGCACTGGCTAGAGCAGCTTAGTTTACCAGCAATATCAAAAGAACTACCTCTTTCCCATGGGAAAAATGCGACTGTTAATACTCTACTAAGAGGCAGATACGATTCTCCTGGCCAGTACTCTGAATAAAACCACCACTCAGGATCTGACAGCAAACGCGACTGGAACTTCCTTGGCATTCAACATTCTCCTTTTGGAAGAGAACAGTCTCATATTCAGGAGGTTTTTAGAAAACATATGGAAATATATCCATATTTCCATATATCCTAAAAGGTCCAGTCCATTTGCATAATTTGATTTGAGTCCGAACATGCCCAAACACCAGCATCAGCTTTCTACACCAGAGATACCAGAAGGTTTCAGAACTCTGGCTCCTTCGTCAGCACTGGGGAGAGAGTTTATTTCTGGAGTTTCTGCCTTTGCTTTGGGCCCACACAGCACATTCTGGACCCCTTCAACACAGCCTGTGCAGGTTCAGTCTCGTGACAAGTGTTTAGTGGATGAGAAGGCAGGAGCAGGGCTGCTCTCATTTCTAGAGCTAAGGCAGCACCTTCCATCATGAGAGGTGCACAAATGCTATAAATAGGAGGGTTTTTAACTTAAGAGCTAAAAAGTTTCGTGTTTTCTATTCCTTTTAAATAACTAAATTATTGGCATTATTTTACAGGCTTGTCAGGGCAGACATATGACTGATTTTAAATGGAATGCTCACCAGGGCCAGATATACTAATTTTGGCCCTTCTTCAACAGGAGACGCAACTGAGCAGGAAACATGATTTTAAGATTCACATTCCTTAGAGTGCCCATAACTTCCTTAGGATATGCATTTCAGACAGCTCAGAGCCATGGAGCGAATCTAAGGGGTGGAAGAAAGGGAAGACAATTCTTTTTCTTACATCCAGCTACAGTATTCCCCCAACCCCACTCATGGATTCAGCCTAAGAGGGGGAAGATTCTGCAGTTTTAGAAGTGCTGAAGTGCTGCAGCAACTCAAGAGTGTTTTTCTTATTCCTACTGCAGCACAGTGCTACCTAAACCGAGTGGTACTACTTCCAGGTACAGGAACAGATGCTGTCCTTGAGGCTTGCAGCACAACCCTGGCTAAGAAAACAAACCACTCATGTAGAAACACTGAGGGAATGGCAGATCTGGGAGCAGGTCCCCAGCACCAGCACTGACTCCGACAGCAGCACCCAGGTGCTGGGTGCAGCTGCTGCTTCGGGACTGGTTTGGGAAAGGCGGCGGCTGGGAGAAGAGCTGCCCTTCTCTGAGGGCGTGCAGGCCCTCGGCACGCGCAGGGCTGAGGCTCGAGAAAAGGCTGTCACTCCTGTTCACAGGTGGCCTGTAAAGCACAGGAAGAGCAGGACATGTAGAGCAAGCAGATACACGGCCGCTAGCAGAGGCAAGTGGGTCCTGGAGCGGAAGAGAGAGCGCAACAGGCGTCGTAGTCCAAGAGTACTTTGGGTCTGGAAGAGTAAAGAGAGAGCAGTCACTACAAGGAATGGCTGTGTCCCCAGCTGCCTTCAGCCAGAGCTCTCCAGACCATGGAGATAGGTTTGTTTAAGCTAATGAGCATAAACCTCCCCCAAATCATTCCACTGTCAGATCCTAACACTAGGGCAATCCTCATGAAATATTCCCCTTCCCCTGCTCTCTGCAGGTTTTCCATGAACCAGCCCCATCCAATTTTTTTTCCAGCACGGTGAGAGCAGAAAAACTACACAGTCCCCGACCAATTTATGTGCGTCTACAGAGGGATTTAACTGCTGTAGGTTCACAGTTTCTTCAATCAGCTGGGGCTCACATAATTGACAGCTGTGAATGTTAAATTCTTACTCTGCTGGAATTATTATCCATGGAGTTGATCAGCAAGGACTGCTCGTGACCTGGAGTCATATCAATGCTGGCACTTAAGGAAGATGCCCACTCACTTGACTGCAACCTGCCACAACAAACATGAAATTAAATTCAGTTTCTTATTATGATGTCCCAAATTAACACTGTAATCAAGCTTAGGAAGGAAGGTATTTCTCCAAAAAGGAATCAATCCCTGCAAGCAAGCCCTGGTTTCACTTGCCAAGAGCTGCTTCCATTTGTACAAGTGTCATGCCTCCTGAGCTCATATTGTGCAAAAGAACAGGGTGACCCAGCTAGTAGGAGTCCTTCTTCCTTTCAAGTGAAATTTTATAGTGTGCTGTGAAAGAAGCCAGGACAGATGATACATCTGTGTGTTTTAAATTCTGTGAAACTGTTTTGGAAGCCAGCTCTGGCTGCAATAGTGCTGGTTGTTCCTAACTATTTTCTAGTGACAGAGGCAGCAGTCACATCCTGGGGCTAACATTCATTAGTGAGATCAGCTGCAGGAGGCTTTTATAGACTTTAAGGAAGGAGCTACAGTTGTCCAAACTGTGTAGCAATTACCAGGGAACTTCATCCAGAATTCTTCCATATAGACCATTATTTTTTGGCTGAATCAGCAAGTGTGTCAGAAGAAAGGCATTGTTTTCATGTAAAAGACTCCACTAGTCCATAACTCCAGTTATTTGAACTACCAGGAAATGCACAGCACAAGTGCCTTCAATCAGGTCATGTGCTAAAACCCCCTCCAGAACCAATGAGGAGAATCAAGCATTTTGAACCTGCTACTCACTGCATCCTAATCCCAACATCTAGTCCAGGTCAGCTGCCTTTGCTCTGCTGACTCTCAGGGCATCTGTGCAGTGCCCTGAGATACAGAGAGTCCTCTGCAGTGCAGACCCCAGTGCTGGGTACTGGGGCTGGGGCCGGAGAGGGGTCTAGGCTGGGTACTGAGGACGGAGCAGGAGAGGGGTCTAGGCTGAAGCTAAGCTTGGGAAAGGTGGATGGAAGTCCTTTTTCCTAAGTGTTTAATTGTTTCTCAATAACCAAATTAATAAAAAGTTAATTGGCAATATATTAAAAATGAGTGACATTCTTCAAGTCAAAACTGTTTCATGCATGACAAACAAGTGCTTACTGAGGAGACAAATCCCCTGGAAGCATGAGAACTCCTCTTTGGCCTGCACCCAATTCTCAGTCTCCAAATTATGTTTCCCAGTAGTTAATTTAACGAATTGAGAAAGTTGGCATCTAATTTCTAGACAGAATTTGTCTTAATGTCTAGTCATTTGTCTCATTCTATCTGCCTACAATTGAAGGAACTGAATTTCCTGAACTCCAGGAAACACTTTTTTACAGTAAGAGTGACTGAGCACCACGCCAGTTGCCCAGAGAGGCTGTGAATTCTTTCTCCTTGGAGGTACTCAACAGACATCTGGACATGGTCCTGGGCAACTGGGTCTAGGTTGAGCAGGGGGTTGGGCCAGATGGTCTTTGGAGGCCCCTTCCGACCTCAACCTTTCTGTGACTCTGTGACAGACACAGCAGTTGTCTCTGTGCCCCCAGTGCCATTTGACAGAAGGATGTGATGAAGTGCAAATGAAAAACAGAGCTAGAACCACCACACTTCTGTGGTGATAGTGTTTGTTTGCTCAAGTTGCCTCACCTCCTGATCTGATCCTGTGCTGCAAAAAGCGCCTCCTCTGCAGCAAGACGACGGTCCCGTTCTTCCTCCAGCTGCTCCTCCAAATACTTCATATCCTGCTTTGTGCTGCTATGTAAATGTTCTGTTTCAGACAACCTGTCAGAAAATAACAAGATATATGCCAAAAAAGGCTTAATTCATGGACTGTTGTGTTTCTGTTGTATTCACTGATGCAGTGTGTGAACAGACTCAAATTACCTCCCAGCTCACACAGGAGACTTAGTCATCTTTACTATATTTAGACTATTTGGAAAACATGAAAGAAGATAAATCTCTTGAAGCTTCTGTTTCACATCAGGAAGGAGTTCCTTGGCTCTGTCATCCATGGCTGCACTTTCTGAAAATTCTTTTGAAAGGGTATGAGGAATCATGTGCTAGATCTTAGTTTCAGAAGGTTACAAGGAATCCTGTGCTACCTCTCAATTCCAGACACACCCTCAGGCTACAACCTCGAGACCAGGACCATTGATATACTTCAGCAGCTACTGAGGATGCAGCCCACCAGATCCAAGATGCTGCTTCGGCTGGCATTGCTGCTGCATATTGTCCTTGTGCTTTTTCGAAGCTCTAATCCAAAGAGATAACTAATGACAGCTACTAAGTGTATATGACAGTTCCTCCAAGTCCACAAGATCCTAGCATGGGACTGTTTTTTCCCAACACACTGGTACAGAGTAAAAGCAATAGGCTCATCACTAGTCTCAAGATCTCCATCAGGACCAACATCCCCATCCCTGTTTTCTCAGACTTTCTTTACCTCAGCTGCAGCTCCTGCAGTTCAGGTGTGTAGGTGCCTCTCTGCGGCTCATTCTTTTCTTGGGGCGCTCCTGGAGCAGCGTCTGTCGCAAACAGCTCCTGAAAGAACACAGGAATGTACTGCAGACTGCACTGAGTGAAGAGGACACACAGCCACTACAATGCTGGACAGTTAGCAGTGTCCTAGGTTAAAAATAGGTTTATTCTATCACCATCTCCACAGCCTGAGGCACTGTTATCTCCTGCTAATGGGCCATTAAGAACTCACCACATGACTCATGAGTCATCTCATTCCATTGTAAGAGGCTCCACCCAGGGGTGAGGAGCCAAGCATTCCCACCTGAATATAAGGTGGACTCTGGGACACCACAGTAGCTCCTGCTCCTGGATATCCAGAGGACAAGAGCTTTTCACTGGACCATCAGGACCTTTCTTTCTACCCGATCAGCGCTTCAGAGAGCCATTTTCATCTGGACTGCTACCACCACCCTGAACAGGGTGTCAGGTTGTATTCTGACTCTGTCAGTGGTTACTGTTGTTGTTTATATTAATAAAGAACTGTTACTCTTTTTCCTCAAAAAGCTCCTTAATTCCGGAATTATATTAATTCGGAAGGAAGGGGGGTGCATTTCCTCTTCCAAGGGAGGCTCCTGCCTTCCTTAGCAGACTCCTGTCTTTTCAAACCAAGACACAGAGCCACTTGAAATAAGCTTTCCCCTGCTGTGCACCAAGCCCAACCCCCTTACCATGCTCTTGTCTGCAGCCTGCAGCTCCTGGAGCTGCCTCTCGAGCACTAGGCAGCGGTTCAGGACCTCGCTGTAGTGCTGATGGCTCTCACAGATGCTCCGACTGCTCCCACGGAGCTGGAGGGACAGGGCATTTTTCTCCTCAAAGACCTGAGATAACTGAGAAAAGTACGTAATTGGCAAGCAAAGAAATTGATTTTGTGAAAGCAAAATTGTTCTCTGTCTAACTGAGGGCAAGAATTCTCTTGAGAACATATAACTGCCATGCTGCCCATCACTAACGTCCAAAGACCAGTGAAAATCTACAAGAGTAGCTGGTGGCAAAGGTTTCTGGAACAGGAGTCTCAAAACATCAAAGAGATGTACAGCATACTACATGTCCAGAACAAGATTTCTAAGGTGCTGAGATTGACCTCAACCTTTCAGAAACAGCATCAGTAAATTATGATTTTATATTCTCACTTCCTCCTTGAACACAACTCTCTTTCTGAAAATGGATAAATTCTGGGTCTTCCATTTCAGTGTGGGAATTGACTGAATGTGATTCTACACTGAAACACAGGAAGCGTTTTGAGCTGGCAGGCAGAAGTGAAGACGACAAGCTTGCCTTCCCAAGGAGGGACTTCCTTCAGCAGCCCAGAAAGCAGGAGGCTAGAAAGTGCTCCCGACAATAGACAAGGAACCTGTAAACAACTTTCTTCACAGGGTCTTGCTCTCTGGTCTCTTTGTCTGGTCTTCATCACCCCCCACCCAACTTCTTTCCCCCACTGTCCCCTGCATCTGTCCTCTCTTCCCCCCACTCCCCTTCTCTCACCTCTTTCTTTCCTCCCCCGTCCTCTGCCCTCCTCCTTTCTCCCTTTGGTCACCTGGGAGAAAGGGCACTAAATTTCAGTGGCAGAAAAGCTGCTGATTCAGACCCTGTCACTGAGCCTGCTGGATGGGATCTGCATGGGGCCTGGATATCCTTCTGGTCCACACAGAACAGCTGTCCCCACTCATGGCTTCTCTCTCCAATGCTCTGACACACCCCAGTTGCTCACTGAGGGAGAGCAGTGTGGGAGGTGGAGGATGGGCTCTGGTGTTGTGCAAGCCCCGTTCAGCAACAGTGAATCCACTGGTGTGGTTCTAACACTGCTTTTTTGAGAGATGTATTTCTGATTTTGTGTTACTTCATTGAATGCCCACAAGGACAGATTCATTCCTGCTTCCTGAGCCCTATTCCAGCCTAACCCTCCCCACATTCCTTGTCCCTGACTGCAAGCAAGTATAAGACATGGATCAGTACCTTGCTGTTTAACTGCTGAATTCTGAGCTCTTTCTGATGCAGTTCTTTCAGACTGTCACTTAGTTGGGCCTGGAGGTGTTTAATCTCTGTTTCTAGGCTTGAAAAGTCCCCTTTCAGGACTTCTGGAGAAATCTGCCAAGGAAAGAACAATGAAAAATATACTGCACGTGTGACAACTTGCTCTTGTGTTAGTCCTCTCTTTTCAATATTCCAAGGTCAAACCCAACATTATTCCTAGACCTGGAACTTGATCTGCTCAGGCAAAAGAGCAAATGGGGAATAAACAGAAATATTCTAAAAGCCATCTGAAAATCCAAACAGTTAGGAAAGATCACCAAACTTGCACATATGATGGGTCCTGCTCAGAAGTTGTCTTAAAGCTGTTTACAATACAGGAAGAAAAAAAAAAGCACAGGAATGAGAAAAGAAAAAACAAACAAAAACCCAAAGCAAAGTCCACACTGCTCTAATCAACGAAGACCAGAAGGCCAGCACTGAAGAATCCCCCTGGAAAGCATCGCATGAATATTGTTCAAGCTTTTTCTTTGCATATATACATGGGTGTATCAAAGGGATAAGGGAGATTTGCTACCCCCTCCACTGACATAAACCACTGGAACACTGCAGACATGAGTGGGAGAGTTCTCTCTTGGCTCTTATGCATTGCACTCCGCATGCAGCCTTCCCCAGACAAGCAAAATACCAGACATATTCCACTCAACTTTTAGGACTGTATACAGAGGGAGTAAGAGAGAAGGTGCAGTGCTCAAGCCTCAGCCTCTCTGGGATTGAACCAGGATTGTAGATCCCTGTTACAGTAAAAACAGCAAGAAAAATTCAATACAAAACTTAAAAATTAAGATGTGATATTAAAATGAGAACTAAGACAGAAAATCTTCGATTCAAAGACAGAGCAAGACGGCAATTCTATAACAGCCAGAATATACACCTGAGAAGTTCCATGCTGCTCCAAAGGACCCAAGGTGCCTAGGAAGCCCTGTCTCTTTTACCCTCTTCCGTGAAACACTGGAAACCAGGAACTTAAGGAAGAGCACTTAAGGGTATGCCATAATTTCTAAAACTTTCAGTGATGCAAGTTAGATTGTAGGTATTATCTTCAGAGGCCTCACAACTATATCCAATACTGCAGTCTGTAGGAGCTGGATACAGGCAACACACGCTCTTCTGGCTGAGTTTCAAGCTTCACATTTCCAGTACAGAATCTGTATCTTTCCACCCACCTTGCTTTGGTGCTGTTCCTCTATGGTTTGAGACTTGCTGAAGGGCACTCTCATTTCCTGTGTGATCCTTTGTAAATGGCTCAGCTGCTTGTCCTTCTCTGCAATGACCATCAGGTACTGCTCCTTCATGCTGCTGCTCTGCTTTTCCCAGGTGGTCTTCTCCTGTCTGCCCAGCACAAAACAAGGGAAATTACAAGGAAGTTACCAGTATCACTTATGATGTCCAGGTATCCAGCTAAGAATGAGCCAAGGGCGATTCAATCATCACCCCATGCTAGACATGAAGTTTTATAACCCAGCCAAGCCAAAACAACCCACTTAAGTACAGGAACCTTAAAAGCAGGTTTAAGGAAGTTTTCTGTGTTTGGCTGAACCCTTCAGATTGTTCCATGCTCACACTTTCTGTGTTCCTGGACATTGTTTTGATCTCGCTGTACAGAGTTTTGTTAAGGAAGTCACTGGCAATGCCACTTGTCCCCACAACAATTTCTCTGCACCAGGCCCACAGTACTGGTCTCACCACACCAACCCGAGGCCATCACTTCATGTACAGTGTAAAAGCTACACAGGAAATAAACCTCCTGTTCTTTTGTCAAGAAAAATAAAATTTGTAAGATGCATTCAAACTTTACGAGATCTGAAGTGTTAGTTTGAGGGTCAGATTGGGGGCAGGCAGAAGGGAGAGAACTACAAGTTTTTATATCACTCTGGACAAAGATAAGCCACATACCTTTCCACAAAGAAAATCCCCCCACTTTTCATTCCAGCCTCAGGCATTCTTAAATGGATCTCTGAAATATCTAAAAACATTTCCCCCCATTTTCTGAACAGAGCATATTTGTCTGACTAGTTTTAGTCCAATTGGAGAAGACAATTTTACTAGACTTGAATTAGAGAGCTTTAAAAAAAAACCTAGAAGACATAGAGCAAGTGAAACAAAGGATTAGACAGCCATACAAAATAAGTATGTTCTAAACTATGATATCAGTGGGATAATAAAGGGTGTTCAGCAGCAGCCTGGAATGGAGAGTACTGTGATCATATACATAAGCTCCAATACAAGAAACAGCCTCAGTTTCCTCTCCAACAGATGATACTGACCGCCACTGGATGAAGGAAATAAAAACGAAAAGGTCATTGATCTATTTCACTCAGGCATTAACCTCCAGCCTGCTGGGCTGTAATTCTGAGGCAGAAGCTGGACGAGAGAAACGTGCCCTCTCCTGGCCAGGGCAGAGTGCCTCAGTGGCACCTGGCACAGCCCAGGCTGAGGTTCTCAGCATTCCCTTCACCTCTGCCCGCAACTGCTCTTTGAGAGAAACAAACACATTTGCAACCTCACTGAGGCAGGAGCAGACAGACAGTTCACCTGAGCCGCTGGAGCTCCTGCTGGTACACAACTCCTTCTTGCTTCAGTTGTTCTTGCAGACGGAGCTGTTTGTCTGCCTCTTGCTCCCACTGCTGCAGTTGTGCCTTTAAGCGAGAATTCTCAGCGGCTTCCACCCCAACCAGGATGTATTGCTGCTGCAGATTCTCCAGCTCTCTCACCTGGAATTAAAGGGAAACATCAGTGTGTGACAGCTGAGCAAGCATCAGGTTTACTGCTTAGAACTCTTTAAGAGCATTTCTCAGTGTAGTGTCTGGAGGGGAAAAAAGGTCACATTCAGATGACAGAGGAACTAGTAATTGAATCATCAAATACAGCAGTGTACTAAAAACTGCTCAGAAGAAAACCCCTCAGACAATTCTATTGTTAATGAGGGCAGTGAGTTTGAAGCCCTCCCATGAAGATGTAACATACATTAACAAAAAGACTCCAGGCTACAATATTAATTGTCTTTTTCAGAGGGAAAAAAAAGCGATGCAGAAGGAGCTGGTTAAGCATAACTCCTGAAGTTGGTATTTACTGTAAACCAGGAAACTGATGAAGTAAAATCCTTTTGGCTCTTCAACTCCAGTCACGCTGTAATTAGAAATAAGTTGTTGTTACACATGCATCACTGCAATTGTTTTTGAAGACAAGAAGACATGGCTGACTCTGGAGACAGAAAGTACTTAATGAGTGGCAGCGTGACATAACTGTCAAAGTCTGTCTTCTGACCAGCAATGAGAACTCTGAAACTTGCGGGGCTGCACTGTGCCAGAGACTGTACAAACACAGACACACCCAGTGTGCAGGCAAGGATGTCAAAAGGAATCTGCAATGTCTTGTACCCGCCTTGAAAATCAGCTGCCAAAAGGAGGAGGAAACTCAAGCCTTTGTTCTAGTCTCTTTTAGAAATCTAAGGCAAATCAAATGCATGAGCTGACACAGGTGTGAACTAAGCAGGTTAACAGGGACCTTATTTTCATGATTTCGTATTTTAAACCAAGCTAACAGAGAAACCATCCTGGGAAGTTTACAATGGATCACAGCCTCCATGTCAGAGAAAATAATATAGATGGCCCATACCAGATTCATAGGGTCTGATGGAGCATACCCACAAATGCTAAGGTCACTGGGAGGCAACTCCATTACCATTGAAAGTTCATGGTGACCCAAGACATTCCTGAAGACTGGAATAAAGCAAATGTCATTCCTACCTAAAATAAGAGCAAGAAAGAAGAACTGGGAACCTGCAGTCTGGTCAGCCTCATCTCCATCCCAGAGAAAGTGAGGGAGCAACTAATTCTAGTAACTGTTTCCAGATACATGAACAAACCAGGTTGGCCAGAGAAGCTGTGGAATATTTACCAATGGAGATATTCAAAATCCAATGGGACATTGTACAGAGCAACCTATTCCAGCCAACCTTGTTTGTGCAGGGGGGTTGGACTAGAAGATCTCTAGAAGATCTCCAGAAGACCCTTTGAATCTCAACTATTCTGTGATTTCGTGAAGACAATGATTTATGCATCACAATGCAATTACCAGATCTAAGTGTGCTAAATTTTAAGACTTGAAGATCCGAATCTCCTGTGGTGCTTTAAGTAAGAGCAGGAAGAAAGAACATGGACTTACTACTCTGTCTCTGTCATTCTGCAAGGAGGCCAGGGCCGCCTTCAGACTCTGCACTTCCGAAGAAGTGGTGGAAGTGCTCCCTTCTGCTTGTTGTTTCACTTCTTCAGTCTTATGTGTTTTGTCCAATTCATTCAGCAGGCGGTCGCGGTCATTCTGCAGGCTTGCCATAGCCTTGGAGAAAGATTTGACTTGGTTGGAAGAGCCTTCCAATTCCAAAGACAAATGGAGAAGCTCATCATCTTTAGCTCTGAGCTGCTGATTAAGTTTCTCAATCTGGGCCAAGAGACCTCTTTCGTCAATAGCCTTCTGCAGTTCTGCCAGCTCAGACCTCACCGTATCTCGGTCCCTGGCAGTGGAACGTTGCTCCTCTTGTAGCTGAGCCATCTGTTTCTGAAGATTCTGCACTAGACTCTTTTGTTCCTCCAAGTCTGCAGAGTATTTCTGTTTCAAAACATGAAGCTCTTCATTGGCCTGGTCTCGACTATCCTGAAGAGAGCTCATAGACCTCCCAAAAGACTGAATTTGAGCTCTGAGATCTTTGTTTTCATCTGTGACTGCAAGCAATTTCTGTTCCATTTCCATCAAGTCCCGTGCCAACTCTGCTACTCTCTCTTCTGCTGTCTCTGTTTCGTTCCTCATTATCCCTGCATCGTGATGCAGGTGCTTCAGCTCCTTCCGAAGCCTGTTCTCAGCCTCTCCCACTCTCTTGGCTGCATCCCTTTGAACACATTCTAGCTCCCCCTCAAGTTCCGTTATTCTTTTCTGGGAGAAGGAAAGCTCATGACTCAGTTCTTGTACCTCTTCCTCTCGCGCCTTCAGTTTTGCTTGACACTCCACGATGGGACTCCCCTCACGTAATGCTGCCATCTCACTCTGCACCCGGGACAGAGAGGACATAAGGGTTTCAACCTCTTGAGACATACCGACTTTATCCTCTCTCAAGGCTTCCATGCGCTTCCTGAGATCGTCCTGAGTACGCTCGGACTCTTTCAGCTGTGTTTCTATGGTTGCCTTCTCATTTTCCAGAGCTTGGACCCGCTGTAGCTGTATTTTGAGAAGTTGCTTCTGTTGGGAGTCCTTTATTGAAATCACTTGATTAAGGTCTTCTCTGTATTGCACCAACTCTGCGTTCAGCTTGGCATTCTCAGAGTTGAGGTCATCCATCTGGCTATGGAAACTTCTTATTTCTTCCTTGAGCTTGTTGTTTTCAGCAGCAGCCTCTTGAATTAGCTGGTCTTTTTCCAAGATTATAACAAGATGGCGTTCCTCAAGCTGCTTGTAGTCCCTCAGTATGCGGTCTCGGTCGTCCTGCAGAGATGACATGGACTTGGTGAAGGAGTCCAGTTGTGCCTTCTGCTGCTTACTTTCTTCTCTGCTTATCTTCATCTTTTCAGTGAGATGATCAAGTTTGTCAAGAAATTTGTTCTTCTCATTTTCCAAGGCTTTTTTATCTTCTTCCTCCTTACTTAGCCTACACTCCAACTCTTTCATCTCTTCAGAATGCTGCTGCTGTAATTCAGCTAGTGCAGCCATCACTGCTTCTTCTTTGGCAGACAGCAAACTCATGATCTTTTGATCTTTGGCACTGGTTTCTTCATGCAGCTTATTTGTTAGGTCCTTGGAAGCCTGCAGATCAGCTTCAAGCTGTTCACAGTTGAGTTTAAAATTCTGGATACTGGTCTCTTGCTGCTTGACCACAGTCCCCAGCTCTTCTCTGGCCAGCTCACATTTGGTGAAGGAATTCTGTAAGTCAGCAAGCTGGTCTCTCAGGCTGCTGATTTCTGACTCCAGGTCCTGCTGTTCCTTCTGAGACTTGCTGTACAGTTCCTGAGACCCCTCAAGCCGAGTCAAAAGCTCTTTTTTTTCCTCCTGCAACATTTCACATGTCTTTTGATGATGCTGAATCTCTTTCCTGCAGTCAGCCTCCCAGTCTCTCTTGTTGCATTCCAGCCTAAAAACAGAAAAGATAAAGTTGATCAAAAATCCACAAAGTATCTCAGTATCTAAACCCACACTAACACTGCTTTTATACTAATTTAGAAAAGCCACAGAATTTGTTTTACTTAAAGAAAGCAAGCTGGGAATATCTCTCAATTTAAAATTCAAGCTATCTTTTCAAGTTCTGACTGTACTATTGCCTGAAAAGGGTGGTGCTCAGGGAATATATTCTTTTGAAGTTGTTCATGTCAATACTGAAAAAAATGGAGGCACTTAAACACTGAATGTTATCACCTCCTTGTCATCACATTACTTCTCTCGTCCATTGTAGCCAACAATAAAAACAACCCCACACCACCCCACAACGAAATTGCTGCTCTGATGCCTTTGATGTCCATTTCATGCTTCAGCATCCAAAGATACAGCATATAAACTTTATAAAACAATTTTACTCATGTAAGAATGGTTTGGTTTTGAATTTTGGAAATACACAGAGGTATATACATCTTGATAGGCTTCCATAGCTCCATCTTCCCCTCAAAATTTATTCTGGGATTAAACTGGAATTATGTATCCCAATGCTCTCTTGACCTGTGCAACAATTCCATGCAAAAGAAACTCCTTAATTAATCTGAAATGTGAAAGACTCTAGATAAGCATCAGATGATGAGTGCTTGTCACAGATTTAACACAAGTATCCTAATGACGTGAAGAAGGACTATTTTAGAGCGCTGATCACCCTGTGTCCTTGTGCAGACAAGAAATACAAAGTAACCTTTTCCTGATAAATCTCCCCTGACACAGCTTATTTACCTGGATATATGAGTCTGCAGCTCTTCCACATGCATGGTCATGTGTTTCATCTGGTCCTTTAGCACAACACAAGCTTCCTCTTTTGAACGTATTTCTTCTTCCTTCTTTTGAATAGTTTCAGTGAATTTCTTCTCCCATGTTTTTGATTCATCTATCACTCTATCCCTATCATCCTGAAGGGAAGACATGCTCCTGGTGAAGGCTGCAAGCTGGGCCAGTGTTTTGTTTAGACTGCCTTCCAGTTGCTTGGCTTCTTGATCCTTTGTCTTCAAGGAGTCTTGCAGATCACCAACTGTTGTTTCCATATGGTCTTTCTCCCTCTGCAATGTTGCCAGCTTTTCTTCCATGTTTTTGATTTCCTTTGAGTACTTGTCTTTTTCCTGTTCCAGTCTTCTCTCAAAATCCTCATCCTTTTTCTTCATTTGAATTTTAACTTTCTCTTTGTTTGCTTGCAACTCTTCTTTCACTTTGACACTCTCAGCTAGAACCCTTGCTGCCTCACTCTGAGTGTCATCCAACACTACTCTGCAGAGAGCAAGCTCTGCCTGGACTTTCTTGGTGTCTTCGACTGCTTTAGCTGAAGTTTCTTTGGCTGCTTCTACCTCTTTCTGAGTCTCACTCTGCAGGAATTCCAGAGCTTTAATGGTTCTTTCTAAACTACTGTTCTTTTCCTGGTTTTTAATACAGTCCTTCTGCAGCTGCTTAATCTCCTGCTGTTTCTGTTTCAGCAGTTCTTGAAGCTCCTTTACATGTGTGCTGCTTTCTCCTCTCCAGTTGTATTTTAGCTTTTCTACAAATGCCTTTTGCTCTTCTGAACTTATGTTGCTTTTCTCCTTTGCCATCTGACTTTTCTCCTCCTCCAGTTCGTGCATTATTCTCTGCAAACTCTGAAGCTCATGTTTCAGTTGATCATATTTGATTTGGAAGTCTGTTGCATCTTGCTGATAGTTTCCAATACTTCCATTAAGTTCTGCCAGCTGATTCATGAGCCTTTCTTCCAAGTCATCCTTTTCAGCCTCTAGCGCATCCTTCAGTGCTGTCATTCTGACCAGGTCATCTTTGGCTTTTTGGACCGTTTGCTCCATCTTTGCTACTGTAGCCTGCAGGTCATTCACTTCATGGACTTTCTCTTCCATTTGGTGCTCTAAAGCCCTTTTCTCACCTGCTAAAGTCTCAACACACTTGTGCATGTCACCCAGCTGTTGCTCTGAAGCCCTTCTATTATCTTCCAGCTCTGTGATTCGCTTGGTGAGCTCAGCTATTTGCTGCCTGCAGATACCAGGATCTTCACAAGGTCTATCACTTTCAAATGTCTCTTGTTCCAGCTCTGCAGCAGGAAGCTCTGGTCTGAAAGTTATGTCCACTTGATTTTCAGACCTTTCCATTGGTGATGGTGTGGCAACTGCCTCATTTGTTTCCTCCCCCCTTGTCTGCTGGGCAACATACTTGTCTTCAAGTTCTCTGCTTTCCTTCAGCTTAGATTCTGTTAACTGCAAAAGACACTTCAAGTCCACGATCTCTTGATTAAGAGACTCCTTTTCAGCCATTACTGTCTCAAGCTGAGTAGAAAGAGACTGGCACTCCCTCCTACAGCACTCCAGATCTTCTTTCAGGCTAGTGTTTGTAAAGCTCTTTCCAGTCCTGTGTAGCTCTCCAACTGTAAAATGCATCTCTGCTCTAAGCTTCTCATTCTCCTCCTCTAGTTCCAAGATCTTTTGTTGCTTTGATTTTGCAAATTTCCTCATTTTCTCCTTCATTTCATCAATTTCCTGTCCAGCTTCCTGTAGCTGCTTATCTGTTTCCTCTTTTTTTGCTTCAGCCCTTTTTAGCTGAATGCAAATTTCCTGCTTTTCCTGCCTAACAGTTTCCAACACACGCTGAATTCGCTCAGCTTCATTACTCACATTCTCATATGACTGCAGCAGAGTTTCATACTCTCCCTGAAGCTCCTTGTATTTCTCCTGCCACTCAGAACACTCACTGGCTTGAAAGCTCTTCAATGATTCCACCTCCTTCTCCAGCTTCTCTTTCTCTAGAACAACTCTGTCCAGAGTAAGTGTAAGGTTTTTACAGCATCCATCAAGATTCTGATTTTCTCTAAGTAGTTGATCGATTTCTGCGGTAAGTTTTTCTCGCTCTCCAGTGAGGCACGCTAACTTTTCTGTTAAGGTATCTGTTTCTTTAACATGGCTACATATTTGGCTTTCCATATTTGTCAGCTTGACAGAAAGATTGTCAATAGTAGTTTTAGCGCTAGCCAGCTCCTCTTTTAGAGATCTGCTCTCCTTTAGTGCCTCTTTTCTAGAGATAAGTGCAGCTTGCAACTTTCTCTGCATTTGATTCTTCTGTTTAGCTGCTTCTGCATTGTCCTCTTGCTTCTCCTGAATTTCAAGCATCTCTGTTTGCAGTCGCTTGCTTTGTTCCTCATGCACCTGAGCCTGAGCTTCCAACTGACTACACAGTCTTTTGACTGAGTCCTCTTTTTCCAGCAATTGTGCCTGCACATTATTGAGAGCTTCGCTTTTCTCCTTTAACTGCCAGTTAAGAAATTCCATTTCTTCGTCCTTTTGATGCACAAGGATTTTCAAGTCTTCCAGACTGGCCACTCCTGAAATTTTTCCTTGCCTCTTCTCCAATTCTGTCTGAAGACTTGCTCCCTTAGCTTCAGCTTGGTCAGAGGTTCTCTTTAGCCCTTCTATCTCTGCAAGCAACTGTGCTATGTGCTGTTGCAAATCAAAGATTAATTCTGATTTGTGAGCAAGCTCCCTTTGCATATGGCTGATGTCACATTCCAATTTCTCTTTCTCCATCTGCAATTTGTCAAGGTGTTTTTTAAACTCTTCCTCAGAAACATCTGCAACTTGTACAAGCTTGTTATCTGCTGTATCTTCTGCTTCCATGCATGAAGAATCCAACCTGCCTTGACTCCCAAAAACACTCTCTGCTGATCCTTTCTGTTCTTGGAGTTGTCTGAGCTGAGCCTGGATGCTGTCCTTCTCTTTGCTCTGCTGATCAAATTGTTCTTGCAGGATGTTGTAATCATCTTTCTGCTGTTTCAGTTGTTCTCTGTGATGCCTGTCTTTTTCTTGAGCCTTTTTTATAGTGTCTTTGCGAGATACCAGAGCTTCTTGAAGTTTTTTTTGAAGTTGCTCTTTTTCTTGTTCAAGAACTGAAATCCTTTCTTTAAGAGCAGACTTCTGTTTTTCTTCCAGATTTGTACCTGCTGAACTATGTTTTTCATTTTCTTCATCATCTTCTGGGCTTTCACTGGTTTCAGTTACTTTGTCAGGAATTGTCTGATGCTCCATGATTTCATCTTTAATTGAAGCAGTGCTTGCCTTAGCTTGCAAGCTTTGCCTCATTTCTTCAATCACAGCCTGCAGTCGCGCTTCAGTAGTTTCTTTATCCTGCAGGTCCTTCCGGATGCTCTGCAACTCAGATTCCTTTTCAGAAAGCAGCTGAGTTAGATAGTCCTCACTGGGCTGGTTTTCAAGACTCACTTCTTTGCTGATCACGCCTCTCATGTTTTCTTCCCCTGCAGCTGCCTGAGCCACTGAGGTTTCTGATTTTTGTTCTCTACTCAGTTGTTCTAATTCATTCTCCAATTTGGTTACCTTCTTCAGAAGCTCCTTCCTGTTCACAAGTGCTGCTTGCAGCTTCCGCTTTACTTGCTCATTTTCTTTACTCAGAAGTTCAACTTGATTTACTAATTCCTCCTTTTCTTTACTCGCTGCTTCTGTCTCATTCTGCTGCTCGGATGCCCCACATTTCAGACACGTATCTTTTGCTCCTATGTTCTGTTCTTTTTCTTCCTGGGCTTTTAACAACAGACTTGTCTGCTCCTTAAGACTCTTCAGCTCATTTCCTAGAGAAAATTTCTCTTCATTGAGCAGGACCATTTTCTCAGACATGCTGACACTGATCTCTGCCATCTGTTGGTCCTTTTCCAGCAAGGCTTGTTGCAGGCTCTCTATAGACCTGGTGTGCTCAGCAACAAGCTGTTCTAGGCTTGCTGCCTCCTGTCCCTTTAAGGCTAACTTGTGGGAAAGCTCTTCCATCTCTGCTGTATTCTTCCTCAAAAGTTGTCCTAGATCAAGTACTTCACATTCCTTGGTCTCAACCTGGCTTCTCAGATCCTTCAGTTGCATGTCCTGGTCAGAAAGCTGAAGTTGTGCTTCATCCAAGTCCTTCTGCAAAGCTTCAATTTTTATATCTTTGGATTTAAATTCGTTTTTAAGGCTCTGGATTTGCTCTCTTAGAAGACTGCTTTGACTGTCTGACAGTCTCTGCTTTTCTGAAAGAGCTAGTTCTTCCTCCAGTTGCTTCACTTGCTCCTTCAGTTCTGTTATGGTAGAAAGTTCTTTCACCTGACACAAGAGCTGATCTTGCTCTTCAGTCAAAACACAAAATGTACTGTCAGGATCCTCTCTTTTTTTTTTGTATTCCTCAGCCAACTGGTTCAGCCTATTTATTTCTGCACATTTTTCTCCTAGTTCTTTCCTAAAGGATTCTTCTGATTTCTGCAGAATTATTTGCAGTTCTGTAATTTGGTTTTGTAACTTTATCCGTTCTTGAGATTGAGAGGTGCCAGGGCTTCCCTGAGGCTCTTTTTGGAGACTGATTCTGTTTTTCTCAAGAAAGCCCATTTGCTGTGTTTCTGTTTCTCTCAGTAATGAGACACTCTGTGTATCTGAAGCCTTCTGCTCTTCCCTCTCCAGACACTGTACCTGTGAATTCTCTTCCAGCTGGTTAGCTTCTGTTTGGCTGCCTGTAGAAGTTTGGCCACTGGGACCCTTGAGCTGGCTTTTCAGAAAAGTAATTTCTTCTTGGGCTTCTTTCAGTTCCAGCAGCAAAACTGACAGCTCTTTCTGTTTCTCTGCAGCAATATATTCTAGAATTCCGGGTGGACAACTTTCTTCAGTAAACTGCTTACTTCCATTGGTAAAGCCATCTGTTCTTGCCTGAAAGAAAATAGCAGGTATCATTTTCCCTTGGAATCTTGTGAAAGGGCCATTTAACTAGAAAAGAAAAGACTACGTGTGCAGGTGTGTGCATATTCCCACTGATCTACCAGCTCACAGTTTGACTGCAGGCACTTGGAAGGTAAGGGTCTGAGTCACACAGGATGAATGACTCAAAATGTTTCTCTGGTTCCAATGAGTCCCAAATATCAACTTTTACCTTAATACTTCACAGTGATATACAAACCCTCTGATAGAGAGGAATATGTTAGATAAAACACAGCATTAACCTTCCCCCTGTGGACAGGATGGGCCAGCAGAGCAGGCTGCAAAAAGCCAGACCTTGCTCTAAGCTAACAATCAGTTCCACAGCAAATCCTCAGTACAGATACACAGAGGCTGTCATCTCCCTCCCCACGCTGAGTGTAAAGCCAAGCAGCAGGTTCCTAATCCTGCATTCTTCCCATCAATGGCCTGACTGCACTTTCACCTGCAGCTGCACATGGTGGAGCAGCACAAGGACCGTGCCCCCCCGTCTCCCACTCACAGAGCACACAGCTCCCCCCAGTCAGTCAGCCAGGTGCCCATCAGGGCAGTGGGAATGGACAGGGCTGGTTTGAAAGGCATCTTATATAATGACAGCTGAGCCTTTGGAATTTCATTTCCACAGACCAGTCTCAGTTTAGCCCATAGTTTTGCTGAAAAACTAACTCACAAGAGGCAGAAAATAACACAAATGAGGATTGGGTGGATGAAGGACACAAGAAATCCACACGGCCAGCAAAGGGAAACACAGTCTCTTACGAACACAGTGCAAGCAGTATTTGGAAGCTATTTCTGTCTTTCACCATTAATCCAGTTAATAATAACCTTCCAAAGAGGATTGATAAAAAAGTCCATGACAGCTTAGCTGTTTTAAGGCCAGTCCTTGACCTATTTTAGTTTTAGCTTATTTCAGCTGCTTAATCACTACCTGTTCTGCATCTTCTGTGACCATCACAGCTTCATGCTGAGACTCCCGGAGAACAAGTTGCAAACGTGGTATTTCTGAAACGTTCAAACACAAAAAATTTCTTTGAAACTTAAGACTCCGCTTTAGACAGCAACAGGATATTCCTCCAGAAGCTTTCAAGAAAGGCCATGTGGCTGTTAATAACATGTAGTGGAGATACTTAACACTATCATTGGATAATGTGTGTTTGGTTTTTTTAGAGGCAATCACACAACCAACATGCTGTTTTAAGCAGCTTTTAGGAAAGAATAATTGTTGTCATACAGACATACTGAAAGACAGGTAATAGAGATTCAAGTTTTAAGAAACATTTTTATAAAGGAGAGGAAAGAAAGAACTGTTGTAGCAAAATGTTTCAAATTTCATTTGGAAAAAATAAAATCAGAAATTGTTATAAATGTACAAGAAAAATACATTCTGTAATTCATCTCAGCTCTAATTAATGTATTAGGTGATGCCTCAGCTTTTTAGTATAGGAGCCAGTAAAGCAACTAATACTGTCTTCACCAGAAATACCAACTTAGAAACATTAAAAAACAGGCCCGTTTTTGTGAACATGTTAACACTAGCAATGATGGTATGAAAAGTATGTTACTATATATGCAAAATAAAACTCAGGACAGTAAAAGTTAGACAGTTAAAAAGACAGTTAAACAGTACTCTTAGGGGTACAAATTTCTGTACTTTTCACTTCTGAGCATGCAGAGAGGACATACATACCATCAACATACGGTACAAGGTTTTCTTCTGTACCCCTCTAAACACTTTTCTACATATAATTGTTTATATAAAACTGTATTTGCTAAGTATTATGGAAGCTGAGGAAGCTCAAATGAATGTTTTGTGAATTCTAACAATTGGAAGGCAGTCTGTGTTTTCTGTGATAATGGCTTTCCTTTATTGATTCATACTATACTCTTTCCACCAACTGAACTACGGAAAGCCTCATACAACGTTCCCTTACGTAGCAGGAGGAGAGACCTTCAATCACTCAAAGAGCTGCCTCAAGAAAAGTTCAAGGAATACATACGAATGCAAAGAGAGTTACAGATATTCTGGTCTAATGCACTGCTAATCGCATGCAAATGAAAAGACTGTACAAGGATTTCAAGAATCTTTACATTTCAAATGACGACAGCTTGAAATTTGAAGGCATTTGTTGAGGTCTGCTTGAAAAGCATCAGAAATTGCAAAATATAAGGTAACTATCTATAAATCCTTATTTCATTCTACTCAAGTTAGGAATGGATTATGGTGTGCACTTTTAGGCATCCCACTTTAATTAAGACTGACAAATTCACAGCACGAAAAGGAGTAATGAAGTATTTAGAACCTATATAGCAGACTTAAAAGACGATGGCTTTTTATGTTTCATTTAATATTTTGGTAGTTCTTAAAAAGAAATTACATCTCCCAGTGTTTAAGATCCAAAAAAAGTCAGTAATCAAGTGTTCAACACACCCACCAGAAAGAGAATTACAACAACAACAAAAGCTTGTTTCGAAGTAAACATGCAGCTAAACATGCATCGGGAAAGACGTTTTAAGTAACATGACAGTGAAGCTCGGAGTCACTGCATTTTTCAGCTGGAATTCCTTTCAGTAGAGGGAGGAGCTGCTTTTTAAGAAAGCTGATTAAAGTTTTCCAGGTGCATTTTGGATGTACTCAATTGTAGCTTGGGGCATGATATCAGATTGAAAGCTGGATTTCTGTAAGGCCTTTGATATGGTCTCCCCAACACCCCTTGCTACTGAATTGCTGAGATGCGGGTTTGACAGGTGGGCTGTTAGGTGGGGTAAGGAACTGGCTGCGTGGCTGTGTGCAAAGAGCTGCAGTCAATGGCTCAACATCCAAGTGGGAACCAGGTCCCACAGAAGTCCATACTGGGACTGGTGCTATTTAGTGCCTTAACTGCTGACAGAGACAGTTGGATGGAGTACACTCATGGCACACCTGCAGGTGACACCAAGCTGAGCGGCTGATTTTGCTGGAGGGACGTTATGCCATCCAGAGGGACCTGGACAAGCTTGAGGAATGCAGCCATGCAGCTGTTGTGCAGAGCAAGGTTTAATAAGGCCAAGTGCAAGGCCCTACACCTGGGCTGGGGCAATCCCCAGTACCAGCACAGACTGCAGGGTGAACGGATTGAAAACAGGCTACCGAGGAAGACTTTGGGATTCTGGTAAACTAAAAATTGGACAGGAGCTGGCACTGTGTGCCTGCAGCCCAGAAAGCCAATCATATCCTGGGCTGCACCAAAAGAGGTGTGGGAAGCAGGTTGAGGGAGATAATTCTCACCCTCTTCTCTGCTTTTGTGAGACCCCACTCAGAGCACTGTGTCCAGTTCTGGGGTTCCCCTGTACAAGACAGATGTGGATCTGCTGGAGTGAGTCCAGAAAAAACCACAAAAATGATCAGAACATTTCTCCCATGAAGAAAGGCTGAGAGAGTTGTGGCTGTTCAGCCTGGAGAAGAAAGGCTCCAGGGAGGCCTTACTGCAGCCTTTCCACCGGGCTGCTTCTCTCTGGATTGCCCAGAGAAGCTGTCAGTTGACCCATCATTGGACATGTTCAAGGTCAAGTTGGATGGGGCTCTGAGCAACCTGACCTGGTGAAGGACATCCCTGCTCAGGATCAGATGATCTTTATGAGTTCCTTCCAACCCAAATCATGCCATGATTCTAAACAATGTCTTGAAGTCCATTAAAGACCTGCATCTCTGAGATTGTGGAACAAAAAAAGAGAAAGAAGATGTTCTAGGATGTAGGCGTCTGGTTTATTGGTGATTATTCCCCCACTAGGATTCTTACGAAGAGGTTCTATCTTTGAACGACAGGAAGCAAAACAAATCTATTTCTCAAAAATTAAGACAGCCTACTCTCATAGTCTGCCAGACCCTAAAGTAAACACCTGAGGGAATCCACTGTTTTATATTATAATTCCGACAGAGTTGTGATATTGCTGCTGCCAGTCCACATGACCAGACACTCAAAACCAATGTAATTGTCTGGGGTTTTCATATGTGGCATATGTGTGGGCCCCTTACTGTTTCAGCAAAAGCTATCAAAAATAAGCCCCCCAGAAGTACAATCTGTAGATTGTCAGCATTTTGTACCGGGGAAAGCAACCACTTCAGCTATATCTTATTTTGCACAAACTAGTTCTAGAATGATTCTTAAATATATTAAGAATATTAAATTAGGTAAGGTAATCATACAACCTTCTGTCTTCTGTCTTTCCAAGTTTTCTGTGGGTAGGAATGAAGTCTCATTCTGGTCCTCCTGATCTATTATTTTTTCCTGTGAAGTTGATTCATCCTGTTTAACCAGAATGGAGGGGAGAAATATAAATTTTAATACCGTTTATAAATGCATATTAGTCTTCGATCATTTGGTTAACTTTTAAAATAAATCATTTGGCAACTTTTAAATTACTCAAATTGACTTCTACTTCTTTCCAGGCTTCTATAGTCATACCATGCCTGCCCATCAGCTGAGAGAACTAATAAAAGCCTTTCTCAAGCAATGCATGGTAAAAAAAGGAATTCTCGACATTTAATTTGGCTTCAGTTCCTAAATATACCAGAAAAATTAATGAGAATCATTTGAAAATATAATACCTGCTGCTTCAGTTCAGAGAACTGCACTTGTGACTGGGATTTCAGCTCATCCTGATAGCAGACAAATTCTTCAGATTTCTGTACAAGTTCATCTGACAGAGGGGAAAAAAGGGAGTTAAGGTGTGTTCTTGTCTTTTTTGCCAAACTACGTCCATTTCACACACATGCACAATAGTTTACGAAATCCCTTATCTCTTAGTCACTGCTTCAGCTTTGGGCCATAAAGGAGCTGGAAGAAAATCAATCTGAAATTAAGAGCTTGAGGCAAGATCAACATAATTATTTCTAACATAGGTCTATGGGGAAAATGGTACGGTTTGCTTTTCTTGGTTGTTTTACTTATAATTTCAGCAGAAATTCAGACTGTGAAGAACATGGCACATCTAAAAAGGATTTACATAAGTTGATGGAAAAAATCCAACAAATCAGTAAAATCAACTAAAAAATACATCCAGCTCAAGAAATCCATAAGCCTCAAAAGACAAGAGGCTGGGACAGTACACAAGCAAAGCACCACATACGCTGCCCCACGCTTCTGCTCCTCTCGCAGCTGCCAAAGACAGAACAGTGGGATCGAACTAGACCCCCTCAGTTTGAGACAGCACCACCACTCCTATGTCCCTGTGCAATTAGGAATTGTTATACCAAGCCATTCCTATGAGCTGTTATGAAAACAAAGCCAAAGGGAAGGCAACCCAGTGATACTCAGGCTCCTGAGAACCTGCTCTGCCCAACTGCCCTGCTTGCTCACCCCCTGGTCCGTGTGCTGTAGCTCCATGTTCCACAGACAGCACCAAGGGCTGGCCAACATTGTGTTTCAGCTGGTCCTTCTCAGCTCCGAGGGCAGCATGGCCACATCGCAGCTCTTGTTCGGCCACCGCAAGACAACTGAGCAGCCGGTTTTTCTCTTCCACCTCCAACCTGTGTTCCTGTTCCAGGTCTTTATACTTCACCTCTACTTCAGCTTGTGCTCTTCTTGCCTCCTCCAGCTGTTCCGAGAGACGCTGCACCTCCTCCTGCAAGCGATGGGAAGACAGCTTCCTCTCAGCTATTTCCAGCTCCATCTTCTCCCTGAGATCCTGAGACCCTTGTCTCTCTGCATCTAGCACATCCCTCATGGAGCTCAGTTCCACTTCCATCTTCTGGCACTGATCTAGGAGTGTCTGTAAAACGATACAGAAATTAATTTCTCTCTCAACTAGTTAAATACCTTGATGAAGCAAAGTACCTGAATTATATTTTAAGATTTTCATTAAATCCTTTTAAAATACCTGAGCAGCAGAAGAGAGGAAACAAACATGTCAGAAATTTCAATTTGTTAGAAAGAAACTGCCCCACTACTTGGAAATTGCAAGAAAGCATTGCTGGGAGAAACAGCTCTTCATTGTGGCAAAGAAAAGGTAAGTCTTGATTTAGAGGAGGGGAATTTGGAGGAAAGAAGCAATAGAACAGTGGTCAGGAGTTCTCTTTTAGAAGAAAGCAAACTTCCCAAAAAGGGGAGGAAGGGCTACAACAAATGAGGGAGAACTCAACAATTACAGAGTAGAATTTAAAAAAAGCCAGAACAGAAGTGTGTATGTGAAAGAATGCTGAATTACGAATCTGGAGATAACAGAGGGCTCCACACAGTACCCACTGCTTTAAGAAAGATCTCAGAAGGCTGGTCAACACTGACCAGAGATTTAAGGTGACCAAGAGAGAGAAACAGACCTCACACTTGCCCGAACTCCTGTTGTCAAACTTCCTCCTGGGGCTGTGGATGGTCAGCATAACTAATTTCAGGAGGAGTCTGATGAGGAGCTCCTTTTACTTTACGGGTAGGCTTCAGCCACATGGCCTCAAGTTTGTATTTACACCAGGTCTCCTTCAGACCACACAATGTATGAGGGAAGTCAAAGACATTGAGGAGGAGTTAAGGGAGCCCAACAACCATGTCATGAAGATATCCATGCCACCACCCCCTGATACACCCTGCTGAGCAATGCAATCAGTAGCGAGTACAAGTCAGCTCACTGAGGTTCTTTACCTCTTCGTGGCAGTAAGAGGACCCACCTCTGGCTGGGACACAGAGGAAAAGAAAATATGAGGGGCACAAGTGTTTAAAAATGATCAAAGTGAGGTTCAGCCTTAGACTGGCTGGAGATCATGCATCCTATGAATATGAGACTGATTCAGTGTAAGTCTCTTCTAAATGGATGGAGAATTTTCAGAGGTTCAGACATTGGAAAAAACAAAAAATACACTCATCCTCTATCTGCAAACCAATCTTCTAAGAGGTTGGGTACTTCATCCTGTCTCAAGGAGCACATGTATATATAGTCATATATGCACAGACTTGATCTCGTCCTCTTCACATTCCAAACTGACGAAGTGAGAGCCAATCCCACTCCACAAGCTGTGTCACCTTATAAGCAAGTTCTCAGCAAGGCATACCAAAGAATATCTGTTTCTGCTCTTATCTGGCCTGGACACTGCAGTCCAGAAACACTGAGGCTTCAGCAGCACTGTGTTAGGCACTTCTGCTTTTGGCAAAGGTTTGTGTATTTGGCTTTGAAAGCAGAGTCAGCAGTATGGGTACGGATAGATGCAGACCCTGTCCACCTACCCAGAACCTGGATCACTAGAGCTGGCAGCTGCAGCACCCCATTGTCTGGCTGTACCTGCTGTAAGCTGTGCACACAGACCTGCAGCTCTAATGCCTGACCTGAGGGAGGCCCCAGCTGATTTCATGACAGAAACCTGGTGCCAAAAGAAATCTAATCTGGTAACTTCTGAGCTACTGACAAAGGCCCCATCCATCACACATACACACACACACACAGACACACGCAAAGTAAAGCAAAAAAAAAGCACAACCAGGTACCTGGTTTTGTTTTTCAGCAGTGTGTAACTCTTGCTGCAGCAGTTCTACCACCTGAGTTCGTCCTAACAGAGCTGCTTCCTGCTCCTCAAGCTTTCTCTGGAGTGCACGCAGGTTCTGTGAGAGAGACAAGGCTATTCCAGAATTGGGGAGATCAATGTAAGTTTAGATTCCCAGGTTTCATCGATACACCTCATTTTTGTAACACAGTTACTTTAATAGCCTGAATTACTTCATTTTTGTGGACACCAATTCTGGAGCCCTGGTGCAGCAGGAGGAGCTCATTTTGCTTCATGAATAGGGAACTGGAGCACAGTAATTTAACACTTTTATCAACTGGTCTTTCTCTTCAACTGATAGCAAACCAGCAGATTGAAGCTAGGACTCAAAGTCCCAACTAGCATTTGAAAAAACTCCAAACAACCAAAGCATCTTTCTTCTTATTCCTTCTTATTCCAGTTACTTTAATAAGAACTGTTCTTTCAGGGTGCCTTGTGGTAAAATTCCTTTTCCTTCCTCCTCCCATGATATGATTATTATATCAAATATACCTGTTGCATCTCTACTTCCACATCTGACTGGACCACCATCTTGAGCAATTCAGCTTGATGCTGGTGCACATGCTCTTCCAGGAGAGCTTCCTTCTCCTGAATCACTTCCTGCAGGGAACTCAGCTGAAAACACAGGCCACAAAATAAAAACAAACCAACAAGGTTATGAACCTGACAGACATGTGATACCTTTAGTTTTAACTTTCATATTTTTTAGATTTTGTACTGCGCTAGTGTGTAACTCTGGGCTTCATGTATAGCACTAACAAGTTCTTCTCATAGCCTGGCTAGACAAAACACATCGTTTTCCAGCCCAAAGAACCAAGGACATTTGCAGCTTCAGACCCCAAGAATGTAAACAGCCATGAATTGAGAGCGGACAGTCCAAAAGGATGGGACTGTGTGGACTGAAGCTGTGGTTGGACAGTTGGCCCGAATATGTAAATGGGCCAAAACTTATAAAAAGGGTGAGAACGCGTGACCCGGGGTCCATCTTGGGTGTAGTCTTGGCCAAACTTTCGTACTGCCCAGGGTGTGTCCTGTAGAGGCCTTTCAATAAATATCTACTTTATTCTTTAACTCTGTCCAGCCTCTGTTCCAGGCGGCCTTTGATTAGGCATCACACGCAGGCTTGCCTTCAACATGCACCAGCATGTTGTGTGTGTGATGGAGTTTCCAGCTTGACAATCCTATACATCACCTTGGTCAAATGGTATTTTTACCTGGTGTCTTTATCCTTCTAGTATGTGTGCAATAACTGATAATATTTCAGATCCCAGAAAGCAAAAAGCATAGAATTTAATCGACAAATATGCAGAATAATAAAATATATGATTACTATTTAATTAATGGTTCATAAAACTTCTGGGGTTTTAATCGTATAGGACGCAGCCCAATTCACAGTTCAAAAGCTAAACCTGCAATTTAGAGTGTTAAAAAAAAATCTTTCCACAAATAACTACAACATAACATTAAAGCTGTTACATTCTGTGATAAGCAGCTGCCCTGCAGACCCACAGCAGAATACAGACAGGCGATGGCAGGCCTGGCATCTGGAAGAGCCCTCTGCTCCAGCTACTGCAAAGCCCATCACAGAACAGCAAGGGCAGACAGGGAAGAACCCAAATTCTGACTCAGAGGAAGAGACACCCTATCCAGGCCTTTCCCCCCTCCTCGGAGAGCCATCAGTCCCACTATCCAAGGGTGAAACCCATCTCTCACCCACACAGCACTTTTTGTACCAAGGGTGGCTCTGGCCTGGGGGTAGAGGATGGGGGGCAGGTGAAGATCATTTGGGGATTGTGAAAGACTTAGGTAATGTTTAGAGGAGGAAGCAAAGGCAGTGAAATTGATGGACCTAGGTGATTTGAGGAGGAACAAAACTGAAGAAATTGAGGTAAGCGAATTGAAGACCAGCTGTGTAAGCACTGTTCTATTCTATCATACTAATCTAAGCGGTGAGGTGGGAAACAGACTGACGAATAGAAAAAAAGTCTGTACCTGTGTTGCATACTTGATTTCAGCATCTTTCAGATTCACTTTGGCTACAGCCAGCTGTTTCTTCAGGTCCTGAACAGTCTCCTCTCGCCCCCTGAGCTGCTCTTTCAGTACTTCCACTTCCTCTCTGTGCCCTTCACTTGTATTTTCATTTTTCTGACACTGCAAGAGGAAAAAAGTGGGGAGAAATGGAAGAAAGTAAACTTATCAGTATTACTGGTTAATAAATTAAATAAGTTAATTAATTTTAAAATATACACTAGAATGCTACTGCACTCTTGACTCCTAATCAGATGCTTATTTTTACTACACTGCTTCATTTCTTAATTTTACATTTCTTTTGTTTCTTTAAATGAAGTTGTCCTATGTTAAGTAACTATTTTCCCTATTTCTGTGTAGATATGCACAAGATGCTTTTAGTTGGGCAGCGTCAAAGCACTTGGAACGGCTAACAGTCCATGACTGCTCACTGTATAAACTGAGGCATTAGATTATTAGATTATTAAATACATTATAATACATAATTTATTATATGACTACGCTGATTTGTGAGGCTTTTTAATGTCACAAATTTCTCTAATACCAGAAATAAAAACATTTTAAAATTAGCTATAGAAGAATATTCTCCATGTGACAAGGGGGTAGACATTCTAGACTACAGAAAATGCCCATGGAAATCTCTTTAGACGACAGGATTAATAGCAATGAACTTATTAGTTATACACAAAGGGAACAGGCAAAGAACTATCAGTTCCACTCCACTCTGAAGCACTTAAATCCTCTGTTTATGACCAAGAAATGTAAACAACATTTCACATAAAACGCATCTCTTTCATTTTATATGTGACAGGTATTGGGTCAAATACCACCAATAACGCAGGAATTCCACAGAGTATTTATATCTTTAAACCCATTCTGAAAAAACTATGAAGGCTTTTAGAAGTACTTATAAATCAGTGTAATAAGAATAAGAGGCTACTGCTCCTCAAAAGACCTTTCACCTACAGAGAAGGTCATTGGCAGGAGGCAGAACAGACAGACAAGGAAGCTTCAATTGCACTTAAGTTTAGAAATAGAGCAAGACAGAAGAATAAAGAACAGCAATGCAGGAAGCTCTAAGAAGCCAGGGACATACATAACTGATAAGACTGGGGCAGAGGAGCTGCTAGAGGGGAAGATGGGGGGATTAGTTTGCTTACTTGTAATTAGCTTTCAGGATTGATATTTACAGTCGGATTTGGAAAAGCCTCTTACGCTGACCATTACATGGAGTGCCACAGTAAAGGGCACTAGCACAGCCACAAAGTTCCCAGAGCTCAAGCTTTTAAATATTATGTTTTTACAAAATGTATAAGCTCTTATATCTGAACATAATTTATCTTTACCCACTTTAAAAGTTTGAGAGGAGCCTCAATTGTTCTGTATATAAAAACTATCTGACAGAAAGAGATAAGCTGATATTTCCATTCTTCTCAAAATAAGGTACTCTGCTAAAAGCCCATGAAGTAATAGTACTAATTAGATATTTAAAATACAGCCTTCCTATAGGGCCCACATCACAGAGAGGAAAAAACCCAGCCCTTTGCTAATGTCCAATACTTCAGCACAACATGTGACCCTAACCTAGAATTTTCACCTTCAAATGGCAGGGTAACTGTCTACGAAATACCCTCAAGACAGGGTCTACTTGGAGAAATAAGTGTAAATAAAGGACTCTGTAGCTTCTCAGTAGGTCTAACCTCGCAAGAAAGAAGCTAGTGCTTTCTGGGTCAAATACATAATATTGCAGGTAACTGCCCTAACATAATTTCAAACTACATTCTAACCCAAACTAAATAAGGCTGTGGTCCATACCATGTCCACTGGAGACTGTCTCAAGCCCTCATTCCTCTAATTAGCAGGCCATTTTTCTGAATGGCTAATTTACATTCATCCATTCATCTGCCCTATCCTTTAACAGTCCTCCCACTTTCTTGATGCTCACCTCCCCCATACAACTGTAGAAAGAAATGACGTTTCCTCTCTGACTTTGGTTGACTAAATAACCAAGATATTTGAGCGTCTCTCAAGGGAAGCTACTAACATGATGAGAGAACAGAAAGTTTCTTGCTGTTCTCAGAATTTATCTTTCCTGATTCCAAGTGTGCAGAACATGACAACACTCCACACAAGGCCTTGCCACTCTCAGTAGAATAGCTAGAATGGTATGTAAAGAAGATAAGGCCTCTTTTTAAAATCTATATTGCACCAATTAACTGATGATAAGCTTTCTCTCATTTTGTCTTCTTCAACTGATAAATTTGAATTTTGAAGCAAGAACACTCACCAGCCCTCAACAGCAAGTCTACACAAAGTCATGTAACAGCACATGGCTGTTACACACACATACTGCATACAGGTAAGCTAAAAAAGTCTCAGCACCAGGACAGCAACGTCAAGTGACACAGCTAAACAGCCTCCATGGTCTCCACTGGCCTCTGCAGCCAGGGAATGTTGTTCATGGCCTTGCAGTATACAGCGTCATGGCACCAGAAATGCTTGATTATGCACTGGTTAAATTTTGCTTTTATGTCAATTTGCTATTATGTCAATCCTTGAGATCATCCAATTCTTCATGTATGAAACCAGATGGTGCTTTGCATTGAGAAAGATTCTCAAGTTGGTACTGGGAATTACGAAAGCACATTTCTATGATTTTATGATGCTCTCAATCAAAAATAGTCAGCACAAGTCATAGAACCAACCTTCGCCTCGTTAGTAGTCACCTCTCATCTGGCAGCTCTCACATGCACCTTTTATTGTTTCCTGTAATATTTTAATATTTTTTCAATGTCTGAAATAAGCTTTATGTTCTCAGGTTTAATGAACATCATCTGATGTCTGGAAACCATTTTGGACTTCTATCCCATTTCCCTTGCGTAATATTACCAATTTTTTAAAGGAAACGTTCTGCTGATCATATAGTTCAGTTTTCAAAAATTACCAGCTCCAATGGGAGCCTCTAGTTAGTAGCTAACAGCTTCTTTAACGTCTTCGTAGAGGACACTTTCCCCTCAGTTTTTACCTAGTGTTACACAATTATGGTTGGTCAACCATAAAACTTTATGATGGCTCAGGAAGCTACGTGACTGGAAAAAATATATATTTAATTTTTTATATTTAAGTTACTGCCTTCCAGTTTCAATGACCTCCTTAACTCTTTGCTCTTGTACTCCAGCCAACCTCTGCTGTACTGACATGACAGGTAACATTTTGAAACTCATAGCTCAGATTGACACACAGTTTCTGCAGGAAAGAGCTTGGCTGCAATGGATTACCAAAGTTATGCAAAGGGAAACTAGCCCATGCCCTTGAGGAGATCAAGTTGAGCACTCCTAGGGCATCTGCAATACAAGGAAGCTGGACAGACAGGCTTCCTACAGCACAGCCGTAGACATCGTTGCTGGAACTATGAACATCCTGCTAATGAGATAAATAGGCCCTGCTGGCTCACTGTGACCTAAAACATCAGGCAGTACCAGGTTATCAACAGAAGCTACATCTTCTAAGCAGCCCCATTCTCCCAACCTTGGGATACTCCAGCTCTTCTGCTAAGGCCTGTGTAGGCAGTGGTGATCCTTTCTCTGTCAGCTCCTCGATGCGTTTGTTCAGAGAGGCCAGTTTGGCTTTGGCTTGAAGTTTAAGTTTCATCAGCTTCGCATCCGCGGCCTCTCGCTCTTTCTGCAAGAGAAGGACACAAACTGACTGCACCTCAGACTCCAGTGCTGTTACCCAAGAAGCACCACTTCGAAAAGCTACACAGCTTGTCGGTCTGCCACACTCTGTTTAACCCTGCCTCCCCAGTAACAGCACTATTTAAAACACATCTGCAAACCAAATTTGTTCTGAAACACTACACGTATCAAAATCGTAACTTCTACCCCAGCACTTCCTTTCAAGGGACAGAGCACTCGGGGACTTCACCCAGCAGTGAATACAAACTCAGTTTGACTTTCTCTGCTATATGAAGTCCCTCAGAACTATCTCAAGTAACTCCACTCCCACCATAGCTCAGGAGAGGCAACACGTACCTTTGGGAATGTGCCATAAAACCACTGGACTAGTGGATGAGCGCAGCACAGGCTACTCTGTGTCAAACACTCCGAAGCAGGGAAAGAACAACCTCACACAAGGTATTAGTATTTATTAGAGCCACTGGGAATCTGCACAGGCCTCAAAGAGCTCTGAGACAAAATGCTGCGTAACTTGGATGTAACTTACCTACTCTAGACTAAATTAACCCAATCAAACTAACAGAAGATATCCTACATCTCTTGGGTTAGGGCCCATTCTTCAAATTACAATAATTCTCTGGAACTGATGCCATTTGTCACGCAGGTATCTCATATTCAAAAGAAACCAGAGACTGGCTTCCACAGAAAGCTGAAGCAGCATTTTACTCTCAGTCCCCAGAGAAAGAAATGGTACCTTGAATACAGTTTCTTTTTCCTGGAGCAGGGCATCCTTTTCTCGAATCAAATCCTTCAGGTGAACAACTAGCTTTTCTGTTTGGGCTAGGCGCTCCAACAGCTCCTCAGGTGCCTCCCCCATGCTTTCTGCTTCTGACCGCAAAGCTTCTACCTGAAACAAAAAAATGAGTGTTCTGAAGGAAAAAAACTATAAAGAGCCTGCAGCAGTGCATCCACATTATATCTTCAGCTCCACTCCTAAATGCTGCACTCTGCTCCCTGAAGGCATTTCATGGAGCCTGCAGAAATACACAGTTAGACGAAACGAGGAGGAAAGCTCAGAGAACTCGTAAGCCAATACACAAAGAGTACCTTGCTGAATATCACATGAACAAATCCGAAAGGAGAAGCACCCTCACACACTATCCACTGTCTCTATACCAAAGGGCAGCACAGAGATGAAGCCTCCCACTGTCACCCAACCATGCAGAGCTTCCCCTTATCTTACACACAATCACTAGTACTCTTAAAAATATTTCTGCACCCTAACTCTAGTCTGTTTCCTAGGATCACCTTGAGATGTGGAAACTGAGGAGACGATGGTCTGCCCAACAGAAATGCTGACTTAAGAGGTGAGGAGTAGAAGAAAAGCAGAGTGGAATGACAGCTCAGTCTAGTGCTCAGCAAGGAAGAAGCAGGAAACAGTTCTCACTGCAGTCTAATGAACCACACTCCCTGAACTAATTGTCAATAAGATCTGAAAATCTTTAGATAACACTGTACTTACAGCAATAGATGGTTCAGTAACTGCATCTCCATCCTCCCCAGACAGCTCTTGTAAAACAGTACTTGCTAAACCTGACAAACGGCTCAGCATCTTGAGCCTAAAACAAAATCAAAAGTCAGAATACAGTTCCAGAGTCAAAACTGCTATGAAGAATAAGCTCCCTCATGCTGATCGCTAATGTTACAGCAGTTGGTGACCAGGCTTGCACGGAATTAGTCTCCTTTGCCAAGAGAGAAAAGCCAAAATAAAACCTCAGGAAAAAAAGAAATGGTCACATTAACAGGAGCAGCCGGACCATCTAAATATTAAAGCAGAAGATGTGCTGGTGTCAAGACACATGAAGATTCCTTCACTGCTCTACATGTATGATTTAAAAATACATTTTTATTCCAGATGCCAAGTCATCCTCATAGTTCATTCTCGATCTTTCTTAACAATGACATTACAGAGTCATGATCTGATCAGTTTACTGAAGAGAAGGGTGATTGTTAAATGAAGTCATTTCTCTACAGGCCAAACATGGCCTGTAACATAAAATCAGCTTTCTGCTAATAAGTGGTGGAAATAATGGACCGAGCCTTGATGTTTGCTAAACAGATGCAAGTGTGCCATACTAGAGAGATGATGAGACCTCTGCATGTCACATACAGGACAGGACAGGACCTTGACATAGAGGAATAGTCTGGAGAGGACATATATTCCTTGACTGCTGCTTAGCATACCTTCTTTCCTTTCCTTGAAATTCAAGAGCCAAACTAATGCAGCAAATGGAAGTCAAGAACCAAAAAACATGCAGCAGTACCGGCCAGCAATATATAACTTGTCATTTTGGGGAAAGCAGTAAAATAAATTCTCCATTATTAACTGAGACTATGGGATGCACTCCACCTCAGTAAATTCACCAAATTTGAATGAGCCTTTGATAAGCCAAAGTATAGAGTTGCCAACCAGAAGGATATCAACAGGCTGGAGAAACAGATGGATAGAAGCATCATGAAGTTCAGGAAAGGCAGAAGCCTATGCCTGGGATGGGAAAAGTATGAGTGGTACAGGCTGAGGAGCAACTGGCTGTACAACTGTGTTGCAGAAGACAAGCTTGAAGTGCTGGTGGCCAAGCTCAGCACAAGCCACCAGTGCGCTCACAGCAAAGGTCAGGTGTACCCTGAGCTCTATTGGTAGGATTGCAGGCAGCAGGCTGAGGAAAGCAATTATTCCTCTCTGTTCACACCTATAAGACTATAAGACTACACTTGAAGTAGAGTGCCCGCTTTCAAAATACTGAATCAAGTACAGCAGAGAGCCCCCAGGATGACTGGGGTTTGGGTTACAAGGCATGTGGAGAGTATAAGAATGCTGGGCCTGCTCAGCCCTGAGAACAGCAGGTGAAGAGTGGGATACAATTGCTGTCCTACCTACGACCACCTATAAGGTAGCTAAAGACAGAGCCACACACCTCTTACAAGGTCCACATCAGATGGACATAAGGCAGAGGACAGAAGTCACAGCATAAGCAATCTCAATCAGAGAAAAAAATGCACAGGGAAGATGTTAAAATACTGTATTAGGCTCATAGCAACCTGATCTGATATTTGATGTTAGACATGCTAAGAGCAAAGGATTTGACCAACTGAACTCCCAAAGTCCCTTAAGAATCACAGAATCGTCATTCTAGTGTTCTATAAAAAGAGGTCACATGTGACTTTTGACATCTCTGAACACAAAGGCCACAGAACTGTCCGTGACTGTAAGTGGTAAAATCATTTGTACAATTACAGAAGCTCCAGTAGTGCAATCTGAAACTAGGCAAACTCACATTAGCTGTAAGATCAAGTTTACATTACTAAAATTATCTCCATCAAATGGAATCTTTTAATATGATCACTATAAGTAGGCTCCTGAAGCTGGCCACACAGATCCACTCATTTCTGACCTCCTTTGTCTTACTAAGCAAATCCTTGCTCTTAGATTGCCACTTCAACGTGTGAAATTTTTGACACTGGAGAGGAGCAGTGCATTACTTTTCTGTAGCAGTCACCTGGTTTTGCAGAAGTACAAAACATGACAATGCACATTAGAGCATCAATAGCAGAAAAGAGCATGTGAATACTAACCTGCTTTGTGTTCTACGGAGCTCATGGGTCTGCTGATTCAGTAGTAAGGTTTCCAAGGTAGAGTGGTCACACACAGGTCCTTCTTGCCATCCATTTTTATCTCTTGAGTACTGACAGGTTGCATGAACCAAGACTTTTGACGGAGAGAGAAGCGAAAAAGAAGAAAAAAAAGAAGAAGAAAATAAATTATCCAATAATAAAGAAATAAGGCCATCCTTCATCCTACACAGTACACTCCGGGATTGTTAGTCAGTCACTTGCAATAAGCATAAAAAGTGACAACGCTGCTCTGTTTAGGAACATGGATTTGCAGACATGCCCTGGTTTTTCACACTGCATAGCATGAGCTTAGTCTCTTCAGCCCATGGAATAAAACACTTGAGCAGCAGTTAGTGTAGCAAAAAGACATGCAGCAAGAGGCCAGGCCTCAGACAGGCTCCTGCAAAGAGCTCAAGGGGATGCAACTCCTCCAGAAGCACAGTCAGAATGCCAGGATTGTTCATGTTCTACAACACAACAGTCAGTGAAACAAGTCCTGATGCTTTGCGTACTTCTCGGCTAGCCCTGGGCGAGACCGAGGCATGGAATTCCAGAACAGTACAGCTTTACAGCTCCCACTAGGGAGATTTCTTCTGACAACATCAACTGCTCACCAAGGTGGTAATATGAGATACTCATTTAGAGACCTGGAATGTCTGGAATCCATTTTAAGAATAATAAAGTAATTATTGTTTTGTAAACCATCATTCCCACAATGCCCCAATGAGGAACCAAACCTGCTGTCTTGGCAGTGGTGCATTTTAGAAAACAGCCATCCAAATGCAAGAATGCCTCTTTCTAACTGTCTCCAGTATTTGAAGAGGATGGATCTGATCTTCCAACTGAGCATTAGGCTACAGCTTCTTAAAGTCACAAATGCACAACATGTGACTGGGACCGAGAGAACTAATAGATTAGTTATTAGAAGCGGTATCAGAAATATGAAAAAGCAGCAGAATCTTGGCATCTTCATGGGCCTCAGCACATATCTGCATGCTACAGGCATTACAATTTCAAGCATCCATACCTGGATTGAGAAAGTATTCCTTGGCCTTTGTCCAGGCTGGCCACATTAACCTGATACTGCACTCAAGCTAATAAGCCTTGCTGGGTTTGGCTCACATTTGGCCTCCTTAAAAATGCAAACAGAGGAACCGTCTGCAGCTATTTGCACGGATGTGGACTTTAATAACCTGAACTCAAGTCTTAGAGATTCATGTCTTTTGAATTCACTTTTAATTTATATTCTCAGGTCAGCCAAATATGGCAAGGGATGTGAATGGGGAACAAAAAGTGATTCTACAATTCTATAAACAGCAACAGGTTTGCTATCTGTGTAGAGGAAAGAGGGAAAACATGGGCCTAGGTGGGCCACTGCTCTGGATAGCATCCCTCAGAATACATCCCTGGAAAGCAGCACTGCAGAGAGAGGATGGGGATCGGGGTGGACAACTGACCTAAGTCATTAATGCACCCTCATGACAAAGGCCAGCAGCAGCATCCCGGGCTGCATTAGAAGCATTGTCAGGAGGAAGGTGATCCTTCCTCTCTACTGAGCACTGGTGAGGCCACATCTGGAGTAATGCGTCCAGTTCTGGGCTCCCCAGAACAAGAGGTGGGAACTTGTTGGAGAAAATTCAGTGAAGGACAATGAATAAAAGGCTCAAGGAGATTCTTATCACAGAACTACAGACTGGCCGAAGTTAGGAAGTCGTCTGGTCTAAGCTCCTTGCTCCAGCAGGCCACCCAGTGCCAGCAGCCCAGGACCACTGTGCAGGCAGCTTCTGAGTATCTCCAAGGACAGAGGCTTCACAACCTCCCTGGACAACCTGTGCCAGTGCTCAGTAACCCACAGAGTGAAAAAGCATTTCCTGATGATCAAGGTAATCTCCTGTGTCTCACAGCCTCTCATCCTGTCACCAGACACCACTGTAAAGAGCCTGGCTCTGCTTTCTTTGAACCCTCCCTGAGAACAAATCCAGGAACAAGCATAACAGGGCTTTAAATTCTGTCACAAAGCCAACAGTCTGCACAGAGGGTGGCGGCTGTCCTGTGCATTAGCCTCAAGGACTTGTGGCAGGAACCCTGGTGTTATACAGTGCCAGCCAGTTTCCCCACAAACACAAAAGGACAGAGGTTATTCCGTGTTCCACTGCCTCACCCCAGTAAAGCAAACAGTGCAGCTCTCAGAGACAAGACTAGTGTTCCCCCAGGCTCACGCTGGCATATGGATTTCCATCTCTGTAATGACCAGGACCCTCGCTGTGCTCAAGATGTGAGCCAGGATCCTCTACATTCTAGCTGTAGTGGAAAATAACCTTTTGCTCAGCATTCCTGTGACTAATGAACTTTCGCTGGGGAGACTTTACTTTGAACACTGGGACTACCAGCAGTGATCTGGAGGAGGCTCCTTTCCTTTGAAAAACACATCCTGATCCAAACAGCCTAAGCCCACTGCTAGTCTGCACAGTCTGCAGTAAGCAGGGCATAAATCCAGGCATTTCTATCCCTAGGTATCAGCCATAACAAAGAAAGACTTGACAGTGTGTTTCCCTAGTTTATTCTATTATAAGTTTATTATACGTAAATGAAGTGAATTCCTTGCATTTCCCTTCGTTTAAACTCAAACACGCATTAAAGGCACCGCTGCTGTACACAAGCCCTGGGCCAAACTTCTCACGCTGTGCAGAGGGGTTCCAAGAGCAACCAGGAGCGACGGGGACCACTAGAGCACCGTGCTGGATTCCGGGAGCGGAGGCTGCTGCCGCCAAGGCGGTGGCGGGCAGCGCCGACGGGCCCCAGCAGCCCCGCAAATTTACCGGACCTCACGCCTCCGGCGGGCCCCGCGGAGTGGGAACCTCCCCCGGCCAGGCTGAGCTCCCGGCACGTGGGGACACCGCCGGCAGCGTCCCATCGGCGTGGAGGGACTGGGCCGGGCCGCAAAGCCCGGAGCGAGAGGAGAGGCCCGCCCCGGCCCATTACCCCTTACAGCCCGGGTCCCAGGGAGCTGCGAACCCGTTTCGGCTCCGCAGGGCCACGAAAGGAGCCCAGCCGGCGACCGCCGCCGGGAGCCGGGCGGCAAAGTCCGCAGACCGCACAGGGCGAGCGGACAGCACCGAGGGCGGGGGGAGGCACTGACCTGCAGCACGATGGGGGGCGGTCAGCACCGAGGGACGGCTCAAAACCTGCCGAGGAACCCCCGCCGACCCCGCTGCCGCCAAACCGCTCCCACCGCGCCACCTCAGCACCGGAACGCGCCGCCGCAGCTTCCGCCTCAGGCGGGGCCCCGCCCCCCGGCGGCAGAAGAACCAATCAGCTGCGGTAGCTGAAAGATAGACGTGACTGCCAGGCAATCGCGACGGAGCAGCCGCCCCGGCGCCATGGTTGTCCTGCAACATGGCACAAAGTGACCAATCCTGAGGAAGCTTTGGGCTCCCGCCCAATAACAAGGCAGCGACCAATCAGTTGCGGCGTTTCGGACCGGGCCGGCGGTGCTGGTGAAACGGAGCCTCGGACTGGGCGGTGGGCGACGGGGGCGGGGCCAGGGCGGGAGGAGGCGGGGCTGGGGC